>CAOKZL010000146.1:600000-960068 GCA_948472985.1 Iguana delicatissima | reverse complement strand
AAGCAGGAGCCATATGAAGTATAGTGTGGAGATGTGCCCAGAGCAGGCATTCTGTCATTGAGACCATCTGGGCGGACCAGGAGAGAGAGCCTCAAAGAAAGTGCACTCCTGCCTGTATTCTCTTCCAAGGGAGGGAGACTATCATGTTTGTACTGATCAGTGCCTTGAGATCTTGAATCTTTCAAGAGGGGCTGAAGAACCTTTTCTTGAGGTTCACTTGAAGGCCAGAGTATCTCAGCAAATTAAGCACCACTGGACGTATCTCAGCCCTTGATAGCAGGAGGTCAATCTGATGAACAGATTGTTGAGGTATGGGTAAATATGGAGGTGGGACCTTTGTCAGTGCACTACCAGGGCTACCATGATTTTAGTGAACACTCTGGGTGCTGAAGACAGGCTGAAAGGGAGTGCCCTGTGCTGGTAGTGTCGCTTCCCATAAGTGAATCAAAGCAATTGGTGGTGCTGATGAATTGGGATGGGAAGGTATTTTTTGGTTAGCTCCACTGAAGACAGGAAGACCCTTGAATTCAATGCCTCTGGGAAGTGATTCAGGGTTTCAATCTGAAAACATCTTGTCTTAATGAAACAGTTGACTCCTTCACATTCAGTAGGACTCTCCAGATGCTGTTCTTTTAGGCACAAGAAAGAATATGGAGTTGAACCCTCTCTCTTCTGTGAAGTGGGTACCTCTTCTATTGCTCGTATTTGAAGCAAGTGATGAACAGGTTGCTTACCTGTAACTGTGGTTCTTCGAGTGGTCACCTGTGCCCTCATACATTAGGAGCTTTTGCACCTGCACGGTAGCGTTCGGAAGATTCTAGAGCGCGATAGCTTGGCAGGAACCCCTCCCCCACACCGGTACTGCGCATGCTCAGCCCACCGAGCAACGGTCACTCCTCAGTTCTTTGTCCGCCAAGTAAAATGGGACCTGAAAGAGAGGGGAAGGTTGGGCGGGCATGTATGAGGGCACAGCTGACCACTCAAAGAACCACAGTTACAGGTAAGTAACCTGTTCTTCTTCTTCGTGGTCTCTGTGCCTCATACATTAGGAAACTGTGTAGCTTACCAGTAGGATGGTGGGTCAGGTCCTACAGAACAGAAGCTAGCACAGCACGTCCAAATTGAGCATCCCTCCGGGACCGGCAGTCTAGCCTGTAGTGGTGCATGAAGGTCGATGGCTGGGACCAGGTCACCACACAGCAGAGTTCCTGCAGATCGACTCCCCGCAGGAGTGCTGCAGATGTCACCATGGCTCTGGTGGAATGAGCCCGAAGAAAGTCTGGCGGAGGCTTCTTGGCAAGCTCATACGTCAGGTGGATAGTCTGGGCCACCCACTTGGAGAAGCGCTGGGTGGACACCTTGTGGCCTCTTCGACGCCTGCCACAGCACACAAAAAGGTGCAGGGTCTGTCAAAAAGAGGCAGTCCTGTCCTTGTAAAATGCCAAGGCCCGACGAACATCCAGGGAGTGAAGGGACCGCTCCAAAAGTATAGTCAGGTCCGGGTAGAAGGTGGGCAGGATGATGTCCTGGCTCAGATGGAAGTTGGACACCACCTTCGGTAGGAATGAGCTGTCAGGCCGAAGGACCACCTTGTCCCTGTGAAAGACCAGGTACGGTTTGTCACATCATAGGGCTGTCAGCTCTCCCGCCCGCCCGGCAGAGGTGACAGTCACCAAGAAGGCAGTTTTCACGGCGAGCAGCCTGTCATCTGCAGTTGCCATAGGTTCGAAGGGCGGCCTCATCAGTTGAGACAGCACCAGTGATAACGAACTCGGCAATACCAGCGGGTAGAGGTGCTGCAGGCCCTTGAGAAACTGCTTGACGGTACCGTCTCAGAAGAGAGCAGCTGATGGGGATCGTGGCAGTTGGTATGCCACGATAGTGGCGAGGTACACCTTCAGCGACGGGAAGGCCAGGCCCTGCTGTCGAAGGTGCAGGAGGAAGTGGAGCACGGTAGGCAGGTTGACAGGCGACACCAGCACCCGACGTTCCCTGGCAAAGGCAACGAAACGCCGCCACTTGTAGTGGTAGTTACAGTGAGTCGATTCTTTCCTGGCTGCAGTTAAGACGTTCCCGATGACTGGGTCGTCTATGGCAATATCCTCCAGGCATGGAGGGCCAAGAGCGGCAAGTCTGGGTGCAGCACGAGACCGTTGGAGTGGGAGAGGAGGTCCAGTACTGTCAGGAACCGGAGGATCCATCCCCAGGCGGCCTTGAACAAGGGCCCGAACCAGTGCTGCCTCAGCCAGTACGGTGCCACGAGAACGACGTCTGCTCAGTCCGCGAGGATCTTTGATATCACACGGCCCAGGAGGGGAAACGGAGGGAACGCATAGAGGAGTCCCTCGTCCCACCGAAACTGGAACGCGTCGCCAATGGAGTGGCAATCGCGGCCGGCCCTCGAGCAGTATCGATGGCACTTCGCATTCTGGCTGGTGGCGAAGAGGTCGATCGTCGGCTCGCCCCATCGGTCTCGAACCATCTGGAAGGCCTCTTTCGAGAGAGACCACTCGTGATGGGATAAGGTGTCCCTGCTGAGAGCATCCGCTGTGGTGTTCTCCTGCCCGGCCAGGTGAACTGCCACCGGATGGATCCGGAGCGAGATGCACCAGTCCCAGAGGTCGAGGGCAATATTGAGGAGAGTAGTGGAGTGAGTCCCTCCTTGTCTGTTCACGTAGCAGACCACCGTCGTGTTGTCAGTGAGGATCAACACCGTGCAGCCTGCGACGAGGTGACGAAACACCCACAGAGCTTTGGAGATGGCTAGCAGCTCGAGGGCACTGATGTGGAGGGCAGTCTCGTGTCCGATCCACCGACCGCGGACTCTGAGGTCGCTGGAGTGCACTCCCCAGCTGAAGAGCGGGCGTCAGTTGTCACCGTGACCGAGGGGTTGTGCTCCCAGAACGGCATGCCCAACAGGAGGTGGCTGTAGGACTGCCACCATAGTAGTGATTGGTGCGCCTGTTGAGGTAGCTAGTAGCGGCGAGACTGGTCGTCCCAGAACAGATCGAAGGCCTGGACGAACCAGTGCTGAAGCGGTCATGTGCGCAGTCTGGAGAGGTAGGTAACGGCGGTTGTCGAGGTCATTTAACCGAGGAGCTGTTGGATCCTTCTGGCCGACAGCATCGGAGTATGGAAGGCAGCGGACACTGCCTGACAAAGCATCCGCGCCCTGTCCAGTGGTAAGTACGCTCTCGCCAATACCGCATCCAGGGTCGCCCCGATGAAGTCGAGAACCCTTGTGGGCTCGAGATGGGATTTCTTCGGGTTGACCCGGAGTCCAAGCTGAGTGAGAAGGGTCAGAGTCCGGTGAATGTCCTCATACAGTTTCTGTTAGCAGGACGCCACCAAGAGCCAATCGTCCAGATAGGGGTAGACGGAGACGCCTTTCGTCTGGCCATGCACTTGGTGAAGGCTCGTGGGGCAGTCGAGAGGCCGAATGGTAGCACCTGGTACTGGTAGCACGTACTGTTGACCACAAACTGTAGGTACCGTCTGTGCTGCGGGCAGATGGAGATGTGGAAGTAGGCGTCCCGGAGGTCGATGGAGGCGAACCAGTCCCCTCGCTGAAGGAAAGGCAGGATTGAGGGTAGCGTGACCATCTTGAACCTCTTGGGGCGGATGTAGTCGTTCACCCCTGTGAGGTCTAGGATAGGTCGCAGGGTTCCGTCCGTCTTTGGTACAGTGAAGTACCTTGAGAAGAAGCCGGTGGTCTTGGCTGAGGATGGAAGTGCCTCGATCACTCCCTTTTGTAGAAGGGACTGGATCTCTTCCAGCAATACCGAGCTGGCTGGGGTGGAGTAGTAGACGGCAGAATATCCTAGAACGCTATGGCGTGGCCCAGGCGGATGATCGTAAGTACCCAGGAGTCTGTGATGATTTTCCGCCACTGGGCGAGGTGTCTGGCCAGGCTCAGTTGAAGTTGAAGGGTTGCTGGGAGGGTGAAGACTGGTGTCGGTGGAGTCCTGTACAACGCATCAAAACTGTGACTTCGACCCGGGGAAGACTTCTTGGACGAAGAGGACGGGCATCTTCGAGGAAGCCTCTGTGCAGCGGACGAAGTGGACAGCCGGGACGCAGTCGATCGCGGTGACCATGGTTGATATGCGGAGGAGGAGGAGGACCTTCGCCACGATGGTTTAGAGCAGAAGCTGCGGCGGGACTGGGTCGGCTGGTTGATGCCCATCTTCTTTGCCGTCAGAGGGGCCTTGACTAGATTATCCATGGCCTCATCTATCGACGTGTGGAAAAGTCCCTGACTGTCGAATGGGAGGTCCTCAATTCTTCGGTGGCTGTCTTCCTGGAGTCTGGAAGAATGTAACCAGGCATGGCGTCGAAGAGCCACCGAACCCACCATCACCCTCGAGGTAGCCTCCACGGTGTGCCTTGAGGAGGCGATCTGTTGGTTGGCGACCGCAATGGCCTCGCCGAAGAGTAGCGTGGCGGCAGCACGGGACTCCTCCGGCAAGTCAGCAAGGAGAGGGGCAAGCCAGTCCAGGATGTTATGACAGTAGGCCACAAGGCAAGCCATCATGTTCAAGGTCCTGGCCATCAAGGAAGACACCGAGTAGAAGCATCTCCTGAAAGTGTCGAGCTTTCAGCCTTCACGGTCCAGCGGGGTGGTATGAGCTCAATTGCCTCCCTTCGTCTGGGCCAACTCGACCACTATAGAGTTGGGTACAGCATGGCTAAAGAGGAACTCCGTGTTTTCTCTCTGCGTCCTGTACAGATGCTCCAGCCTATGAGGTACAGGATGCGCTGAAGCCGGCTTCGCCCACGGTTGCTTCACAGCCTCAAGCAACATTGGGAGGAATGACAGCAACACAGTAGATGGCGGGCGTGTCTCCAGGTATTTGAACACGGGATCCTGCACCACTGGAGCCGGTTCCGCAACCTTTAGGCTGAGGGCCGTGGCCGTATGGAGGAGGATCGCCGAGAACTGCCGCACATCCTTGGGCGCTGACTCTGGACCCGGTTCACCAAACACCAGTGGAGGCGACTCATGAGATGACGGAGTCGACTCCGCAGAATCCGAGTCCGACTCATACGACTCCAAGGATGGAGTCGGAGATCTTTCAGCTGGTCTCTCCTGGGATGGCTTGCGGGCAGGGAGAGCCAGGGTCACGGTCGGAGGAGCAGGTTGCGCTGGTACCAAGGTCAATGCCGTGGTCGGGATCGGTGTGACTTGGAGGGGCACCACCAAGGGCCAGGGGCGGTGGGTGGCCTGTGCCGTCGACGTCGAGAACCTCTTCCTCCTCCGGGAGCTCTTCCGGTTCCCCAGTGAGCTAGGTGGGCAGAGGTGTCGGGAGACGAGTCTCCTTTTGAGGGGAGCATCTCTTTTCCTTCCTCCTCTTCTTCTTCTCCTTCCCTGCGTCCTGGGTTGGAGGACACTTCTTCTGAGCTGGTGTCAGTGGCTTGGAGAAGGTGGAGGCCTGCAAGCCCACAGGGTCCTCCCGCGCCAGAGGAGCCAAGATCTTTGGGATCCTCGGGAGCTTCATGATCGGTACCAAGCCCAGTACGACGAGGTGGAAGGTGCGGCAGCCGCCACTGCTGCCAATGAAGAGGTCGTCGGGCAAGAGGATTTCTCGGCCATGACACCGTGGGCCTCAGTCTTTTGAGCACACAGGGACTCCTCCCAACAATGAGACTTCAGTCTCACTGAGCGGTTGCGGAGGGTCTGGTGGGTAAACTGCTTGCCGACCGGGCAGGCCTGAACGTTATGCCCCTCACCCAAACAAAAAAGGCACTCACGGTGTTTGTCCGAGAGAGTGACTTTCCTTCCAAAGGAGACACAACTCTTAAACAGCGCCGACACAGAATATCCAGCAAGAAGAAGAGAGGGGACAGCGGGGGTTCGAAGTCGACAGAACCAGTCCAAAATCCAAAATCATAGTCAAGCCAAAAAACCGGGCCGGAACCAGAAGCCGAAATACGAAAGCCAAATCGTAAATCAAAATCCGAAATCCAAAAGCCGAAAAACCATAGTCAAAATCAAGAATCAAGCCAAAGAAGCGCAAGCTATCGAAAGAACCTTCTGTTCGCAATGGCAGACAAGAAAGAATTGAGGAGTGATTGTTGCTCAGCAGGCTGAGCATGCGCAGTACCGGCATGGGGGAGGGGTTCCCGCCAAGCTATCGAGCTCTAGAATCTTCCGAACGCTACTGCGCAGGCGCGAAAGCTCCTAATGTATGAGGCACAGAGACCACGAAGAAGAACGATGGATTCCAGCAGGAGGAGATGTTTGTTTTGTGTTGATTTCTGGACCTCAGTTGTGCAATGAAAAAACAGTGGGGTCTGTAAAAAACCTCTGTCTGGCATCCATGCCTAAGCATGTATAGTATCCACTGGTTCTCCCACACATGGACAAAGTCCTGAAGTCTGCCCTCTACTGGCACACTGACATCAGGCCTGCTGCTTCTTCCACCGACCCCTGCACTGCTGTTGTGTCATGGTCAACTGGAGGCTTTTGGAGACTGATGATTGGGGTGAAACCTCTGCTCTCCTCATTGTGGTTCAAAGCCTCTAGATTGGAAGGAGGACCTGAAAGAGGATATGAAGAGGAGTCTGGGAACATGAAAGAACTGGTTTTCTTGCCTACTGTATTTCCTATCTTCCCTGGTACTGGAACCTTCTTTTCATCCTTGTTTTCTACAAAGACACGCTCGAGTGAGTCCACAAAAAAATTAGTTCCCCCAAAAGGGAGCAAATGCCAGGTTCTGTTTGAAATGTGCATCCATGTTCCTGTTCTTAAGCTAGAGCTGGCACTTAACTACCACAAATGCTGCCTGTGTCATGGCATTGATTTGGATTGCATCCTGTGAAGGTCAGCACCTTCATCAGTTTATTCTTCTCCTCCCTGAGTTTAGACTCATTGAGAGATATTACCTTCAATACACCCTTAGCCTAAAGCAAGAAGGGTCTTGGCACAGTGGAGATAGATGCCACTGCCCTGAATGCCAGAGAAGAGTCTTCAAATGCTGTTTTAAAGGTCACCTACACCTTCCTGGACTCTGAGATTTTTAATGTGTCATCTCCATCCTTATAGTACATCAAAGAGGGCGCTGGAGCTAACACAGGGGCATCTACTAACGGAATCTGTAGTTTAGCCATCACATTATTTGGAAGGCTATAAAACTTTCTTACTGCCTTGGAGTGGGCCTGTTTGAGACTGGCTTCTTCTGTTCCTTCCTATGACCTCCATAAAATCAGCTGGAAAGGAACATCCAGTGGGGAAGGGGCTGCTTTGGAGAAGCACTCCTCAATTCCCTGGGATAGGTCTGGGTCCTGAGACAGGGAGGTCTCTATTGGGAAGTTGAGGCTCAGTGACCTGACAGCTTTTCTCAAAAATAGGGGGAAATCCTCTGGATGAAAAAGGCCAATGGAGTTAGGGACAGCTGAAGAACCCTAACCCTCTTCCAATGAAAGCTCTCCCTCCAAAAAAGGTGATAGAAGAGTCCTCTTCTACAAATTCTATCCCAGAGGAATGTATGGCATAATCCATGCTTCCTATTGCTGAGGTATGGTGAGTTTCTCTCTGTCTCTGTCTCTCTGGAAGGGCTGGAAGAGGAAGCCTCACCCTCCTCCCAAATGGCTGAAATGCAGTCATTCAAAATGTTTCCTTCTGAAACTATGCTATCCTAGGGAGTCCTCCTCAGTCATGAAATGCTCCTTTCTGCATTTCTGGGGGCCACATGGTGTTGAGTTTTGGGAGAGGGAGTGGAAACAATTCCACTCCCTATTTGCTCTCCCAGATTTGTTGGTTTGTCACAGCTCTGTGACTTTGCCTGTAGCAGCAACAGTGGTGGTCTCCTGTGCTATGATATGCTTGGAGCCATGCCACTAGCTTGAGAGAGGTCCTTGCTGGGCATGCTTGGGGAGGCAATACTCACTCTTCCCCATCTTCACTTAGATTCACTCACTTCTCAACCCTGTCCCAATTTGGGCTGGTTGGTGGCAGTGTACAGAAGCAACCATGCAGAGTGATTTTCCCTCACCAGGCTGCTTTCACACTTCCTTGCCTGCTCTAGGGCCCTCCAAGGCTGAGTCCTGGCCTCCCACCACTAGTAGGGGGAGTGGATTCAGAGCAGGGGAGAGACACCAGCCAGGTCAGCATTTCTCTCCTCCATCCTAGCCATCCTTGCCATTTTTGCACTCTCCTGGTCATTCTGCGCTCCCAGACAAGAGGAGGAAGAGGGAGGTAGTAGTCAAAGAAACAGAAGTAGAGAAAAATGAAAATAAATAGAGAGGAATCCAAGATTCCGGCTGCATGCGACAAGTGAGGCAAAAGGCATCCTGTCAAAGGAAAAGGCAGTAAGAAAACTGACCTTCTATGGATTGCTCCCGACATGAGGATACTAGAAGGTCTTTCTACTTAACTGCCTGTTGGAGCAAGTGAGAGGACGAACCCAATCCGGAAGATGTCTCTCTCTTTATCAGCTGGGAAATCACAACTCAAACACCTGTCTAAAGTTTTGATTCAAACTGTGTGTAAAACTACTTCTTGTTAGGAATTAGCTCCCACTAGCCCTAGCATCTCAAACTAGGGAGCCAACCAGTTGATTTTATATATGTGAATAAGGTAGACAAATCAGTATCTGCACTCAAAAAGGAAAAGAAGACAACATGGGACAGATCAGATGACTAGATTCACGAAAACGTTTGGCAAAAAATTAGGAAAACAGTCAGCATCAAACTACATGTTATGTTAACTGCTTGGCCAGCAATCACATCAAGCGACTCTAACAAATTTAATTTGAAACCCATGAGTCCCTATAATTTTATGTGAAGTACATGATTTTAAATTGCCTTTTAACTGTTTTAATCAGTATTTTTAAATTTGTCAATTATTTAATATATTTTTAGCATTTAAAACCATTTTTATTATTTACACTGTTTATCAGACTAGTTTTACTGTACACTGCAATGAGATCTCTGGACAGAGGGCAGAATATAAATAAGTGCAACTTTAGATTGCAGCAAGTGACATAGCAATGCTTATAATCTTCAAAGAGTCACATGACAAATGCTGCCTTGAGGCACATCCTTCTCCAACAGAAATGTCTGGAGGAAGCAATACTAATAATTTCTAAACATACAGGTTTTCCCCACTTATCTGACAGGTTGCGGACTGGAGCACTAACAGAAAACAGAACTGGTTGAAAAGTGGAACCTGTACTGTAGGGAGCATGAAGGAGTTACAGAGGGTCACTTGGGACCACCAATGCATGCACGGCTTGCAAAGTCTATTAGCTGGCTTAGTACTTTTTTTCTCCTCTCAGCTCACTTTTCAAGCACTGCACATCTGCAAGTGGCTCTAAATGAGCATCCATGGGTGAGAAGAACTGATGAAAAAGCAGAACCTCCATCAAACTAATGGAACTTGTCCTTAATTTGGAAGCATCGAAAGAACATATCATCAGATAACAGATTATCAAGATGTGAAGCTTCCTGTACATTACTTTGGGAAAAAAATCTCCATGGGTAGATGTCCCTATTTTCCAAACAAGCTTGAGGACTCTTATCTTCTAGAATATATAACAATTTTAAACACTCTAGCAAAAAACTGACACTAGATAGCTTTGTCTCAAGAAGCTTCCACAGATCAGTCTTTAACCAAAGAAATCAGTTGTCAATCCAAACAATACACTGGGATCTTCCCCAACAAAGCAATTTAAGGAAAATTTCAACTTATCTGGAAAAAAAAAGGATTTGAGGAATAATTATGTAAAGATGATGAACACTTGATAGCTAACATGCATAAGATGTTAAAATTAGAGTGCAAGAAGGATAAGTAAAAGAATGTGGGCCATTCTATTCAGATGGAACAATGGGAAAGGATGTGGACAAAATATTTGAAATTTAGTTTAAGCTGTGATTTACAAGAAAACTTTTATAAGATGATGTACAGGGAGTATTCAACTCCAGAAAAATGGTCTAAAATGCATAAAGTCTCTTCAGTTAAATGCTGAAAATGTAAACAGATAGGATTCCTTACATATGTGGTGGACATGCAAAGAAGCAAAGATTTATGGTAATGATATATTGATTGATCTAGGACAATTTGAAGATGAAAATTCAACTGAAAGCTGAATTGTTTTTTATTGGGACTGATGCAAGATTGGATAAATAAGAACTTTGTAAGAATAAAACAATATAATGGTGGCAAGAATACTTTATGCCCAGAAATGGAAAGATTTCACAATACCACCTCAAGATGACTGGGTAACGAAGCTGTTGGCCACAGATGAGAAGGGCAAGCTGACAACCTTAATCAAAGTCGGATCTTTGAATGGGAGAAGGCTATAATGTTTCTAAGTGGTGTTGTGGGGAGACATGTAACAGGAAGATTTAAATAGCTTGGCTAAAAATACTTTCGTAGAAAGTTTCATTTACTATACTACAGTATCATTACATTTAACATAACAGTAATTATATTATAAGCACCAATACAGTTGAATTTTATACATTCATTTTTGTAAATTAGGAATAAGATTATTTAGTCATTTAGTATTTTTCTTTTAGCACAGCACAGGCATTTAGTTTACATTTAAATGATAATTTGACATATATTACATTTCCCCATGCTAATCTAAACTGATTTTTCCTAGTTTGTTAGCTTTTAACCTTTCCTTCTGTCTTTTGCATCCCTGCTTTACACACAGTAGATCGGGGTGTCAAACTCAATTTCATTTTATGCCACATCTGCATTATGATTGCCCTCAAAGGGCTGGTTGTATCCGTAAGACTATATAAATGTATCTATTCTTTTATCATATTAAACAATTGCCTCTGCATTCGATTATTACTGGTTTTAGTAAAAACTAGCTCTGAAACTAGAAGTCTAGGAAAAATAATGGCAAGCAGATATTCAAGTGTACAACTATTGTACAACTTATTGAAAAGTGAGTTTTGAAAACAGAAAGTTATATTTTTTTAACCATCAGACAAATATTACCTGTCCCTCTTTCTGCTTCCCTCATGGTTCTTTCTGCTCCCTGTCCCTCTCTGTACTTGGTGAGCCTGATCCCTACATTGCAGGTCCCTGGCTGCTGGTATTCTGAAGAGGGACCCAGCAGCCAGCACTCGTAATCTATGTCTACTTCTGACTGCTCCTCTGTCCAGCTCTCGCAAGCTGCATGGAGCGTTGCCATGGTAGCCCACAGCAATGCTCTGATGGTGAGACTTGGACAGAAGAGCATTCAGAAGTAGATCACGAGTGCTAGTTGCTGAGCCCCTCTTCAGAATACTAGCAGCCAGGGGCCAGCAATGTGGGAATTGGGCTTGCCAGACGAGAGGAGCACTGCAGCTGCAAGAGAGGTGTGAGGGCCACATGAAATGTCCTGGTGAGCCAGATTCAGCCCACACGCCTTGTGTTTGACATACGTGTAGTAGATGATGATGACCTTTATTTATGCCCCACCGTTTCTCATAAACTGGATTTAATCGCTCCACTGACAAAATGGAAGATATCCTTTAATATATCTTCAGATACCGGAACTAATATAGAAATTTGCAGTGGGGCAGAGAGAGTCAAAAGACGTCTCCAAGCGAATCTGGAGACTTCTAGCACAAAGTGTGATCCTGACATCCATCCCAAAGATAGTGGCTAGGATGGACAGAATAGGCATCCTGCTGAGCATGAGGAAGGAGATGATAAGCCAGAACAGAGCAAATTATGCATTGTGTAATATGATGCACCAACTACTTCACCATCCAAAACAGCACTTAGGATCGGCAAGTTTGAGACATAAATGGAAGCCATACACTGTCAAAAAGCCACAATAAATGCTCAAGCCAATTGAGAACAGGCTGGTTATGAAACAAGACATAACAGAAACTAGGATCAGTACTGAAAGTGCCTCCAAAAAAGAATTTACTGGAATAAGGTCTGAAGAAACCAGAATCAATAGCACCACATATAGCAAACAAGACCCCTTGGGAAAGTCCTCTTTTCAAGACTAGCCAAAGTTCCATCGAAATGCACAGACAAAATCTGATGTATAACCGTTTTCTTTAGGTCACTAAAAAGCGAACATAGCCAGCTTTTTCCAGCCCAGCATATACTGTAGACATAAGTGCTTATGTCCAGCAAGGGGAAATAACAGTGGCAGTGAAGGTAGCCCTGAGGCCTTGACAGTGTTCTTTGGCTATTATATAGTAGAAGACAGGATAAGTGAAGTAGGCTTCAAATTCCAATGCCCCTGCAAAGCACCAAGAGAAGGTCTCTCAAGGTTGCTTGACATATTTTTGGCAATGGGCTCACCCATATGTTATACTCCTCACTCAGACCAAGAAAACAAAGTTCATGTCTGTCATGAGTAGGGACTTTACATCTGCTCTGCCAATGATTTTTGAAGATGACACCCCAGTAAGACTATTCAGATGATAGTTGATTTACTTTTTTAAATTATATCTATAAATCAGTAAGGCAGTTCCACAATCATAGGGAAAGGCCATTTCAAAAAATTAAACCATCTGTTTAAGTAAACGGGAGTCCTCAAAGCTGCTGTTCCTTTACAGTCATCAGGGGGAAAAAAAGCTCCAGAGAATATGTAGAAGGAACGTTTTTTCTTTTCTAAGAGGCATAATGCTAGCTTGCTCCCTGCAGCTCTAGAACCAGGTGTCAATAACATAGTGGCTGCAGGTGCTACTGTATGCACAGGCATCTTTGAAGCCTGCCAAGGTCCCCACAGCCTGATCACGTGCGCACGTGCACAGACATGCACACCTCCACACACACAATTACTCCCCTCCTGGAGGATAAGAATGCTTGTGAACAGTTACATTGACCTCATGGGAATAGAAGCATTAGAAGATACTTTTAGTTTTGAATGAAAAGTAGAGACAAAGAGGAGGTTTAACTGTCTTGTTTACTGTATGTATTGGGTGAATTGATGGCACAGAAAACTGCAAGTTCAAAGTAGTGCGCTGTGCTGTGAGGCTCAAATGATCATTTCTAACTCATACTCAGTTTTTTGGGCAAGTTGGTTCGCTTCATAAAAACTGGATGTTTCCTTTTAGGCTCTGGAATAAATGAAAGTTTTATGACCATGACTGAAGATTTCCTTAAGGAAAACTTCTTTCTCCACATAGAAGCCTGGACTAGTACATACACCTGTGATTTCATAGCAATATAAAGATATCCCTCTTCCATTACTATAGTAGACAACTGCCGTGCGTACAGAAGTAGCCAGAAAACATCAACACCACTGTCTTTTCTGCCAGCATATCTTCACACAGCAAGAGAAAAATACTCACGTGCTACATTGGAAGACAGTGACAGCCCTGTCTCAGCATGGTATGGATGCACAGCAATCTGCGTCATCGATGGAACAGGCACTCCTGGAAATGACACGGCTGTAGCTGCCAAAGATGGGGTAGTTACTGAGTAAGGGTACTGTGCTCCAATGAATGCTGGATGGACACCCTGCAAAGGAAGAGGACAAGGTAACCTGACCTTGCACCCAGGACACAAGGCACAGTTTTTTAATTTTAAGGAGGTGCCTCAAAGCAGCCCATCTAAGAATCACAACTGGATTCCCACCACACAATGTCATTCCTGAAAGCCATAAACCCATCCTATATTTGGGGATCATATTTTTAAAAAATACTTTAAGAAGAGAAGGAAGTGTTAAAAGAAACCAAGAGCCAATCAGCCTAGCATAATTTTTAGAGCCTCTTTTAAGCATGTGCGCATGCACACACGCACACCCCTTCTGGAATTAAAAAGGGGGAAATTCACACTTCCTTTTATAGGAAGGACTGTGAGAGGTATGCTTTCAGGGAACACGCATACCAACAGAGCTGCGCAAATAAAATTTAACCATTCAGATCATTTTCCTGACACTCACAAAAAAAGACAGTCTTGAAAATTAGTTATCGCAAAACTATGAGGTTATCAGTTGCATCGTTAACAATAATGCTTCATATTTATAAGTTCTATACTTTGTAAAATAAAACAGATTCTAGAAGAAATTGGGAGACCACAGTGATAAATCCACCTAAACACAGGATCCACTAAAGTCTCCAAATGGCACAAGCAATGCCTTTTTACAGCTGTGCCAAGATTATTTTGCATACACAGTATCCTAGATTTAATCTGTGGTATCTTCAGTGTGCTCTAAATGTGCTCTGCCACCAAAGTGGGCAGTGGGAAACACTTCTGACTGCTATATAGTCCACTCACCTAGGCCACAACATTCTGGGGAGAGAAGAGAATTATCACCTTAGATTCTTAGCCCAGTGATGGTAACTTACTTGAGGATAAGCAGAGCCAGGCACAGGGAAGACTGCTGGGCGTGGCATGTGTTGAATTGGGTGCCCAATGTACTGAGGATTGCAAGGGATATGGGTCTGGAGTGTGGTATAGGGATGTAGACCCTGGGTGTGTGCATGAGCCATTGCTGGCCCTGCCATGGTGTGCTGCTGGTAGATGGTTGACCCCACTGAGATCACAGGCACCACTGTTGCTGCTGCCGTCACAGCAGCTGCCATAGTCACTGTAGTGGGCTCTGATGTCACTCTTGTATCTGTCAGTCCACGGACTGCTTCGCAAGAGGCTCGGGCTCCACTTGCACTGCATCCTGTAGCCCCTTCCCTCTGGGCAAGAGTTCCACCAACAGTTTGTTCATACAACCAGTACCACTGGTGAGCGACTTCAAAGAGGACTTCAGGATAAACGCCACCCCCTTTGGCTGCTTCCTCCACTGCCAAGCAAGCTTTCTCCAGCATTAGATTATCCTGAAATAAAGATAATGTCCATTATTCAAGGTAAGGCTGGGGGTTATGTTTCTGATGAGAAAAGTATACAGTATGCCCCCACCCTTTCTGCAGCCTTACCATCCACAAATTCAACCTGCCATGGATCAAAATAATCAAATACTCAAAAATAAAAAAATACAGCACAGTATTTTTGAAAAGCAGTGTGGGACTCCTCATCTCTCCCCCACTTTGCTGAGGGTGAAGAGGCCACTGGGGTTGGACAGGGAAGATAACGAGAAGGAAAAAGAGAAGGAGCTGGTTGTCAGGGTGGAGAGGGTAGGCTGGGGCTTCTGTGCATTCAGGATGAGTGCAGGAGAGAAAGCGAGAGGGTAGAAGTGAGGGAACTGGTTGTTGGAGAGGGTAGGCTGGGGCTTGAGTGTGGCAGTGGCCTTCCAGTTCCATGCAGGGGAGACAGTGAGAGGAAGGAAAGAGGGAACTGACTGTCAGGGTGGTGTGGAGTGAAGAGTGGGCATGGGGTGGCGGTGGAGTGGAAGGGACTGCTGAATCCATGCAAAGGGAGTCCATTTATATGAAGTCCCTTTACATAAGGGACTTGAAAATCTACCTTTTGGGGTATCGGGGGGGCCTGGAACTAATCCCCTGCAGACACAGAAAGCTGGCTATATCCCACAAATGGGGTGCTGTGACTGAAAAGGGCATCATTATAGGCAGCCACCCACCTCATTTGAGATGGCACAGGTACCTTGAGGAAGACCAACTTAACACAGGAGTACATAGATACAGCTGAATTGTAAATTATGAAGCTTCATCTGTTGAAGCTTAAAGTCTCCATGATCAAAGTCTCTCTCAGGAAGAGAAGGCTAACATAGGTAACATGGAGAAAAGTTAAGACAGTCCACAGAAGAACTCTAGCAGATCAGAATAACTTTGCAAGTTGTCATTAGCTTGAAAGAATTTATCACTTCAGGAGCCATAACATTGCCAGCATGTTCAAATCAGGCGTGTTACTTTTACGTTTGGAAATTAAGGCTGCAAAAGAATCAGCTAAATCTGAGTATACTATACCTCAACTTGACAGTAAAAGGTTAATAGGACAGCTACACTAAATTCTATTAATAATCATAAAACTGCAGGTTAGATCTTGGTTACACTTAGATTCAATGAAATGAATGGAACATTAGTAAGCCATCCCACTGATATTGACAGATTTGCAGTAAAACCTATTGTCTTACACAACTTTAGTCTCTATGACTAAACATGGCTCCTAACCTAGACTCCTTGAAAAACAGACAATGTTATGCAGTAAGCAAGATAACTGGCTTCAAAATTGAGAAAGTATGTGAAAAATAAATCATTTATGGTTGATCATTTCAAATGAGAAAAAATTTACAAACATTAAAATCATGTGGTAAGCCTTATGCAGATTCAGTACGTGTTCTTGGAAATGTGAAAAAATAAGAAGCTTCTAGCCCCTATGTCATGGTGAACAGGCAGAAAATAATGAAAGACCTTCTGTATATTATGTAAACAGAATTGACACAGGAATAATGGTTAACTGATCTTTGTTCCAGAACAGCCCAAAGCCCATTTCTGGAAAGAAACTAAAACCACCACCTTGAATGAATGCCTCTTTATCATGTCTAAGGTGAGTCATTATACAAAAATGAATGAAAGGCCTTAAATACAAAACCATTTTATATAAAAATGAGCCTTTTAAAATTATTTTGGAATGACAGTCCAAGGGGTTACTAAGCTATTTGCATTATTCTCTTCAAACTGATGTAACACTTCTGCTTGACCTTCCTATTTGGTTTAATGGAAACTTGGGGTTTTGCAGCTTTAAGACAGCCAGTACCTCAGTTAACAAAGCCTCTGAGAAGGCAGCATCTTTTCACAAAGTCTTTTGATGCCTGCCCAGCCCCTGTTTCTTCTTTGTCCTCTAGCCAGAAGATTTTTAACAGCATGGGCGTTGTGTCCTTACAAAAGGAAAGCTAAACAGCAGCTATCCTTGGAATCCCTTGCTGAGCATGTGTGAAACAGCAAGACAGAGAGGGAAGGGGAGAACAGATAAGCCTCATCAGCCACCTAAAGCATTTTTTAAAAGCATAGTCTATAAATTTGGCCAGCAATATGGAAATTACTGGGTGAATGGAAAAAAGGCATCCCTGGATGCATTTTGGGAAAAAGCTTGAAGTAGTCTCTAGAAGATTTCAATTGTTTTTCTTTACTAATGGATACCTAACCTGGTTGTTTCATTTCACATACATAGATGAATAAAAAGTCTATTGAAATATGTTCAAGCTGCTCTTTTTCTATTGTGCAGGAACGTATCATTATTCTTTCCATATTATTTCTGCTTCTGGTACTAAAGTTTCTGTTAAAGAAGTTATGTCCAGGAGCACATTTGTTTCACTAACTGAGGTACACCTGTACTATAAAAATATAAAATAACACTAAATTCTTTGGATAAGAGATTCCCTTTTTATCTAAGCAAGTCACATACACTGAAGACGTAATATAAGGACCAACAGTTTAATTCTGAAATAACAGCATCTCTCTCATTTAATGTAGAGCTGTCATGAAAATTTTAATTTTAAGCACAATGGACATCGAAACATCTACTCAAGAAGAACACAGCTTCAGCCTTGCACCTCGGAAGGAAGGGGCAACCCCGTCATCACAAACTGGTATAGCAGTGGTGGAGATCATTTGGCCCTCAAGATATTGTTGAAGCATTCCCAGCATTCCCCACTATTGACTATACTGGCTAAGGCTACTGGGAGTTGCAGTCTAACTTCTGCAGAACCCCCATGCCAGTGTGCCAGGAATTGGCTGATGATCTCTGAAGTGCTCACCTGCTCCTTGCACTGGACCAATGCTCTTTGTATCTCATTTGGGTTCAAGGCATGAGCATGTGGCAAGCAGCTGAGTGCCAATTCAGCAGCTGCTCGCACCATATTGGAATCCCTAGCTCTTGATGCTCTGTCAGCCAATGATGCCACTTCAGGAGGTGTTAGATGTCCATCCCAACATTCCACCAGGATGTTCAAGGCTGCGCTGCCAATTTCCATGGCTTGCCCTAGAAGCCAAAAAAAAAAGAGAGAGAGAGAGAGAACAACAAACAAAAAATATTGTGGCACCTTTGTGGACTGAAAAAAAAAACAGCACTGAGATCAGAGGAAAATGAAACAAGGACAGGGTGTAACACTTATATTAAAGATAACATGCATGTAAAATCATTAATAATCATTCTGAAAGCATGTTGACAAAATCCTCACACTGATAAGTTAATACATGACAAACTTCAATAGGGTTCAAACCACTTCCAACAGTTGTGAAGAGACCATGTCATTTCAAAAGAAACCATTTGGAACAGCAGAAAATAATCCCTGTTGGATCGATGAAAGGTATATCTAGGCAGCTTTTCATTTATAGAGTGGTGACCTAATGCATATTGAAATCTCACAAGCAAGATATGAAAGCAAAGCACACTTTTGTTCATGTATTCCAGTAACTGGCACTCAGAGCTGTATTGCCCATCATACTGGAGGTAATGCATAGAGCCATATCAATCACTGTACAAAAATACAACCTGAAAAACATCCCTGCAGAATTGCAAAGATAATGGAAAAAAACAGATTTGCATTGTTATGCATAACAGACCAGGAGTTATACTTAACAGAACTCCGGACTGAAGCCAGGGCCATTGTGAGAAAAGAATGCAAAAAGACACTATTTTCATCCAAAACTAAAAAGAAAAGAGATGGATCACAGATGAAACTCTTCAAGCAGTTAAAGACAGATGAGAAGCAAAAGTAAAATAGGACAGGAATAGGGTCAGAAACCTGAATGCAAGTGTTCAATAACTTGTGTGCAGGGACAAACGGAACTAGTATAACAATCAACACAAAGAAATAAAAGATGATAACCAAGAAAAAGAAAGAAAGAAAGAAAGAAAGAAAGAAAGAAAAAAGACCTCTTCCACAACACGAAGAAACCAAAGGGAAATTTAAACCAAGAATGGAGATGCTCTACACCCAGCAGGGGATCAAACTACATGGTCAAGAAAAAATAAAAACACTTTGGAAACAACACACAGAAGAACCATATAAAAGAAATCAATCTGTCATCCCTTCATTCAAGAAAGAACCATTTGAAGATAAACCTACAATTTTAGAAAGTGAAGAGAAATAAATCACCAGGAACAGATGGCATTCCAATAGAGCTGTTTCAAGTTACAGAGACAGAATCAACTTAAATTCTTGCTAAAATCTGTTAGCAAATGTGAAAAAGAATGGCAGGTAGACTGGAAATGCTCAATATACATTTTAATCTCCAAGAAAGGGGAGATCGAGGATTTCAGAATCACATTGCATGAATCTCCCACACAAGCAAAGCAATGCTCAAAATTCTACAACAATGAGACATGGAGTGAGAAATGCCAAATGTCCAAGCTGGGTTCAGAAGAGCAATAAACACAAAGGATCATATTGCAAACTTACATTGGATAATGGAGCACACCAAAGAATTCCAGAAGAAAATTAGTTCTGCTTTATTTACAGATTATAGCAAAGTCTTTGGCTGTGTAGATCATAAAAACTATGGATTGGTCTTAAACAAATGGGTGTACTACAACATTCAATGGGATGACTCAGAGCGGCCTTTCTTGGTGGAGTGAAATGTGGCCATCATGTCAAACGTCAAGCAAATTCAATAGTGAAATGATAAGATTTTTTTTAAGTTTAATGAGCAATTTGTCAGGAAATTACAATTTAAAATTAAATGAACAAGGTTAGAAAAGTGGTTTTATGTTTTGCTTTTTTTGACTGAAACTCCAAGAATCTCTCAGCAGGTATGGCCAATCTAGAAAAGCTGCTTTTCGGACTGCAGATCCCAGAATCCCTCAGCTAGTTTGAAACACCTGCTTTTATGGACTATATAACACCTCTGCTAGCATGGCTACTAACCATGTTGTCTGGAGGATTCTGGGAGCTGTAGTCCAAAACCCTGTTGTTTTCCATGCTCTGTTCTTAATTGCTCTCTCAACTGCAGTCTAAGGGCATTTCTTATGTTAGATTTAATTATTCCAAAAGACGGGGTGCATTGGGTGGGATAATCTGCAAACTGAACTGAAAGTGAGGGAGTGATTGTCCTGTCAGTATGTCAACACTGTAATGGGCACACTGCCACCATCATGTCAGCATGTCAGTGCTGTAATGGGTGCACTGCCATCTGATTATCCTAATATGTAACCCATATTCAGGACAAGAGGCCACTGTTAGGACAGAATACGGAGAAACAAAATGGTTTTCCATTGGCAAGAGGGTCAGGCAAGGTTGTATTTTATCACCATATTTGTTTTAACTTGTACACTGAATGTATCATAGGCAAAACTCGATTAGAGTATGAGGAAGGAGGAGTGAAAATTGGAGGAAGGAAGATCAGCCATTTTAGATATGCAGGTGGCACCATACTACTAGCAGAAAACTGAAGAAACTAAAGGAAAAAATCATAATGGCAGGTTTACAGCTGAATATTAGGAAAACAAAAATAATGACTACAGATGATTTACATATGTTTAAAACAGCTAACAAAGACACTGAGAAGGTCAGAGATTTCCTATACCTTGGCTCAGCCATGACTGCAGTCAAGAAATCAGAAGACTCCAACCTGTAAGGACAGCTATGAAGGAACTGGACAAAATCTTGAAGTGTACTGGTATATCACTGAATACCAAGTCTGAACTGGTCAATGAAGAATGAAGAAAGCTGACATGAGGAAAATCAACTCCTTCAATATTGGAGGAGAGTGTTGTGGATACCTGACTGCCAAAAAGACAAAACAGATGGGTCCTAGAGCAAATCAGACTTGAGCTCTCCCTGGAAGCTAAGATGAGTAAAGAGAGATTGGCATACTTTGGATTTATCATGAGAAGACATGAATCACCACCAAAGACAACAATGCTTGGTAAGGAAGGAGGAAAAAAGGAAGACTGCAGTGCAGGTGGACAGACTTAGTCAAGGAACGCACAGCCCTGAATGTGAGTGGGGAAGTTGATAACAGAGTGACTTGGAGGGCTCTCATTCACAGGGTCACCATAAGTTGAAACTGACCTGACAGCAATTAGCAACTATATGAATAGTTTGTAGTTTTAGTCCTGTGAACGCGGCTTCCTTCAAGATTCCTTTTACCATCTGTAGTATTCAAGTTTATGATACTAATGAGAAAGCACTATACTTCTATAAACCAAGCTTAGTAACACAGTGGCAGAGTGAAAAACAGTTTTTACAGTTTTTTACACTGTAAAAACATGCAAACATTCCTTTACATTCTTTATTTCATTTGTTTCTTTAGCTTGCCAGGGGAAGAACAGGCTGCTTACCTGTAACTGTGCTTCTTTGAGTGGTAATCTGTGCACAATGGGATCTTCACGCGTGCGCAGTTACATTTCGGAAAGTTCCAGAGCTGAGTAATTTGGCGGGAACCCCTGCCCCATTCGGTACTGAACATGCTCAGTCCCGCCAAGGTAACAGTCTCTCCTCAGTTTCGAGGTCCGCCGATGAAGGGACCTGAAAGAGGGTAGGCTGGGTGGGTGTGTGTGAGGGCACAGATGACCACTCGAAGAAACACAGTTACAGATAAGCAACGTGGTTTTCTTTCTCATGGCCTCTGTGCCTCACACAATGGGAGATTAAGTAGCTTACTGTTGGACAGCGGGTCAGGTCCTAGATGATAGAAGATAGCACAGCGCAACCAAAGCGAGCATCACAGTGGGCTCTGCAGTCAAGGCAGTAGTGCCAAATGAAGGTCAAGGGCTGTGACCAGGTAGCCACTCGACAAAGTTCCCGCTGATCAACTCCCTTAAGCAGCGCTGCCAAGGAGGCCATAGCCCTAGTAGAGTGGGCGTGGAGAGGAGAAGGAGGCGATTGTTTAGCAAGTTCATAGGAGAGACGAACTGCTTCGACAACCCACTTAGAGAAGCACTGAGTGGAGACTTTGTGGCCTTTCTGCCTCCCACCATAGCAGACAAAAAGGTAAGGAGTGAGGCAAAAAGGCAAAGTTCGTTGCAGGTAAAAGGTCAGTGCCCAGCAGACATCCAATGAGTGGAGGGAACACTCAAGAGGCATGGATGGATCAGGATAGAAGGTTGGAAAGATGATATCCTGCTTCAGATGGAATTAAGAGACAACCTTAGGTAGAAAAGACAAATCAGGGCGGAAAACCACCTTGTCCTTATGGAACACCAGAAATGGTTCATCTGCCTGAAGCATAGCCAGCTCTCCTGGCTGAAGTCATCGCTACAAGGAACACTGTTTTCAGAGTAAGAAGGTGGTCATCCAATGTGGCCACAGGTTCAAAGGGGTGATGCACGAGTTGGAAAAGGACCAACGATAACGACTACGGAGGAAGAGGCAGAGAGGTCAGAGGATAGACATGTTGGAGGCCTTTAAGGAACTGTTTGAGCATAGGGTTCCTGAAAAGAGCCACGGAGGGAGAACTGTGTGGTTGGTAGGCAACAATCGCAGAGAGGTATACCCTGAAAGAAGAGAAGGCAAGCCCTTGTTCTGTGAGAGAGAAGGAAGTGGAGGACGGTCGACAGAGAGGCGGGCAAAGAAGCCTCTGATCGGGCATCTGCGAAGGCAGTGAACTTATGCCACTTGTAGTCATAGGACCTACGAGTAGACTCCTGGCCATAAGGACTGCCAGAATCCTAGGGGAGTCTAGTACGTTATCCTCCATGCATGCAGGCTGAGACAAGGGAGGTCCAGGTGAAGCACTTAACCATCCAAGTGAGAGAGGAGGTTTGAGGCGTGCGGAAGGGGCATCCAACGACCCCAGGAAATGGTGAGGAGGTGACTAAACCAGTGCTGTCTCAGCCAAAATGGGGCTATGAGAACCACATCCACTTTGTCTGCAGCAATCCTGGCCACCACTTGGGCCAGGAGTGGAAAGGGGGGAATGTAGAGGAACCCCGTTCCACGGAAACTGTAAGGCGTCTCTGAGAGAATAGCGACCTATGCAAGTCCTGGAGCAATAGCAAGGACATTTCTTGTTGTGGTAGGTGGCAAATAGATCGACAGATGGGATGCCCCAGCAAGACACTATCCAAAGAAAAGCCAGGTCAGAGAGGGACCATTCATGTTGGCAGGCCATGTCCCTGCTCAGAGTGACTGCTGTAGTATTGTCCAGTCTGGCTAGGTGTACAGCGATCAGGTGGATTCGCAGCGGAACATACCAGTCCCACATCTGGAGGGCGAGGTGGAGAAGTAGTGAGGAATGAGTGCCTCCTTGGTGGTTTATATAGCAGACAGCTGTTGTGTTGTCAGTCAGGACCTGCAACATCCGTCCGAGAAGGAGTTTCCAGAAGGCTCGGAGAGCTTTGAAGATTGCCAAAAGCTCTAAGGCACTGATATGTAGATGCTCCTCAAGCCCGGTCCAGTGGTCCTGGATGAAGAGGTGACTGCAGCGGACTTCCCAGCCGAGGAAGGACGCATCGGTGGTGATAGTGATGGATGGATGGGGTTCGGTAAATGGCATCCCGGACAGTAGGTGATGTGGCAAAAGCCACCAGATGAGAGAGTCCTTGACCAGATGCAGGACATGTAACCTCTGACACTGATGGTCGAGAAGGGGATCGAAGTGTCTGAGGAACCAGTGCTGCAAAGGGTGGGCACGGAGGCGGGACAGGTAAGTGACGAAGGTTGTGGCCGCCATGTAACTGAGGAGTTGTTGAATTTGGTGAGCGGAGGCAGAATGACTGCAAAGGATCACGGAGATGGATTGACTGAGGACCCTCACCCGTTTTTCCAGGAGGAAGGCCCTTAAGGAAACAGAGGCTAGAATAGCCCCCATAAAGTCAAGGGTACACATAGGTTCCAAGTGAGATTTCTTGAGATTGACCTTGAGGCTGAGGTTGGAGAGTAACGAAAGAGTGAGATGAATGTCCCTGAACAGTTTTTATCTGCAGGATGCCATCAATAGCCAATCGTCGAGGTAGGGATATACCATCACGTGCTTTGTGCGAAGGTAGTATACCACAGGGGCAAGGCACTTGGTGAAAACTCTGGGCGCTATGGATAGGCCGAAGGGAAGAACCTTGTACTGGTAACAGGTATCCTTGACAGCGAATCGGAGGTACTGCCTGTGCTGAGGCAGATGGCTATATGGAAGCAGGCATCTTGTAGATCTATGGACACAAACCAGTCCCAGCGCTTGTGGAGAGGAAGGATGGATGACAGCATGACCATCTTGAACTTCCAAGGCAGGATGAAGGAATTGACCGTTTGGAGGTCTCAAATGGGCCAGAGGGTACCGTCCCTTTTCGGAACCGTAACGTATCAAGAGAAGAAACCGGTGAGCTTGACAGAGGGGGGCGGTTCTTCTATGGCCCCTTTGTGAAGAAGTGAATCTATCTCGAGAAGAGCGGGACTGGAAGGTGTGGAGTAGAAGATTCCAACAGCTGGAATATTTAGAAACTCGATGGCGTAACCAAGACATCGGTCAGCACCCAAGAGTCTGAGGTGATGGTACGCCAGGTGTTGTAGTGTTGAGAAAGGTTGGGGGCCTTGGAGGACAGTCAGCTCGTGAGACGAAAGGTTGGTAGAAGTGGCGACCTGCTGGTGCAGTCAAAAGCTTGACTTAGCAGCAGAAGAAGACTTCTTAGAGGAGGTCTGTTGGTGTCCGAAAGAGCAACAGGATGAGAAGTCTGTAGCAGAGGACTGCTGTGAGGACTGTTGTGGAGACCGAGATCGGTAAGACTAGGAGGTGCGTCTCCAGGAGGAATGGAATGAGAGGGGCTTTCTAGACTGAGTGGAGGCATGAAGACCCATCTTCTTTGCTGTGGGCTTTCATGAGATGATCCATAGCATCATCCATGGTGGCATGGAAGAGACCTTGACCATCAAAGGGCAGGTCTTCAATTCTGTTCAGATTATCCTCGGTCAGGCTGGCAGATCGAAGCCAGGCAAAGCGACAAAGGGCAATCGCGCCAACCATGACCTGCACTGAACTCTCTACAGAGTGACAAGAAGACTGGATTTGCTGATTAGTAAGAGCCACTGACTCGTTATAATACCGGAGGGCCATGGCCTGGTGATCATCAGGGAGACGAGAAAACAGGGGAAGAAGCCTGTCCCAGAAGTTATGCTGGTAGGCCGCTAGACAAGCTTGGGCATTAGAAACCTTGGCGATCAAGGAGGAGGCAGAATAGAAGAGGCGGCCGAAGATGTCCAAATGGTGCCCTTCGCGATCAGGAGGGGTGCTATGGGCTTTCTTACCTCCCTTGGTTTGAGAGGACTCAATGATGATGGAGTTGGGAGTGGAGTGGTTGAAAAGGAACTCCACATCCTTACGCTGAGTGTGATAGAGGTGTTCCAGACGACAAGGGATCAGCTGAAAGGAAGCCGGCTGAGACCACGGGTCTTTTGTGACTTCTTGCAGAGCCGGTAGAAATGGAATCGGTGCTGTAGTAGTAAGACGGGAGTCAACATAGTGAAACACCAGGTCTTGCACCGCAGGAGCGGGTCCAGAAATGTCGAGGCCGAGGGCATCGGCCATGCAAATGAGGATGTCAGAAAACTGCTTGACATCCTCAGGTGCCGTATCAACGGTTGGCTCCCTGAAGGTAAGTGGAGGGGAACTGTGAGACGGAGGAGTAGAGTCAGAAGAATCCTCATCGGAATCATAGGATGTGGAAGACAGGGAAGCTGGAGGCGGGTGAGGCTCTGGAGGGGCCGAAGGCAAAGCAGTCAAGCCGGGACCGATGTCGGTACAGAGAAAGCTGGAACCGAAGTTGGTACTGAGACTGGTATTGAGACTGAGGCTGAAGAAATTGGGAGGACGGTCGGGATCAGAGTGACAAGTGGCTGTGTTGGGAGTGACGCAGTTGAAGCAGGCAGATGGGCAGAGGTTGATGTTCCGCTGGTGGAGGCCTAGAAATTGTAGCTGTCCCAGGAAGAGGCAGAGAGATGGCATGGTATTGAGAGGTGCGATCCTGGGAGCTTGGGTGAGAGAAAGGCGGTGGAGAATGCTGGTAGTACTCAGAGTGGGATCGAGAACGAGACCAGGAGCGATAGTACTGAGATGCGCGGTGGTAGCGTGGACAAGACAGAGAGCGTGACGGCAACCAAGAACAGCAAGGTCTATAGAGAGACCAATGAAAGACGTCAGGATGGTAGCGATCGTGGTACGCCGGCGAGTAAGAGTAGTAGGAGCTGGGTTGTTCTCTCCACAAATGTTTGTTGACCATAGCGAGCAATGCAAGAGGTTGAGGAAAACGGCGAATCTTCCTTGGCCGAGGGAAGATCATAGGGACCGAGGTGCCCACAAACCTGACGATGAGGGGACCTACCGCAGTCCCAATGAATCGGAGAGTGGACCAAGCTAAAGTGGGACAGGTCACGAGAGATAGCCCAAGGAGCGTCCAGAATCAGTAGACAGTCCATGGCAGGTGGATGAGAGGCCATGGCTGGAGTAGACAGATCATGTATAGGCCTCTGAATAGCCGGATCCTGTGACAAAGGATCCTGTGGTAAAGGAGAGGTTGTCAGAGAAGGCTGACACTCCTGCTCCAAAGTAAGGCCAGTTGGTACCGGCGGGGGCAGGACCGGGTGTTGGAGAGCTTCCAGCACTGGAGAAAAGATGGGAGCATGTCTGTCCTCAAGAGTGGTCAATACAGGCTCGTTTTGCATTGGTGGCAGAGTGGGTAAGGGCCCAAGAGAGACAGCTTGAATGGTCAGCAGACGGGCAGTGGGTGAGGGAGAATGGTGTTTCTCCTTCTTTTTCTTTTTCTTCAGGGACACCAAGGAATGATGCAAAGAAAGCCACTTCTGCTCGGCCAGAGTGGGAACGGTCTGAGGCTGTTGGGCCAAAGTTGCTTGAGAGGTAGAAGGTACGGTGTCACCACAGCTGGAAGACTGAGGTAGCACTGGCATCTTGGAAAGCTTCGGAATCCTCAGGAGCGAGGCGATGGGTGGCAGAGCCAAGGAAGAGTCTGATATCGATATTGAGGACGTTGGTGTAGAGGCTGAGGTCAGTACCGAGGTCTTCGGTATGGAGGAAGATTTCGATACCAACAGGCCTCAAGATGGACGAGATGAAATCGAAGCAGTAAAGAGAGCCGTGTTGGAGGCTGCTTGATCCTTTAGGTGAAAAGCTTGCTTCCGGCAACAGGATTTCAAGCGGGAGGCCTGTTCTTCAGAGTTTGCGAAGTGAACTCTTTGCAAATGGGACAGGCCCGAACATTGTGGGCCTCTCCTAGGCAGAACAAACACTCCGAATGAGTGTCAGAGAGTGAAACCTTGCGGCCACAAGTTATGCAAAGTTTGAAAAGTGAAGAAGACATAAGAAGAAGCTGAGGTTCTTACACTTTCCGTAAGGAAAGACGAAGAAAAAAACAAATGAAGATGAGAGAATGTTACTCAGCAGAGGAAGCCTTCCGAACTGTGAACTGGTTGGCGGATGAAAAGAAACTGAGGAGAGACCGTTAGCTTGGCGGGACTGAGCATGCTCAGTACCGAATGGGGGAAGGGTTCCCACCAAACTGCTCAGCTCTGGAACTTTCTGAAATGTAACTGTGCATGCGCTAAGAACCCATTGTGTGAGGCACAGAGACCACGAAGAAGAACATTTGCGTTTCCAGATGGGAAATCCCAAATGCAATTTGTCCAGATATGTTGGGAACTGAATTCAAAAACCTACCAGACAGACAAACACCTATCTGTTCAATGACAAGTACTCTTAATGTCATTATTCATATCATAAGCATTACTTTGATTTCTCTTGAATGCTTAAAGGTAATGTAATGACAAACTATCTTACACTTAGACACACCATGGGCCACACTTTTATGTAGTAAGATGACTTCTAAATGTTGTATGGGAAATCAAAGGCAAACTGTGCATAAAAGTTCAACAGGAGGGAGAATGAGCATATACAAAACAGTAAGGAAAGAACTCCACTCACAAAAAACAGCCAACATGAAGTTAAACTTAGAAAGAAAGGTATTTCTTTAGATACTGGAAAGCCAGGATTAAACTCTCATTCATCCATGAAACCTGTCAAGAGGCAACTTGTTCCCCCTCCCCCAGCAGCTGATCTATTTTACAGAAGGTTAATGCATAAATAAATCTGTGAATATTACATTGCTCTAAAGCAGAAAGTCTGGAGCACCAACTTGCTCAAAAGAACAGAAGGAGCATTGGGATTGCTGTCTTTATTCAAATTCCTTCAATAATAGTAAAAGACCTGGGGCAAGTCTCTCTGCTTCAGTTCCTCCTTTCATCCATTTCCATCTCTACAACTGAAACAGCAGCAGGTCTAAATGGGACACTCTTTGTTTGTGCTTGCTCATTCCAAACTGTAGCCTCTACTTTGTGAGCTTGCAGAGGACTCAATATGCAACTGAGTTAGACAACAGCCAGTTGATCTCTTCTGGTTCTGTGCTTCTATGGATAAGCCTTCCCAAATGGTAATCTTCACTATGTTATATATACTGTTAAATTTTACCCATGAGTACTCATGGCAAGTAAGACCACTACCTGGAATAGGTTTTAGTTATGGACACTCTGTGTTACTAAAAGGTTTCGAGCACTCTGAGCACACCGTATTGCTACCTGTGATCCATGAGACATGGGAAGAGTAGGTCCGAGAGAGCCAGTTGGGAGAGACAAAGTTGTGCAACCCCAGTGCATAGAGTCCAATCTCAAAGGCGCAGAGATGCAGGTTGCGATGGGGCCCTTGGTGGCCACCACTGGAGGATGGGTGGGTGAAAATGGAAGTACTGCTGTTTCCGCCTGCCTTAATGAGGACTGTCTTGGCCAGCTCAAAATAAAAGTGCGCAGCTGCCTCTGAAGGCTGATTTGGCACATGCGGTGCATGGCTCTCTGGTCGCCTGCCCTTATACCTAGAAAAAATAAAATACAGTTTTAGAAATGAATTCAATCCACATCTACACTGAAATTAAAACCAGATGAGATAGTCTTGTGCTCTGTACAGAAGATACTAGAACTCTGACTTTGCAGACACTCTAAAAAGGAAATTCCATCAAGGGTGAGCTACAGAAGGCCCAGAAATGAGGGGGAAATCCTTTTTTTTTCCCCAAAGAGAAATTTAAATTTTTCCAGTTGAAAAAATGAAATTTTGGAGAATTTGGAGAAAAAATTCTAATGAAATATCTTCTCTTTTGGTGAACAAAATATTTAGAATGAAGATTTTACTCATGCAAAATGTCAGGAACTATATAGTATTAGGATGGTATGTCTACAGGATTAGGAAAAAAACTTCTGCATATACTGGAGAATATACCATATTTGCTGTTGTATTAGGCCCACTTTTTTTCCTGAAAAATACTGTCTGAAAATGAGGTGGATCTTATACACCTGCAAATAGTATTTGCCAGCATGTAAAAGAAGTGCACCTTATATGCTGATGCGTCTTATATGCCAGCAACATAAAAACACTACATAAAAAAATGAAGGCAAAGGTTCAGAAGATAATCTTTCAAAAACGGTTTTTGATTAGAGATTTCATACTAGTATTTAAGGATACGCTTATTGTTTAAATGTGATTGATTCTGTAAGCAATGACTATGCCATATAAACAGTATAATAATACACTACTGAAAAATTACATGTTTTAACTATTAAAATTTATATCCATCAGCCTTAAGACTGACTGTGTGAGATTATTTATGAAACTGACTTAATGAGATTGACTTATTACAAAGCTTGTGACTTCTGTTTTCATTTTTTCCTACTTCTTAGATGGCCAAAACTAAGATATCTGTGGTTAGAGAGCATAAGCTTGCATCCTGTTAGGAACATACATATGCATAAGTTTCTCTCACGTGTGTATGTCCTTAATTTGGGTTAATTTTTCCTTCCTCCCACCAAAGTACCCCTCAGTGAACAGACTCTGAAGACCCCTACACTGCCATTCCATGTTTTGTGGGAAGCACACAGAGTCGCAGAAATGTCCAGCAACACAAAACGATGATGTAAGTGCTAATATCTGCTAGGCTCCTCCAGAGTATAATCATTTTGTGCCTGGCTATGGGGATGCAGCCAGAGCCTTCTGCAAACCTGTCTGCCCCCCGCCCCCATCCAGGGATTAGATATGTGGGGGCTTCTGAGGCTGTTCAGCAAGTTCAGAGATGGCTTAGGGTTCAGCTTGGTATACAAATCTTGCCATGCTGAGCCATACAAGATTGTGGTCACACTGCACAGAAGTATGCAGCTCTCTCTTTAGTATAGGATATAGTCACAATTAGCTAAGGCTTTTTATATTTCAAAATTCAGCAAGTATGCTGAACAGTACAATTTTACATGCAAAGTTTTTTTAAAAAAACATATTTGTTGCTAGAACAGTAGACTACATTCAGGGCTGATATGAAAAGAAGTATTTCATATTTTCACCTTTTCCCCAAAATTCTGTTTTCCCTTTAAAAATATTAAATTAAAATTAAAACTACAAAAATAAAATTAAACATTTCTGGATGTTTCTCATCTCTGGAGGGACAACCACTGGAAATATTTTACTCTTACTATTTTCACAAGGCCTTGGGGCTCAGTCAAGACACCTTCCTTCATTAGACTTGATATCGTAATGGAAACGGCAGACAAATCCATCTAAGATGAGGCAGCCAATTTTGACTTCACCAGCTGATTGGTTTTCTCACAGAGACTACCAAACTCCATCTCCTTTTGACACCTCTACAGTGTAGTCCGGATTTTGAAAGGAAGCACAACTTTGGAAAAGGGACAACAATTCTTACCTGCCAACCTCCACAGTCTTTGCACGTGCTCCTCCACTGGCTCTCCTGCTTCCACTGGAAGAAGAGGAACCTAATGAATCACTGGAAGAGCTGCTAATACTGTCGCTATCCTGACCTCTGCCCCAGGAGGTGGCTGCCCACCCTCCACGCAGGGGACGCCTGCTGAGGGTTGGAGAACTGTCTGAGGTGGTTTCTGGTGCACTGCTGTCAATACTGGCCATTCCTGCAATACCACAGTCAACAAAGGTAACAGGTAAGCAAGCTTATTATATACATAATCACTATTTTACTATGTGAAACATACACAATTTCATTTTTCCACAAATGGGAAAAAGCATATTACACTAAGTTAACCAGAAAAAGCTAAAGAGGGGATGGAACATGACTGAGAGATTCCAGAGAGCCCAAATCAAATCTTCTCAGCCAAAAATTCACCACATGGCTTTAAAGGGTATAATGCTTACCCAATCAGCAGGAGTGTTATAGGAATTACCAAGGAAGGACATGGAACACTTTCAAAATCATGAGTGACATTGAGTACAAAAGAAGCTATGATTGAGGGAGTGGTGCTTTCAATGAACCAGGCCTAAACCTTTAAAGTATAAACAAGTTGGGACATCTGAGAACTAATTTGTTTCCTTCAACAACTAAGATAACGTGAAGGGGTAAAGAACAGACTTTCCATAGTGACATCCAGGCTTGGCAACTCTTCCTCGACATATTCACTTGCCAACTTTCAGGTGCCAAGCAAAATCAAGCCTATTCTCAGAAGGACTGAAAAATATCTTAAATGCCATTAGTGATTTTGCATATTCTCATCTTGTTGTTAACTTACCGTTTTCTTTTGCGATTTTTGTCCCCAGATGTTATTTATGAACATATATGAATTAACCATAAGTTGCCTGGTAGGTATATTCTTGGGATGGCAGGAGGAGCAATCCACAACGATTGGGTTGTTCCCCGCATGCCAACTGGAACTGGCAGGAGTCCACATTCCAAATCCGTTAATTCCGTTAAGACTCCACTCTCCCTCTGTCAGTTTCCTTCTCTAGCCAAGCCAAGCTGTAAACTCCATCAACTCCCATCTCTCATGGTTAAAAATCACCACAGATCAACTGTATGTACAACCACTGTCCATACTCTCTCTTCATTTTCCATCTTAATAATTCCTTCTTTTTTTTCAACTTCTCAGGGTGGGCGTGGATTCCGCCTCCCGCCATCCCAGAATGAAACTTCACTGTAAGTCCAACTTCTCAATTTATAAAAACAAAACAAACTAAATTACTAAAATCTCCCAATTGTTTTGAACCTGAATTGGAATTGTATCCCACCTACAAAACCTATAACAAATTCATGGTAAGGGACTCCAAATTTCACAACGTTTTTAAGCCACAGAAAGGTGGCTAAGGCACACTATTTCCCAGCAAACCACTGAAGACTGAGTGGTGAAGGAAAACAGGAGACTAAGCTCTGAAATTAAGAATCTCCTGCAATAATACTCGACTTTTGGAAACTAAAAAAAAAAAATCTGAAAGGGTGTGTGTGGGAATAATGGCCCTTATTTTTAAAAAGAATCACACTTCTTGGAGCCCTCCAGAAGAGCAATTCTCCTCTTAAACATATTCCCTATACATCTTTAGCTCTAAAAATGTGGTTGATTTACCTCGCAAGCTCTCAAATTCAGCAGCAGTAGAGGTTCCAGGGCTTGCTAATATAGTCAAGCAGAGACCACAAACAGCTTGCAGACCACGTTTTGCTCACCTGTATGCTACAGGTATGCTTAGTACCATTAATAGCTGTTAAAGGAGAAAGAAAAGACTATTTTCCCCATCCTGGTGGTCTAACTAATGGGAAACTTCTGCCTACTTTGAAATTCAAAGAATCCTGCTCTTAAGTTAGTGATTCACCAGGGAAGACTTGTGCACTAGTAAGAAATCCTAGAGGCAACAATGGATTCAGATGTGAATTGTATGAATACATTTAAGTTTGCTATAGTAATTCAGTTCATTACAAAATAAACAATAAAACTGTAATGTGCATGAAAATGCCTCCAAAGGTGGTAAGCATTAGAATGAGTTAGGGAGCCCTGGTGGCACAGTGGTTAAATGCCAGTACTGCAACCACAAGGTTGTGAGTTCGATCCTGCCAGGCTCCAAGGTTGACTCAGCCTTCCATCCTTTTGTAGGTCGGTAAAATGAGTACCCAGTTTGTTGTGGGCAATTAGCTAAAAATACATTGTAAACCACTTAGATAACACTTAGTTGATAGGCGGTATAAAAATAAATGCTATCGCTATAGTTAGTTAGTTAGTTTATTTATTTCCCGCTCTAAATCTCAGGATGTCAGGGTAGCTTACAACAGAATCACTTTGAAACAATAAAGAATAGCAATAATTTTAAAAGATAAAAATATATTAAATCATTTATCGGTTAAAAAAACAGACCATTTAAAACCAGTAAAATCAATTTGGCTCAAAGGCTTTAATAAAAGGGACATTTCAACTAGATGCTGGGCTTCCAAGAGGTGAGTATTCCACATACCTGAGGTGCCACAGCAGAGAGAGTCCCAACCCCTTTTTACCTGTGTGTTTCTTTTTTTGTCTGACCGGTGAACCCCAGCATCTTCCATTGTATCCACCTCTGTTTCCAAGAGCTAGTCGGCTGGGAACTTTCCCTTCTTGTTTTAAAACACTAGATTCTACAGATGGCTCACAAAGGGATCTCTGTGGATTCTCTGGAGAAACACAAAGAGCAGCAATAATGGGAGGAGCACTTTATAAACAGGTGTCTGCTCAGACCTAGCTTCTTGACAGAGGAAATATCAGCAGACAGAAGGCAGTGATGGATAATCATTGACAGCTCTCTTATGCCTAGAAAAACTGGAAACAGTGAACGCACTGTGCAATTAGAAAATGGTTCCATGAAGATAAAGTAAATGCAAATCCTATTTATAATTCTATGTAGAAACATAGACTCCCATATGCTTAGGTTTGCAAAGAAAAGAAATGATGACAGTGTTTCAGACAACCTGGCAGACTGGAATAAATATCCAGACAAATGTAGGAAAAAACAGAAAACAATTATTATTTTATGTTCCCTTTCTTTTGATAGCATAAAAGCAACCGTGATCCTATGAAACAACTGTTCATACCTTGTGCACTCTTCTCCAAAAAGGGTTCTGAAGGAGTACTCTGGACAGCAGTAGATACTCCTGTTTGTTGTGTGACTGGTGCTCCTGGGAGATGCTGAATAGGTGCAGCTGACTGGGTAGCGTGCTTGGAAGGAGACTTCTGATTAGGTACTGTAGGCTTGCTGGATGAGTAGAATGAACTTATAGTCTGGGGTTTGTGTGTCTGACTTTCCCTGTCTAACAGTTTATCCAAGATCTTTAAAACACAACAGGAGAATATGGAAATTAGCAATGTTGGGAGTTCTTAGATAAGAAAATTAAATATGTTATAATCAAAAGATATTTAATCAGAAGGCAACTAGACAGACAGATGGACACTTTATTTCAGTCATTGACCAATAAAATAATAAATACAGTCATAAAAACTGGTAACAAAACAGGTAACACAGATAATTTTTGATAACTCAACATCAACTACTATTAACCATTTGAGGGCGCATCTTGCACATAATATAAAAAAATTTGGCTACTTTAAGTATGACAGTTTGTTCCTGCTTATCCAACAGATAACGTAAATAGAAAACATTAGAACGTCCTGGGAATTGGGTTAGCAGGGGAGTAATCAGCTGTAGGTTAATATCCCTGTAAAACTGTCAATACAAGAGTACATGTGCTATAGTTTCTATAGCATCAGTGTTGCAAGGGCAAAATCGGATCTCATAGGGAATTTTCCCATATTTCCCTTCTAATACCACTGTGTGGAGAACACTGAATCTAGCCAATGATAAAGCTCTCCTAAATTTGGATACAGTAACATAGTATAAGTATGTGGCCCGTTCAGAAATCAACATTTGCCTCTTGGCAAATGTGTAGTTAGTAAAGGCAGCAATTTCACTTTGACATTCTATATCTAAGATCCTTTGTCTTACAACAGATTTCGCTTGATCTAATCCTAATCTTAGAATAGTATCACTTGAAAGTTCACAAAGGCTCAGTTTCTGAAGTACAGCTGTTTCCCATATGGATTTGTAATTATCAGCCAATATTAACTGGGTCAGTCCACCAGGATTATTATGTAGCTTTAACCAACGGGTAAAGACGTTCAACCAAATGCTTGATTCCAGCTTACCAACTCCTGCCTCCCTTCAGAGTACTGCATTTGGAACACATTGGGCAACCTGAAATATGCTTCTCAAAAACTTTGTTTGAACTCTTTCTAGAGAGGTCGTATTATTATATAACCCCAGCTGAGCCCCATATAACAGCTGAGCCTGAGCTTTAGCTGTAAATAATTTGACTGCAGCTGGAATGTACTGTGCTCCTTTAGCAAAGTAATAATTTTGGATGGCTGTAGCAGTTATCTGTGCATTACGAGACACATAATCTAAATGGGCATTTCTACTTCCTGAGGCTTGGAAAACTATACCCAGATATTTAAAGATCTTAACCTGCTCAATTGATTGCCCTCCTAAGATCCAACTTCTTTGCTTGGGGTGTTTTGAGAAGGTGAGGATCTTAGTCTTGGGTGTAATTTATTATTAGTTCCTTTTCAGCAAAATACTGAATGAGCGACCTTAGGGCTCTCTTAAGGCCGATGGGGATCAGTGACAAAATTAGTGTTAATAATAGATTAATATGTCTATGGGCTAGTTTAGGGGGATGGAAAGAGGAGTTACTTAAGTAAGGAATCAGTGAGTTTATATAGTAATTGAATAAAAGTGGAGTTAGTATGCATCCCTGTCTGACTTCTTTCTTTATTTGTATTTCCTTGGCGACATGTCCTTGATTGTTGCACCTGACCTTCAGTCTGGTATTCTCATGGATTTTGATGAGCAACAGAAGTAATCCATTATCTATTATGGTATTTTTAAGTTTAATCACAGTCTGGATCTAGATATTGAGTCGAATGCTGACATGAAATCAATAAATGCTGCATAAAGGGATTGACTGGCTTGATAAGAATACTTCCCTACTAGGTGTTGCAGTACCATTGCATGATCTATTGCTGACCTTCCTTCCCTAAATCCAGGAAGGCAACTATAATTCTGGTCTTTTTGAAAAGGCAAGTGGTAGACATAGGAATTTCTTTAAAAATGGGGTGGTGCCCTCTAGATGTTTTGGAATTCAACCCAAATAATTATACAATAACCCTTTATTTACACTACTTAACCCATAATCTTGATCTCTAGGCCTGCTGCCTAGTAACTGTAGTCCAAAACATCTGGAAAGTACCAGGCTGTCCATCCTTAGCTTAAGACATAGGTTCCTGAAATGTTAAGACAAGCAATAACAAATGAAAAGACAAGTTACTACTGCCACCTCCTTTTTCTTTGGATATATGAACCATCATAAGGAGCTTTTTCTTAAAGGCACAAAACCTATCCCCACTTTACCATCTTCTCCCACCTGCCTGCCCTGTGATCCTGCAGTCTCATGGAAAGACACAAAAATGTTACTTCCTAACTCTGCACAAATTCTCTAACCAGCATCCAAGCTAAATATAAACCATCAGCCACCCCACATCTGCAGAAGACAGTCCTAATACATGGCAGTGTTGAGACAAAGGGTCCTTCAGAAAAAAGCATCCTTCAGAAAAAAGGATCCTGTGTTCAGATTTCATATCCAGGTAATGGAATATGCTAAACAAAAATGAACTGAAACCCAGCATATGTGTGACACTTCATTTTACTTATTTGTTGTACTGTACACAAGTAGGGAGCAGAAGCAAAAATCTGAAAACTGAAAACATTCTGAATAGAGTTTACAGTCCACTCTTAAATTTTTTTAAAAAAGGTAGGCTATCAGCACCCATTTCAGCCTACCCAACTTAAAACATTGGAAAGAATTATGATAGCAGCAACATTTAACCTGGCATGCTTCACAGAAACTGAGCTGGGGGATGACAGTGGCCCAACACAGGCTCAGAATCTCCCATCTGGGTACTGTGTTAGTGAGCAGGTGAAGGAACATGGACGGGGGACAGTAGCCACAGTCCATAAAGACCATCTTAATCTGACCAGAATACCTAGTAAGGACCTAAGCCACATTGAGTGTGTCTACCTGAGTCTGAAAACCAGGGGTAGACTGGGAATTCTGTTAGTGTACCAATCACTCCACTGCCTAACAGACTCCCTGGCCGAGCTCACAGAACTGATCTTGGACCTGTTGCTGGAGTCTCTCAGACTTTTACTTCTGACTTCAACATGCCGTTGGAAGCCAGTTTGTCACATGCAGCTAGGGAGCTTATAGTATCCATGACAAACATGGGCCTATCCCAATTGATTTCAGGAGCTATGAATTCAGCAGGCCATGCCTTTGATGTGGTTTTCAATTAGGAATATATGGATCTTTGGGTGGAGGTGACTAATAACTCTGAGTTGTCATGGTCAGAGCTAGAATCACATCTACACACTACCCCTATAGAGGTGGAGGACCTATTAAAATGGTCTACCCTTGAAGGCTAATGGATACGGGATTCAAAGTTAGGAAGGCTAATGGATTCCAGGAGGCCTTAGAGGGCTTTAAGGTTGGTGACACCAACAATCCTGTTGAAGCTCTGGTTAATAAATGGAATCAAAATCTGACTAGGGTTATTGACATGATTGCCCCCAAACGTTCTCTCTGAGCTGTTAGTAAACAGGTTCCCTGATATACAGAGACACTTAGGGAGCTCAAACAGGAAGGATGACGACTAGAACGCAGATGGCACAAAACTCAACTTCTATGTGACAAGACACGATATAGAGAACATCTTTGTTCCTATAGGGTGGCAATATGTTCAGCAAAGAAAACTTTCTTCTGTGCACATATTGCATCTGAGAATTTACATCCAACTGAGCTACGCGGGGTGGTGAGAGGTCTAACCCAGGCACCCTCCCCATGAATCTTAGAGCCTTTAGCAGCTTGCTGTGATGCTTTTAATGATCATTTTGCAGATGAAATCTCTCGCGTAAGAGCCAACTTAGATGCTACTGTTGGAGCAGAAGTCAATACTGATGTTTCAGAGAAATTCATCTATCACCAAGCCCACAAAACCCAATTCATACAGGGCTGTTCTCAGCACCACCACTTCCCTTTGCCATCTTGGATTCCCTTGCTGTTAGCCCTTCTTACTTTCCCAAAGTGTATGGTTCTGAAGAAGAATGGAAGATTCCTCAGAAAGGAAAGCTTACAGCATCAGAGAACACTCATATTTTATACTTGGACCTGCACACTCGCACACATCCTAGTGACCAAGAGATTTCCTCATGCCACCTCTAACTCAAAGGCACTGGAAACTCCATTTTTCATATGTACTGCTATCAATTTAGGAACAGTACTTAAAAGAGGAGGACTCAACTTACTGTTCTAGCAGGATCCTTTAGAGTGTGCTGAATCCTGACTAAAAATATTAAATAATTATGGGAGCTTGACTGGATTAAGGTTAACAAAGATAAGACAGTCATGTTGATTAAAAATATGACAAAAGAAGAACAAACATTTCTGATGGAGAAAACTGGATGTCTATTATCCATTAGCCTCCTTTTAAAAGGTTTAGTTTTGTAGTTGAGTTTGTTAGGAATGTTTGTCTTTAGGTATTCATGGTGCATTTGTACTTCCTTATGTGTTGTTTTATGTATTCAACATGTTTTAAGAAAAAAAAGTTAAAAAAGGAAGCCTCCATTTATGCTGCAAGCCTTTTTGGTACTCCAATCCTTTTCTAATAATTTAGTCTGAAAAAATGAAGTGGGACTCTTGTGGATTTCCCCAGATGCACCCATGTTACAGACTCTTGAAGAGGTCTTAGACAAAGTAACTGAACTTGAGAGTTCTCCAAAAATACACTGAAAAGCTAATTATCAAATGAGTCAAGGAGCTTAGCCACCATTACATATGGCCCAGCTCTGATGACCTCAGAGCTATGTACATATGTAGAGTATGCATGTGACATACTTTTTTTAGCTTTGACTGGTCATCCTTGTATGTGATCATCAGGGCTAGAGCCAGATCTCCCTTCTCCCTACGGGTACCTTCACACAAAAGAGGGTGCTCAGCTTCACTCACTGTTGTCTTCATGCCTGGAAGGGAAAAGGTAGAATTCAAATACTTTATCTTTTCTATTTTTAAAAAACTCTGAAGTATTAAATACTACACTAAGGCAATAAAAATGAATTCAGTTGGGACTTCTCTATACACTTCACACAAAAAAGTAATGTCTGCCACAGAGTTCTAGGATTTCCATCACTCAACTTATGTTAAGAGAAGAAAATTCAACTCTGTCTACATCCTGATGGCTTCACAGGATGATGAAGTACACGTCCTTTTGTCAGTGGCAGAGGAGTGGCTGGGCAAGGAAAGAAGCAAAGCACTTACCAAGTGCAGCCACAGCTGCTTCAAAACCAAGCTCCTCATCACCAGGCATTTCATTATTCCAGTTACGGCTTGGGGGTCTGGATCCTGTAGGAGAAACCACTGGGAAGAAGGAACATAACAGATCAGTCATCTCTACAAGAAGGTAAGGATTATTTGGATTGGAAATAAAAATGAAATTCTAAACTTTTATTTCTAACTAAATTGACCTCTATCAAGAGCTGTTATCTTGGGCTTTTCATTCAATTCCATTCTCTAGAATAGATTTGTTGACAGTAAACCAACTTTACTGAGTGATCTTACAAAGTCATGGAAAAGTTTAGATATCTGACATGATCTTTTTTTAAAGTAGGATAAATGAATTTGGCAAGATAACACGACACAGCTGGTACTCCACAACAGAAACAGGATTCAAGTGAAAATAAGGAAGAGTCTACAAGTCTTGAAAAGCCTTTCTTAAAATTTTCAGATCTGGTAGTTTACCTGTATAGATCAGATCTGGTAGGTTATCTGTACAGAATGCCAGCAAAAATTCAGTAGGAAGACACCTATTTTAAGAAGCACGGCTCCTGATCTTAACCCCCGGCAGGAACTGGCAGCTTCCAGGGGTTTGCATGCCACACACATCTCCTGCTCTAACTCAGAGGACTACACATACACACACATACTCTGCACACAAACTCCACACACAAACAAACAAATGGAATCTTTGTGCTTTACAAAGTCACTCCTGATTTTGAAAAAAAGCCCTGTCCAGCCTAAACCAAGGCAGGGAAGGGAAAATATGGCAAAATTCCACCAAGAGCCATACAGGGTGTGAGGAACATTTCTAAGTAAAAAGGAGGGCACTGAGAGTCTGTGGTGTGCGCTAAGGGCTATGTGCAGCTCACACTTTAGATCCTCCCCTCCCTGTCTAAAGCAAAATTTCCCCAAGCTACCAACCTCTAAATATTTTGGACTTCTCCATCAAACCCAGAAAATACAAAGGTCAGCAGCAGTGGGAGATGGAATCCAAAATATGTGAAAGGTGCCAGACTAGAAAAGGCTTTTTGAATTGAGTGCCACCCTAAGATATCACAATAGAAGACAAGATAGAAACATTTACATCACTTAATTAAAGGCTACCTTAGCACATCAAGACTCAGGTCAGAGAAGCTCCAGCCCGATAAGAGCCTCCACTAAGATACTAGCTTAACCTTCCAGCCTCTATGACTGTGAGAAAGGCTGAGGGCCTCCACACTCCTCTGGTGACTGAGGCTGTGCTTTGTAAACAGTCAGCCAGGACTCAATCATACTGTGCAGGTTTCAGCCTTATTGAGATTCTAAAGCTCTCAGACATACATGCCCAGAAACTTCTGTGGTTAGAACTGGAACATGGATGGCAGTAAAATCTGCTGGCCTCTCCTGAATTTTCAGTGGAAATTCCCCACTGAGATTTAGAGAGACAGATAGTAATTTTTACTCTGCTCTCCCTCAGCATTTGATGTGGAGCACTCTTCCTCAGGAAAAAATGTAAAGATTTTACCTGGGGTACATAAAACATCAAATATGAAGCTGGCCAGCATGAGAGGCAAGACAGGGCGGTAATCACAGAGTGTTCCTTCCCTCAACTCTTCAGCCCTTCCCCGGATGGTATTCATTTCACTGGAGCCAAGTGGAATTTTCTTCAACAAGGCCACAATTTCAGACTCTTGGTATGCCAGCTTTACCTATTTGAGACACAGCAGAGAAGAAAATGAATCTATAGAGATTCACCATACAGATGCCTTGTTTATATCTAGTACAGAGAAACTTTATCAGAGAGAAGATAGTTAGCAAAGTCCTGAAAAGCAGTCAGAGAACTAACTGGGGTGAGTCTTTTTAGGATACTAGCAGAAGGTTACCCAACACTGCTGGAGTTCATGTATAACGCAACCAAGGGATCCCTAGAGGTTGGATTCTGGTTCTGCCTTTTCTAAACCTCAGGATTCTTAATCTTAGTGCCCTATTTTTTTGTTTCTAGGGAGCTCTGTTTGGAATTTCAACTTGAAACTGACTGCTACAACTTGGAAAATAAGCATAATCACTTTCCAAATTGTAAAGTCCTCCCCCATCCACTTTCACTGCTAAGAACATTCCCCTTTGAATTTCACCTTTAAACTCATCCCTGGACTTGAACAACCAAAAATATTACCATAGGTTGATTGCAGTAAGGTTTTTGACAAGGTCCCCCATTATATTTCTATAGATAAACTGGTAAATTGTGGACCAGACAGTCATACTATTACGTAGATTTGTAACTAGTTGACAAAGTTGGCTGGCCAATCCTGGAGAGAAATAAATAGTGAAGTACATCTGGGCAATGTCCTGGGCTGAGTGCTACCTGACAGGAAAAATGAACTGCACAAACAAAGGCTGGGCAAATCCTTGCTTGCTTAACCCATGTATATATGAAAGAGATTTGAGGTCTTACTTATCCACAAACTAAAGATGAATCAACAGTATGATGCAGCAGCCAAAAAAGTCAATATAATAAGTTCTATCAACGAGAGTACAATGTCTAGATTGAGGGAACTCACAATACCATGCTATTGTGCTTCCAGTGGTGTTATGGCTATACACAAACAAAATCTACACACAAACAAAATCTGTTTCAGTTCTACTGCTTTAGCCAAAGACTGCTCAGATATTACAGCATTATTATAGCTAGCTTCTTAAACCTACAGTAATATCTGTATTGTTTATGATGGTTCTCTTCAAAAGAGAAAAAAGCCTACTGAAGCATTATAGTATGCTATATATTTAATAGAACATATTTCTTATAGTTAGAGAGCCAGCATGGTATGTTGGTTGGATGCGAACACTGGGAGATCAGGTTTAAAATCCTCGCCTGGCCATGGAAACATACTGGGTAACTTTGGACAATTCACATCCTCTCAGTTTGACAGCAAGACAAGGGCAAGCCCCCTCTCAACAAATTTTGCCAAGAGAAGCCCATGATAGGTTTGCCTTCAGGTCACCATAAGTCAGAAATTACCTGAAGACCAACAACAACAGTATTTCTTATACAAATTTACCATCTTTTTGTTAATTATTTGAACTCTTGGGATATTTTGTCCCATGACTAAACCTAGTTACTGTAAGGCATAAGTAGCAATGGAACAAAAGAACATACTCATATTTGCTGCCACATAAGACACACCCTATTTACACATCGGAAAGTACTATTTGCTGGCATGTTAAATGCACTGATGTATAAGATGCATCCCATTTTCAAACAGCATTTTTCAGGAAAAAAAAGTGAGTCTTATACGCCAGCAAATACAGTATATTTTATGGTAGCAACACAATTGAGAAGTAATCATTACAAGGAGTGACGCTTTGCATGTGTAAATCTTCAATGAGAAAGTGTTTCTTGAGAACAGTATTGATAGTGAGACATACATCTCATCCCAGGACATTAACCAACTGGTGGTATCCAACAGTGAGATCCAGCTTCACAGTCTGGCAACAGACTATCTTCATGCCACCCAGCACAGCTTCCCTCTTTTACCCTGTGGGAATTGCCAGAAAACTCCCCAACCTCAGGGAAAAAAACAGTATAGTTGTCATTGTTCTGTATACAGTCATATCAAAATCTACCTAGGAAGATGGAACATGAACCACAGCGTTTCTGGGGAAGAAATCAACTTAATTACTCAGATGTCTACAGGCACAGTGTCTCTCTCTTTACCTCAACCCTGTACATAACATGAAGTATGAATCTTAGCAAAAAAAGCTATCCAGGGACAACTGCATTATATTTCTGAGCCTCTCCATAGTTTCACATCCACTGTTCCTTTTTGTTATGCTACAGACATCTCATATTCATCCCAAATTAACAGCATTTACATAGGATCTGCCAACAGAAATAATCTCCCTTCAGAGTCTAAAAGGAGTAAGGTTTGAAAATGAAAGACTTGCAACAAAGTCGACTACACTGAAGCTACATCACTAGCATGTAGCTATGTTTTAAGAAAGATGCAGCTTTGACTCCCAAATCAGAACCACATCTGTAACACCAAGACCTTGCTAGCTCCATTCATGATACATATTCATTTTGTAGTTCACTTTAAAGCAAGCAGATCAACTGAAGGTTCCTAAAAATGTAACAAATACTAAAATGATGGCAAAGCTGTACTAACACCACACATACCTCCAAAGCCTTGGTAGAAGCTGGTGGCCTCTGAAGCTCCAAAGCAAACATGCCGATCTGGAAAGCTAGATTGTGGTATTCCTGACGTTCACTCAGTACAGTTAATAGGAAAGCAGCTTTGGATAAAGTGTTCGTTGCCATCCATGTCTGCTTGCTTGTAGATACTTTGTTTTTCTTTCCCTGTAGGATAAGCAGTTTAAGAGGATCCAGATTTAGTTACACTGCATTTCCACTGCAATCAATGTGAACCTTTAGCGCTAATCTGCATTAATCTCAACAATTTCAATGGGGCATAATCAGAATTTAGTTGGAACTCACTCAGCTGCTTTCGTTTTCAAAATATATTCAACCCAATCTACTATGTTATGACCCAAGATAAGCTCCACACTCCAGGGCACTGAAAAGGGCCACTGTATTTTCCACTACCATTTTATTAGTTTTTGTTTTTTTCACTTGCAATACGTCAATAAAACAACAGTGCTGATCAGAATCAGAGCCATTAAGTGAAACACTATACTGGTCTGTAATCTCATGGCTTTGGGGATTATATATGGTACTTTTCAAAACTGATTTAAAAAACTAGTTAGACAGACTTTTAAAAAAAATCAGGAGACCAGTAATGTTACAACTCAGTTAAGGAGCTAACCTGGTCATTTATAAATTTGTCACTTACCCTAAAACCTTGCTATAAGAAGTAGTTTGAGCATGGGTATCTAGCCAGCACAACCTGTACTGAAAATGGATGCAAATAATTCATTCAGCTTTTCTGCCTTCTCCCTGTCCTGTTTTTGCTATGGTTTCACTGATTTGTATTCTAACAAAGATTCTTCTGCACAGAACGAGCTTTCCACTGTGACAAGCATCAAGAGAATGATTACTCTCAATTTTGGGTAGTGTACATCATGTGGATGGAAACAGTCACACAGATTTTGTGACTGGGTAGAGAATACAGGATCATAAGAATTATACTTTATAATGAACAAATTTCTAACTATCATGGATATGGAAATAGTCTTAGAAACATCAAATCTGACAAAGGCCCCTTCTGCAGACTACCTTGTTCCGGTGACATCTGGTGGGGGTCCCAGTATTTTCTCTGCCAGGAGGGGAGCATGACAGGAGCGCTCCCCTCTACACCAGCTGCCTCTGTGAATGGAGGAAGGTACTGTCTCAGGCTGCACTGGGGCAGGAAGCGCAGCCACTGCACTTCAAGGACCGCCATACACCAGGTAAGTGCAGGCAGGCAGCAGGAGAGCTGTATGATTATGGTCATTGATGGGGAAAACCTGTTAATGATTTGTGTCGGGACTGTGCTGCCTGGGGATAGGAGAAGAATTGGACCAGGATGACGTCATGTATAAGCACCATCCGGGTCCCATACTTCTCCGATCCCCAGTGCAGGACGACAACATCCTGCGGAAAAGGCCAAAATCACCTAAGTCAATAGGGGACTCATTAACAGTATTATTTAGACAACCTGTGTCAATGCCTGCATGTTTATAAAATCAATGCAGGGTCACAGAAACCAGATTTTAATGATTTTTTTTTTTTGAGATAAAGCAAGCAAGCAGAGCACAGAGGACAGTCAATATTTATGAATATATTCATGAATGTCTATACATTCCAAGTAAAATCATCCTTGTCTATTCCCTTGCCTATTCCCAGCAAAGCACAGCACAGAGAATATTTTTCATAGCTAGTAAGCTACATTTTCCCTTTTATTGAAACTACTTCCAAAGCAGATCTGTACCTTGGTTGGGGGCTGCTCCACCTTGAGATCAGGAGGATTGGCCAGTAAGTCCTTTGCAAGCTCAACTGTGAGGCAACATGCTTCATTGCTGTAACCATGAGCATAAAGAGCTTCTGCACAGGCAAAGAGGATCTGTAAACAAAAGGTTGCAAATACAACTGATCTGGTGGTTGCTTTCCGCTAACGGGATCAATAGTGAGTTTAAGTGGAGGGTGGTCAGTAAATTGCCTGGGCAGGATTATTTAGCATGCATCTGAGGCATGGACAACTTTATTCCTTCCAGTGTTGTTGAGTTACATTCTTAGTGCGGCACCTGGGGGAATAAAGAAGGGAAAACCTATGCCCAAAGACAGTACCAACGGCCTTCAGTATAGGCACTGGCACATGTGCAGAAGGCTTTTCAGTTTAGCAGCTAAGAACATGGACCACAGGCTTGCTGCTTTAAATTCTACCTCAGCCACAACCTAACCAAGCAGCTTTAGGCATTCCACCATTCTTCTTGTTCTCAGCTTCCCATCTGCAATCTAGGATAACTTGCAATACAAGAATAACATGCAACGCTATCTTTTATGGCCCACTTAGCCTAGCACTGCCTACTCTAGCCTGCCTGCCAGCTGTTCCATACTATGAGGCAGAGATCTTTTTCACTACTGAACCTGGACCTTCTCTATAACATTAGCCTATTTTACAAAGTTTTGGTAAAAAAAAATACTGAAATAACACCTATCATATTTACTCAAAGACTCAAAAAGCTTTATTTTTAGGCAAGATGTAGCTACAATGCATTCTATTTTTCTCTTTTTCCAAGACAAAGTGTTACAAATAAATAAATACTGAGACATAGGATAAAGGAAGATAAATATGAACACAGGAATATTTTTACCTTTCAAGTTCTTATTCCATGGGTATAAGCAGTGCTTCAAAATCATACATATTTCCCAGACACATACCACAAATAGAGAACTTGTGGCCTTCTAAACGTTACTGGATTCTAAATCTCATTAGCCTCTGCAAGCATGGCCAATGCTTAGGGAAGTCAGGAGCTTCACTACACCGTCATCCAGAGGGCCACAGGTTCCTCATTCAGTTCACACACATGACCCTTACCTCCATGCGATTTTCCTGCTCTAAGGGCTTTATCCCAGCAAATATGTCTTGTTCCTCCTCTGCTCCTCCTTCAGCCTTCTCATCCTCTTCCTTGGTCACCTCCTGAGGATTCAGATAATATACTTGGTAGTCATCTTCCTCCTCTTCTCCTCCTCCAGCTGCACCATTCTCCTCAATTTCTTTTGGCTTCAAACACATTACACCAGTACTTTCATCTGGGCAAGGGATATCATCATCTCCACTGCACACTTCTCCTACTGGATCCTTGGGGTTTTTTTTGGTAGAAGGGCTGCTCCTAAGAGTGGGCTCAGTTGCTTCGGAGAAATACACTCCACCATCATCTTCATAGGTATCTCTGTAGCATCTGTTCAAGGGGCTATCTGGGAAACTGAATGTGTTACTAGCCTCTGCCCCAAGAGCCAAACTGCTATCATCTAAAGTCAATTCAGCCAAGTCTGGCTCCAGAGAGCTGTCCTCACTGCTCATACGACGCTTCCCACTGTGTTTGCTGGCCAAGTTCTTTCCCATTGGAAGCTTGGCCTTGTTCACTGCTGTCTTGTACGTAGTTTTATCACCTTCTGCTGAAAGCCGTCTCAGAACCCGCTGTGGGCCTTCTGACACAATTTTCCGCTTCCCAATGAGTTCTTTGGGGCGCACAGCTGGCTCCTGGGAGGCAAGGCGTGACCTCTCCCCTAGCTGCAAGCACGTACTTGCAGCATCTGTCCCATGAGATCTCCCCACATCACAGCTGTCAGCACACTGTGGCCGACAGTTCCTCTGCTGGACAGCCTTCACCCAACAAAAAGAGTTCTTCTTGTCTGCACTGCTATAGGTGATGCCTGGAATGGGATAGGCCTCCTCCCAGTTGAAGTAGCAAGCTTCCACAGCTGGCTTGAAGCCATGGAACAGTTTCTCAAGGGATTTTTTATGCTGCCCTCTTTTGACATTGTCTATTACCTTCAGCTGCCACTGCCTTAGTTGTGTGCACAAGTCCCTTCGCCTTGGCATCATGGAAAAGAAGAAATATGTGAAAGAACCATGTATGAGCTACAAAAGCAAGAAAGCTATTCACAGTTTGCTCTCCATTCAAGGTTTTATTAATCTCATATTATTTTCATAAAGACATGGTCTTTATTGCTGAGCTTTCGTGACAAGAGAAAGTTATGTAATGCTTTACTCCATTTATGTTTCCCAGAATGCAGCCCCAGATAATCATAAAACACATTCTAGCTTTAAAATAAGCTGCCATGTGCTAGGCCTGGTTATGTGCCTAGAAGCAACTCTCCAAAGCCTCAGTTCAGGAGCTGGTCTTTCATAGCATTGCTACTTGAGATCCTTTAATGAAAGAAGCTGGCAACACATGTGCTATCTTGGGCAGCTAACACAGAATACTGGGAGTTGCAAACAATATCCTATTGGCCCTCTGCTAGTCTGGTACACAGAAGTCTTTTAAGTAAGATTGTTCTTTCAATCAGAATCACAGAGGTGCAGAGTTATGTATAATCTTTTCCTTGATTGTCAAACTCAAAACAAATATCATCCAAATTATCTATGTTTTTGAAAGACAGAGAATCAGGAAATAGTAGAATGCCAAGAGAGCTCAGGACACAATGTAATCCTAGCAAATGAATTTTGGTGGCAGCTTTACCTTATCTACATTCTGAATAAGCAATAACATCAAAGACATAAGCTATAAATATTTACAGTTAAAAATGGCAGATATATAACAATTAATGAACTTCTGTCAAAATTGAACACTTTATAGATTTTTTCAGCACTGACCCTACTGCCTACCGATGAGGGCTGATGGTTGGATCCAGGACAGCAAGCCTCCAGAGAACCACCATCTCATCACACATGCTTGCACAAGCGTGAGCAGCTACTTCTGACTGGCCGTTGCTACGACCAGTGTGCCCACTTGCACTGCTATGGGATGCAGATGTCCTAACACTGTACCACCAGCCAGTTATCTGTAAAGAAAGGATGAAGAGACTTCAGATGTCCAAATTTCCATTCTGAACATGCACTGACAGATTATGTATTTCACCTTGCTTAATACTTCTCTAATCTAATTCACCTACCATACTACTTTCTAAATCTTGTCACGTAGACAAAAACATCTAATACCATATGTCTAATACCAGCTCCCAAGCTTTTTCCACGACTACCATCCCTCTGCACTGTTCCCCACCACACAGAGAGGAGAACAATCATTTTCATAAATAAACTTAATTATATTAAGCAGATTCTAAGGCCATTTCTGCCCTACGCTGTTATAGCGCTATTATTCCACTTTCAACATCCTATGGAATCCTAGAGTTTGCAGTTTAAGGAGAGGCATTTTGAATTCTCAGCCAGAGAGCTCTTTGGCCACAGTAAACTACAAACCCCAGAATTCCACAGGATGTTGAAAGTGGAACAGCGCTATAACAGTGCAGTGTGGAAATGGAGTAAGTATCTTAAATTGGGGGAAAAAGAGTACCTGTTCATACGTCAAACACTGGTCTGTTAGGATCTCCAGAAGAGGGGCTGCATTGGTGTCCCGTCTCTTAAACATCTCCCGAACAATAGAAAGCAAGTTCCAAATACCCTCAGGTTCTCTCCCTCTCAGGGGGCGCAAGAGACAAGCCCATTCAGCAGCAGCTGGAGGCTCCGTGGAGGAGAGATACATGGAGTTCACATCACTGTGAAGTGTAAAAAGGGGCAGAAGATGGATGGAACACCATCAAGGTAACACAGTCACTGAATAACCACTTCGTTAATTATCCATGCATCTAACAATTAAGAGTTTGATACAATTTTTTCAAATGAAAAAGATTAAGATTAACATCATCACCAAATGCACAGTTGATAACATATACAACTCAGAAGTCCCAAGTCCAACATATTAACCCTTGCACTATAAATTATGGTGTTTCACAGTAAGAATTTTTACAGAAGAGAAAATATTGTTTGTAGCTGCACCAATGAGTCAAGACCAGCATCAAAATATGATACAAGTTTAAGTGGGCTATCTTATACTAAGAGAAAAGTAGTTCCAACTGCTCAGACTATAGCTATAAAGAGCACTTCAGGGTGAAAATTTGCCTGTGTTACATTAAAACATTAAATATTAACCAAAAGTGTACCTCTTGTTTTCTACAGGCCTAAGGTTTTATTCTTATTATAAATGAGCTCTTATCTAAGAGGTACATCCTCCTAGAAATTAGCTTAAATGTAAGAGCTTTCATTCAATTAAGCCAGTAGCTTCAAAATTAACCTTTATATGTTGTTTCCCAGAGAAACCTCTGATCCATTGGTTAAAATTTTCATGAGTGTTCTAAATATACAGTTAGTTCATATGGAACATTAGCCAGGCCTCACACTTCCTCAAGAGAATTAACAGTTGTGGAATATACAACACAAGTTATGCTTCACAGGAAAAGTCTAGTCAAGGTAAGCAAACTGTCACTTAAAATAAGCTCGTCCACTTTTATTCATCTTTTAGACCGAGGTCACAATTTTCCCAGAATGAAAGGTGGGCAACTTCAGCTTGTTCAGGGGCTAATTTTTATGATCTCTGCACTGACAAAATTTGAAGATGAAAGGAAGCCTACAAAAAATCAAGGACTAAAGTGGGGGTTGCATGCAGCACGCGTATTGCCCACACAGCAGGCTGTAGATGGTGGTTTGCTCTGAAGTTAAGTTTCTGAAATAGAAATTTTGATTCACCTGAACAGAGATGACTAGAGGATACTGTACCTCTACATTCTGCACAGAGATACTTAAGGTCTCTCCAAACATTTTAGTCAATATTACTCCTTCTCTAATAACACTAAAGGTAGGAACAAAGCAAGGTAGGTTCCCTTTCAGAACAGAAAAGCAACTTTGTTGTTCTTGTTCTTGTTTTTGTTATCCGCCATCAAGTCCACTTCAACCTATGGTTATCCTACAGATGAAAGACTTCCAAGTCACCCTATTATCAACTGCCCTGCTTAGGCCTTGAAGAGTCAGAGACATGTCCTCCTTGACTGAATATATTCATCTGCAGTGCAGCCTTCCTCTTTTCCTACTGCCTTCTACCTTACCAACCATTATTGTATTTTCTAGTGAATCATGTCTTCCCATAATATGGCCTAAATACAACAGCCTCAGTTTAGTCATCTTAGCTCCTGGGGAGAGTTCAGACTTAATTTGCTCTATGACTATTTGTCTTTTTATCTGCCCAAGGTATCCACAGAACTCTTCTCCAGCAACACATTTCAAATGAGTTCACTTTCCTCCTATCAGCTTTCTTCACTGTCCAGCTTTCACTATACATAGAAATTGGAAATATAATGGCATGGACAATCATAACTTTAATATTCAATTAGATATCTTCACACTGCTTCTTGTCTAATTCCTTCATAGCTACCTTTTACTGGGCCAAGCTATAAAAAATCTTGAACTATTTCAACATCTTCATTGTCTACTTTACAGTTATGTAAATCATTTGTGGTCGGTATTTTTGTTTTCTTAATGATCAACTGTAAAACTGCCTTTCCACTTTCTTCCTTGATTTTCTTCAGTAATTGTTCCAAGTTTTTGTTATTTTCTGCTAGTACTATAGCGTCATCTTCATATCAGATTTGCATATCTTTGTTTAATGATCTATTTCTTCAGAGAGTGTATTATACAACTCCAGCTTCTGTGTAAAGTGTGGCCCCTGCGGAAATACAACTTTGATAGAGGCTGAATGCACTGAACTTTTTAAAACAAATAAAGAGATCATCTATCAACACATGGAGCTTTGTCCCACGCTTTGTTTTTACTTTTCATACATGCTCATCAGTTTTCTCCTTCAGTCATCTGGATATCTTAAATCATTGATGTTCTTTCCTCCAATTGCCATGCCTCCTTCTTCTGAGTCTAATCCTGCTTTACATATAATATGTTCAGCGTACAAGTTAAACAGCCTTGCCAGACCCCCTTGGCAATTGGAAACCATTTCATTTTTCTGTATTCTGTCCTAATAGTAGCCTCTTGTCCTGCATATAGGTTACACATCAGGACAATCAAATGTTGGGGCACACACATTTCTTTAAGAACAATCCACAGTTTCTCATGATCTATACAAGTGATTCTTAATCTTTTCTTTACTAGGGACCTCATGTAAATATAAATTGTTTCCAGAGGCCCCTAAGATTTAACTCATGATTTAAATATTTAAATTTAAATATTCAAATATTTATTTAAAGTTGCTCATCAGGGGTCTTCAAATTTGGAAAGAAGGGAGAAATAAATAAATGCACACATTCCTATTATAACACTTTTGTTGGAATGATTCCATACAACTGGTAACAGGGCCTCATTACATTTAGTTCAACTGTTCCTTTGATTCCTCAGACCTTGTAAAAAAAGAACTCTCGTTCTTCCTTTTTGTTGTTGTTGTCATCTTCTATTTCTCTGCATTGATTATTATTATTTATTTTTTAAATTTAAAATGTATTTCAATAAAACAACATTTTGTGATTGATACAATAAATAGATGGTACAACAGATAGGGATACAAACTAAATCTTCTTATATACTCTAGATTTTCATTTCTATCTTCCCCATCTGGACTTTGCTTCTGACTAGATTGCCTTTACAAAAAATATACATACATGATAAATCTGTTTTTACAGTTTTAAACCCATCAGGATTCTACTATTATATACATTAAGATAGTCAGTATAAATTTTAACCATAATTTTTACCATTTTAACCGTATCACCGTCATCAGTCAAGAAAGCCTGCTATCGACAAATCACCCCATTTGTTTCTAAAGTGTTGTATAACTCCCCCATTTTTAACAAATGTACCAAGGGAGATCCCTCTCAATACATATCAATTTGTCCATTAATGCCATATCAAGCAATTTTTTTTCCCCAAATCATTACGTTTGGTATTTTTTTTATACGTTTATACGTTTGGTATAAATTTTTTTAAATTTACATAATTAATTCTTCAGAAGCTGTCATATAAAATAAGATTTCTCCTAATTCATCTAATTCATCTTCTGGCATATCCAATAAATACATTTGTGGTGACATGTGGAAATGGAAACCTAAAATTTTTTCAATCTGCAAGTGTATTTCCTTCCAACATTTCTTAGCTTTTCGACACGTCCACCACATATGGTAGAAAGTGCCCTGTTCATTCTCACACTTCCAACGCCTATCACTACAGTTTTTTTTTCTCCAATTTTTGTGAGGAAGACACCATCGGAGGTGCATTTTATAAATATTTTCTTTTATATTCTGGCATGCTGTGTATTTAAGTCTTCTTTTCCCAAAGTTTTCTCCTTTCCCCAGGTCAATTTGACGGCCCCAATTTTGAGCCCAATGTATCACTGGTTCTTTAACTACTTCCTCTTCAGTATCCCAATTTAAAAAATTTTATAAATTGCAGATATATCCGGGTGTTTCTAAAAAAATATCTCATCAAAAGTTGTTTTTTCAATCTGAAAGCCTTTTTTTTCATCTCCATTTTTAGTTTTTCATTTAACTGTCTGTACAACAGCCAGTGACAGTTTATTCCTTCATTTCTTAATTCTTCTTGCATTTTGATTGTAATAGAGTCACCTTGGATTTTTTTTAAAATCTTTATATGTTATCCATTTGCCTTGCAATAGACCTATAAAATGGACCTATAAAATGCTTCCTGTGGTGAGAACCATAGAGGTGTTTTAAAGTATATCCTTTTTTTTCTTTTCCCAAAGTTTCAATATTGGTCTTTTATAAAGTGGTCGTCTTAAAAAGTGGTAGTAAATTTGATATGTCTTTGTTATATCCTATATATGCATGCCAGCCAAAAGCTAGGTCAACCCCTTTCCCAATGCCAAAAGTCTATTGTTTATAGTTGCCCACTCTGAAACCAATCTAAACAGCATGCATGGAAATAAAGTCTCAAGTTAGGGAGTGTTAATCCACCTCTTTCCTTGGCATCACACATTCCTTTAAATTTAATCCTTGGTTTCCCCCCATCACAAATAAAATGGGAGATTTTTTTGCCACCTTTTGAAGTGACTCATTACTAATAATGGTGCGGTTTGGAACAGAAACAGCAGCTTTGGTAAGACCATATTTTTACAGATGCAATATGCCCAAGCAAATATGTTTCAATCTTCCTCAGTTCTGGAAGTCTTTATTAACTTCTTTCCATACTCTCTCATAGTTATTTTTAAATAGATCAATTTTTTTCCCTGGTTAAGTATACCCCCAGATATCTCACTTTGGGACTTGTTGTAAATCCTGTATAGACACTCAATTTTTTTTCCTCCTCTCTATTTATATTCTTTGTCAAAATATTTGATTTATCTTCATTCACTTTAATAAGTCCCGAAATTTTTAAATTTTCTAGGACTTTTTTTAATTTAATTCATTTTACTGGGTTTTCTAATATTACAACAATATCATTGCAAAAGCACGTTTTTTAATTCATTCCTCTTATTCTAACCCCCTTTATCAATTCATCCGATTTTATGCACTTAATCAAAATTTCAATAGCTAATATAAATAATAATGGGGATAGAGGGCAGCCTTGTTTTGTTCCATTGAAAAATTTGAATTCTTTCAGTTTTCTCCCCATTCACAATTATTTAGCCTCTTGATTTCTACAAATTATTTTTATGCTATTAAGAATTTAACCCCCATTTGAGATTTTAATACAATTTCAAAAAAAAGTCCCTGCTCAAGCTGTCAAAAGCTTTCTCTATGTCCAAAAAGAGGAGTGCTAATTTTCTTCCTGGTTGGCGTCTGAAATATTAATCACATCTAAAATGATCTATGTTATTTTGAGGTGCTATTTGGAAAGAACTCAGCCTGTTCTTCCCCTATTAATTTTTTAGTATTGTTTTAGTTATTCGCTAATAGAGATGTGAATATTTTGTAATCCACTTTCAGTAAAGAAATTGGACGGTAGTTCTTGGGTAAAAGTGGTCTCGATCTTCTTTCAGTACAAGGGTTATATAAGCTTCTCCCCAAGATTTCGGTTTTCCCTCAAAGACTGCATTCATAGTCACCTGAAATGGCAGCATTAATTCATCTTGAAAAGCTTTATAATACAATCTGGGAGACCATCTGGGCCGGGAGCGTTGTTTTTTTTTGTTAGACGTATTGCTTCTATAAACCCTGCTACTTGATTAGAGGGTTTAAAGATTCTCTCTTGCTCCTCCAGAGTCCTTCATTTTTTATTTTTTAAAATTCAGAAACATCTTCTTTTTTGACTTTCTTATCTTTACACAGGTTAGAGTAGTATTTAACAAAAGTCTTTTTTATTTTTAGATTCTGTGTAATTTTTTTCACCTTCTTTAATTTTCAAAATACAAGATTTTTGTTTTTCCTTTCTCAACCCAAAGTGCCAACCACTTCCCTGGTTTATTAGACAACTAAAATGACGCTGTTTCCAAGATAATAGTTTTTTACTTATTTCTGTTGTCAAGTCCATCTCTAGTTGTTTTTGTATGCTGTTATTTCTTTCCATATATCCTTATTAGAGGGCTTTTCTTTAACTTCTTCCTCTTTCTTCCTGATTAAGTCACTGATTTTCGGGACCCTTCTTTCCTTTTCCTATTTATCATAGCATTTTGTTGTATAAAGAATCCTTTTTTACTGCCTTCCCAGCATCCCAGATAATTTCAATGCTAGTTTCTCTTTGTTGTTTTTCTGAAAATATAGATAATATTTCTTTAGCTTTGTTTATTATTTTTTACTTGAAAAGTTTTATTAACCATCTAAATCTTTTTAGGTTTCTTAAGATATAGCAAGATGGTGTTGTGGTCTGTAAAGTTTTGGGAAAACCCTCCTTTTTGTTGATCAATTTACATAAGAATTTTGAAACAAAAAACATTTAATCTTGAAAATAAGAATGTCTTTCTGAGAAGAAAGTAAATTCTTGAGAATTTCCATAGAGGTATCACCAAATATTAACAGTTTCTGTAGATTTTAACTTTTCACAAAACAATCTGGGAAGTTTACCTTGTTTTTTTTTTTATTGTTTTGTCCAATTTCCTATCCAGGAGGGGACCCATCACTCCGTTACCCCCCCCATAAAATTTTTTGGTCACACTCTTGATCTGGTATTTGAGCCTCCAATTGTTTATAAAATTTATCTTTGGCATTATGTAGGCCATAAACACTTATTAAAAGTATTTTTTTTTTAAACCCAAACTATTTCAAGTCCTATATAGGGCCATTTTCATCATTAAAAACTTATGCGTTGATATGATCATTAACATAATTACCACACTTTTCTTCTTTTTTTTTGAGGCTGATACAAATTCTCTTCCAAATCTGTTATTCGTATCAAATTCCTTTTTCTTTTTTTAATTCTATTTTTGCAAGCATATGATATCATATTTTTCTTTTTCTAGGCAATGGAATATTTTCCTCCTCTTCTTCGAAGTGCTTATAGCTTTGATATTCCAAGACAAAATTTTCAAATCTCTCACTTCTCTTTTAAGTACACACACACACACACACACACACACACACATATAATACTGTTCAATTATTTCTCTTCTTGTGGTTTTGTTTCTCTGTCTAGATTTCCTTGTTGCTTATCCTCCTTCTGTTTCCCTTCTTCAGTTAGTTTTATTTCTTCTATTCTTGATCTTCTTCTATACAGTTTCTCTCCCTTCTTCCTCTGAGGTGTGGGGTATGCTCTCTTCTTTTTTATCTGGTTCCCCTTCTGGACTTTCTTTCCTTTTTTTTTCTCCTTTTTTTTTTTTTTTCCTAGAGCCCCAAATTCCTCAGTCTTGAAAGCTTCTTTCAAATCTTTTCCAAAATTCTTTTGCTTCCTGGACAGAATCAATATTATAGTTCTTATTTCTATAATGGAATGATAAGCCTTCTAATCTGCCCCCTCTATAGGCAATTCCTCTTTTTCCCCCGCTGAGCAGTCAAGAAATTATAATCTCTTCTTGCGCAAAGAATTCTCACAGGAATGTCCTTATAAAGTAATAATTTCTCATCTCCAATCTTGAAAGATTTTCTCATGCTTTGTTGGATTATGTTATCTCTGGTGGATTTCTTCACAAAGGCTATCACTATATCTCTGGGATAATCCTCCCTTTAATCATAGATGATCCAACTCTGAATATTCTATCCATCTCCCATTGCATTTATTATTTTGATATTTCCAGAATTTTGCCAAAGCAGGAGTTAGGATATCACACAAATCCTCCTTGTCCTGTTCTTTAGTCCTCTTATTTTCAAACAATTTTCTAGTTTTAAGTTCTAGAAGAGCTCTTTCATTTAAGTCCTTTTATGTTCCAAAGATAAAAATTCACACCTGTCTTCCAACTTTTTAACTACTTCTTCTAAGTTGTTGACCTTTGCAACAGTACCTTTCAGCTCTTCTGTTAATGTTTCCATTGATCTCTTTATGTCCTTTAACTCATTTTTAAAGTCCGATTTTCAGTTCTTAAGTCCTTCATATCTTGTTTCATCTCTAATCGCATCCTTCTAATTTGTTTAACACAGTATTTTGTTCTGATTGTCCTGGGAAAAGCAGTTTGAGATGTTGTTTTACTCTATTCAAAGTGTTTTAATCCAAGTTCTATAGAGGAACTTCTCTGTTTGGCCATTTTAGCTGTTTTTGCCATAAATTACTCCTTAGTGATTTAAATTTTACAGTCTAAATATCTATAAAATGTCAAATTTTAAAGTATCAAATACCCAAAGGGAATATATAAATTAGATCCTTATAAATTCAGATACACAATTAAATTCATTAATAAAAAAATCTTATTCATTTGATAGGTATAGGAAATACATTAATAACTGAAATATTCCTCATTCAATTTCAGTATTATCTAACTATAGAGTTCATTCTTACAAAATTAAAATAATTTAAATAATAAATATATCTATATTATCAATCCTTATATATTAATTAATTAGAGGGGTTTGATATCTATGAGGTATCTAATCAAATCAATTCCTTATATATCAGTTCATTTAAAAAATTATAAAGTACTTAGTCAATTCAATAAGTTAATTCAAGGCAGAAATAATGTAGATCAATTCATAAGTCGTATATAAAAGTGTAAATCAGTTCATATATTCCACAGTATATTCTGCTATGTTATTTAAGTAATTAAATATTTCTTAACAAACTAATAACCACTTTTCAGTGCTTGTTTTGTCTATATATGTATTTATACTAATAAACACTCACTGTATGTAAATAAGTATTCAACTCCCCGATTTAAAGAATCCTATCATGTAAATAGTATCTGTATCCTAATATATAATACTCATATCCTTAATACAAAGTTCTATTTTCAAGTACAAGTGTATATTTTCTAAGATGTTTCTAGCTGCTCTTCTTCTTTTCCCCCCCTTCACTGTCTCTGTGTCTGTCTCCTGTTGCTGTCACCTTCTGTTTTCCCTCTCACTAAAATAAAGTTCCAAGTTTTCTCAAAGGGAGACAATAAATCCCAATATTCCAATATACAGTAAGTTCAGAGAACAATCTTTTTCCCAAAAGGGGGCTCCATCAGAATTCTTAGTTCCACCTCCTTCTTAGTCCTGAAGTCATCGCCATTTTGATTTGTCTTTAGCGCGAGCTGTTTCTCAAGCAAACCAATCTTCAGAACTAGAAAATAAGTTAAATCCCGAAGCCAAGCAAAAAATTAAAAGAAAATTTCATCTTCCAAAACGTATACCAAAGTAGTTCAAAGCAAACATTCATCTATATCTTTCACTGGGGAGCAGATAAAAAAAATCTCGCCGAAGAGAAAAAAGCAACGACAACAATAACGCTGTAAATAGAGCCGCTCTAATCTGCCATTCTGCCTGTTACTCTCCTTCGCGCCGCTTCATCAGATTTTCTACTCAAAATTCATTTCGCCATACTCTTTTTCCACCTTCCCATGCTTTTTATTAAATGTAGATAATTTGTTTTGTCTTTTCGTAAATTTAGATATATTAAGTTTTATTTTTATTCTCTCTTGGCAATATATAGAATCATCATAAGAATTCCAATGGTTCCAGGTAGTTTCTTATACTTTTCAAATGTGCCACTTACCATGATAGGTTCAGGATAGCTGTTAAGTGGTAGGTCCACCTTGTGATCCCTAGTCCAAAAGTTCAATTAGTCCCTTTTTAAAAACCCAGCGGGGCTTTCTGGAATAGACCAGCTGCACTTGTGGGCAATGGCTGCTTGATCCCCCCTTCTTCTCCACTCCCAAAAAAAACACCACTTGGTGTATTGCCGGAAATACTATCTCTGTAGCCCCAAATTCAATCTCACTTATCAAGTAGTTTTTTTTTATCCATTCTTCCATGGATTGACTCCTGTCACACAGTGGAGAAACCTCTCTAACGCCATGGGGGGCACCTTCCCCCCCATATGCAGAACCCAAAATCCATTATTCTGTCATTAATTAACATTAGGGACAAGCTAAAACCACTCTATCACTACAGAAAATACAGAATGCTGCTGGCTGATAAAAGCCATTATTTTAAAAACTTCATGTTAAAGTAATGGTTACAAGGAATCTCCCCTTTTAAGATCAGTGAAGAGTGAAGACCTCTCTTTTAAAGGGTCTTTATGTTTTGGGGGGGGATGGAGGGAAAGGGATTACCCACTCTAATGCTTTACATATGGGATGAGAGAAGAACAAAAAAGGGATAATGCTCATGACAGGATGGAGTCTTTCATATGGCATCATAAGGAAGATAAAGCCGAAATAACCCAGTAGTTCATGTTAGGGAATATGCTTCTGCAAATACATTGCCTAACACTCTGAATAATCAAAGCCTCCTCGTTCTGCTCCCCAGCCTCAAAATGAAGAACTTAAAAGAGGCCTGGTCTGAAATATCAGAAAGAAAAGTAACAGAGCAGGACAAGGAGATCTACAAACTACATGGGTGGTGAGACCACAGCTTTAATTCAGGTAAGTTAAAGAATCTGAACCACCTAAGGGCCACGGGCTAACATTACTTGGTCTCCATTCTTCTCTCATTAAAAACCTTACAAAACAGAAAGAGAATGTCAGGAAGGCAGAGAATGAAATGCACACCACTAAGCCCTTTTTGCACCAAGTTTTTTTTTAAAAAAAATCACCAAAATTCACCAAAAAAAAAATCCAAAAAGCTTCCAAAAACCAAAACTTTCTCAGCCAGCTGCCTGCTTCCTCCTTTGAGGGGATGGCTATGGTGCTGCTGTTCATTTGTCTCTCAGATCAAAGGACCACTGTAGCCACTGCCTCAAAGGCAGAAGGGGGTGGCTGGTGGTAAAAAGAGAGAGACAGAGTTTCTGAGAGATGAACAAGCAGGAGCTCCACAGCTGGTACCTTGAAGGTGGAAGCAGGTGGCTGGCAGCAAAAACAAAGAGAATGTCCATGGAAGGGCAGGAGGCGTGGAATCATGTCAAGTACTACGCTTGAATTCTCACTATTTCACAGATCCTCAGACTCTTTCCAGCCTCTCTCCAGCCTCTCTCATTTCATTTACAACACAAGTAGCAAACAAATGAGACACAAGGCTATTCCAAAAAAGTACTGTATTCTAAATCTGAAAAAAATCTGAAATACAGAATACTTCTGGTCCCAAGCATTTTGGATAAGGAAAGTTCAATCTGTATTAGAAAAGTCCCTTCCTCAAAGACTTTTTTCCTTGCCCAGGATTCTGTCTCCTAGCATATGGAAAGGAAAGCATCCAGAATCTGAGGTACCAGATAGCAATAAGCACCAAGAAGAATGCTGACACACTGTTCTATGCAGAATGAAAGATTTTATATGAAAAAGCATTCACACAAGTTTAGTCCCACCTGCAATCAGCAGAAGTACATCTGCTACTTCTGAAAAGCCAGTCCCAATGACTGACATCTCTAAAAAGAGAATTAGCTATTTTGAACCATCAATAACCCTGTGACTTATGGTGCTATTTCATTAGGCAGATTACTTTGTTAACACAAATGACAAAGCAATAAGAATACTCAAAGTAACAACTGCAAATATGAACTTTTTGGTCAAAGACGAATTATAATGAAAAGATGTGCCTGTATAATTTGCAACCCACTTGCTCAAATATAGCCTGCTAATCATGCATGTTATTCATGGCTCAATGAACTATCTATTTTTTCTGCCTGCATAGAAGTGCAAAAACAGGAGGGATGTCAAATGTGTGGCAGGCAACGACAAGAGCCCAGGAGCTATATTTACCCTTAGTTGAATCAACACAAGTTGCTGATGAACAAGAAAAGAGCTTACCTAAAGACAACAGGAGAAGGACCACAAAATTTGTGAAGGGTTTTCTTTATGTTGTCACTTAATGTAGATTCATCCAAGTACCAGGTGCTTTGATCTGAAGCAGAGGGACCAGCAGTGGGATCTTAAGAAAAGAAATAGATATGTTTTTGGAGATGCAAAAGTGAGCCTTACTTTCATCCAGGAAGGAAGTTCTTGTCCTAAATATCCTATATATCTTCAGAACCCAAAACTGGTACTATGTAGTGAATTAAAGCATTTCTCAATAATCTTCCCCTCTCATTACTGATCAGCCAACAACTTAACAGGATCCTTAGTGTACACAGCTTGGTCTTGATGTTATCTTTAAAGCTAGTCATTTATTTATTGGTTTTGTTTTATTTATATCCTGCTTTTCTCCCCAAAGCAACTCACAGATTAAAATGTAAATACCCATTATGGTTACCTGGAGCCCCACATACAGTGTTGATGGCAGTAGACTGAGAAGACAGTAATTCATCCAGTAGACGCTGCGCAGTAGGAAGTATCTAAGTGTGACAAAGACACTTAATGCTGATTAAATAACAATGCTAATTCCAAAGAAAGAAAAATGTTTTTCTTTCGAGGTGGGATCATTTAAAATCAACAACCAATGCATTGATTAGAATCAAGTTTAACACCAGCACTTCACCTATTGAGTACTAGATGATTAACCCATGTGTACTACCTGATTAACCCAACTAAATATGTTAACATACAGAGCACAAGCACTACTTATTGTGATATAATTTAGAAAATCTGTAGAATTTGATGGCTTCAGGAATTTTAGAAATGATACTGTGATATAACATGTAACAGCAACTTTGGTCATTATACAGATCAAAAGGTGAGGTTGATAGTTCCTAGCAAAAAACAGTTCACAAATGAAAAATATTTCCTTGTTTAAGGTAAAGCATATAGTCTAAGAAATTACCAAACTGCAGTTCTTACTGTTAAAGAAAATTCAACTACTTCAGAACAGCTGCTAGGTTATAAATCAGAATCTCTACAGCAGAACTGATCTTGCTAATACTTCAATTTATTATCATTGTTATTATAAAAATGTATATCCTCCCTTCTTAATACATAAGTATTACTCAAGATGGCTTAAAATAAGTAAAATCACAATATTAAAATGCAATACCACAGAATGTAACTTTTAGATAGAGTTTGGAATGTTGTTTTGTTAAAGTAACATATTTATACTGCCTTTTATTTTAGAAAAAAGATTTTACTTACAATTTTGAAGAATAAATATTATTTTTTCATTAGCTTATTATTTTACAAAAATATACTTTAGAAGTAGAGAAATAGCTCCAAATCCACCAAGTTGAACATAAAGAATCAATGTTACAAAAATAATAAGTAAGCACTGCTTTTTAACTAAAATACCAAAATGCTACTACCAACAATGTGCACCTTTGCATTGCAGAGGATGGGGATGTGAATGTATGAAGCACAGAAGGTGAAGTAAGCTTCCTAATAGGTTTGGATAAATAAGTTAACTTCAACTGATTTAATAAGCTGACTTCAGATGAAATGAATTGGCTTGCTTTTCTCCGGAATGGACAGTATGTTAAGGCAGAAAATTGTGCATTACAGTGAGCAGTTGTGTGTTCTGGGACTCTGCCTCTGGATTTTCCCAGCTTCTTTCAGCGTTTTGTAACCATCTGTATTGTAGCCAATGTAACAGCCATTTGTGATGGTACCCATGATACGTTCAAAAATTTTAAAAAGTCCATTAGTGTAAGATATTGCAGATACCCATTATACAATCTAAAAAGATTTAAAGTACAACTCTCTTCTCCATAAGAATCCAACAGCTGATGGTACATGTTCTATATTCACTGGATGCTATTAGTAGCAAATGTTGTTCTCATGTCCATGTCATCTGTTTTTTGGGATGTACAGTTATTGCTGGCCCAGTACTTCTGGTGGCGAGATTCATGTCTGTGCTGCCTGAAAAGGTACTTTTTGACTGTACTAATTCAAGTTGTCCAAATCTCAATATATTTAAAAGGCTCCTCACTAGTCTCTTTTCCTTTGTATACATAATTATAAGCAGAGTAGAGATAATAAACTGTAAGCTGCCACAAAACTTTTCAGCATGCTTTTTTTGTGCTATAATTATTAAAGAACACACAGATTTGAGTATTCTACTTAAGAACGACAAAATGCCTAAGGCTAAAGCTATATACCAATATTCCAACAAAATGGACTACTAAAAACTTTTCCTCCCATTTTCAAGGCAGCTAGACACACTATTCATGAAAGAGAATTACATCCAAGTCCACAAATTGGGTAATTCAGGTGCAGCACACTTATTGTCTCTTATAGAGTATCTATTTACCTGTTGGGGGAGTTCACTGATGAGGTACTGTGCAAATTTCTGCAGTTGATCTCTCTGAAGTCGAGACAAGGATTCTGAGACTGGTGCTCTCAAACACACTGCAGATGCCTGGAGAGAGAAGGCGGGACATAAAGAACAGGGTTTTACCTGAAGATCTACTTGTGGTGGTGGTTGTGTACCTTCATTTGTTTCCAACATATGGCAACCCCAAGCTTTTCTTCTTTCAAGGTGGGATCATTTAAAATAAACAACCAATGCATTGTTTAGAATCAAGTTTAACACCAGCACTTCACCTATTGAGTACTACATGATTAGAGGAAGTTTGCTATGGCCTTCCTCTGAGGTTGAGAGAATGTGACTTGTTTGCTATGGTCTTCCTCTGAGGCTAAGAGAATGTGACTTGCTCAAGATCACCTGGTGCAATGGTTCTTACCCTGGGGTCTGGGGACCTGTGGAATCCTCACAGGGGGTCCGTGAAGCCCTGCTGCTGGACACCAACAGCAGCAGCAACAGGGATGCAACAGCAGGTGTGTTCGTGGGGGGTGGAAGGGTGCCGAAACTGCTCCCGTTTGCAAAAGAGGGAGCAGGTTTGGACTTGCACACATGTCTGCCTCCATGTCCCTCTATCCCAGTGGTTCTCAACCTGTGGGTCCCCAGATGGTTGTGGACTTCAGCTCCCAGAAGCCCCAGCCACTATGGTTAATGCTCAGGGCTTCTGGGAGCTAAAGTCCACAAACATCTGGGGACCCACAGGTTGAGAAGCACTGCTCTATGCCCACACCCCTGCTGTTGGATCTCTGACAAAAGAGACGCAACAACGAGCATTTGCACATGCCCAAGCTACGATTCAGGAGACCAGGGTCCCTGCTTGGCCTCAGAAACCCACTGGGTAGCCTCAGGCCAGTCACATTCCTCAGTCTAAGACAGATAAAGACAACAAATCTTGCCAAGAAAACCTCTATGATAGGTTTGTCTTACAGTCACCAGAAATCAGTTTTCAAAGGGGAGAGACGTGATAGCTAGAAAGAATCTCCCAACTTTCAGTGGCACTTTGTTGCTGTGCGCCTTCAAGTCACTTCTGACTTGCAATCCTAGTATGAATTTATCACAGGGCTTTTTTTTTGTTTTGTTTGTGCAAGATTTATTCAGAGGGGGTTTGCCTTTGCCTTCCTCTGAGGCTAAGAGACTTGCCCAAGGTCACCCAGTGTCTGAGTGGGGATTTGAATCCTAGTCTCCAGAAGCCTTTTAATTGGTGGCAACAAAATATATTTACAGGGAGTTTCCAGTAAAGAAAAGGTTAAAAACTACTGACCTAGTGGGTTTCCATGGCTGAGTGGGGAATCAAACCCTGGTTTCCAAAGTCCTAGTCCAATACCCAGACTACTACACCATGCTGGCTGTAGTGACAAAACCTAATGCTAGATAAACCTCAACACAGTCACATTTCAGCAGCAGATCTTGCAAATTTGTCATTAGCAGCATTTGAAAAAGATGTATCTAAGAATAACTGAAAGATAAGTTATAGCCAAAATATACATTTTAATTGGCTTTGTTGTAAGTTGACTTTCCCTCATGTTTGTTCAGCTGTGGTTATACTATTACTGCTTAAACTCTGTTCTTATGGTACAACTTCTCTTAAAAAAAATACCAAAATCCATAGATGCTCCAAGTCCCATTATATACAGTGGTATGGTAAAATGGTGTGCCTTATATAAAATGGTAAACAACTCAAATGCTTGCTTTTTGGATTTTTTTTTAAATATTTTTGAGTTGTGGATAGTTGAACCCATGGATAGAGTATCTGTGGATAAGGAGAGCTGACTATACAGATAGTCCAAATCTGTTAACAATTTTTGCCCTGATAATTGATTCTTCTAATTTATTGCTAGTTAGCTAATACATTACATTACATGTCCAACATTCTTTTAAACACCTCAAAACTTGCTTTCTGGTGCAGATCTTGGCAATTTCATATTATATAACTTAAATATTTTTTTAAAAAAAACACCCCACATTTGAGACTTTCTGAGCAGTGTACAGTTAAATTACCAGTAAATATAAAATACAATGGCAATAAAACAGTACAAGATAAAACCAGCAACAAAGACAAAAAAACGCCACACATAGTGTGACCAAAAGTAAAATTAGCAGTAAAGATAAAACAGTGCAAACAAAGATCTAACACATTCAAACAGTTCCTAAAATGTCCTGGGAATTCAGAAGTTCTTTACTTGATGCTGGAAAGTCCGTAACATTGACATCAGTCAGTCAAACGTTTCTACTGAAGGCAGGCCACTGAGAGTACCAACAATGAAAGACTCTCAATGAGGAAACTTATCTTACCTCATTTTGCAGAGGACACCTGGAGGACAGCCACCACTTATGATCATATAAACCACACAGGTAAATTTGAAGGGGATGCTCCTTCAGGCAACCTTGCCCTATGTTGTTTATGGTTTTAAATACCGGTGGCATCACCTTGAATCTGACCCAGGAACAGACTGGTAGCCAGTGCAGATGACAAAGTACTGGCACAATATGATTGTACTAAATATTCTCAGGATGGCAGAGGGATCAATCCACATACTAATGGGTTTGATTCCGGATTCTAGTCTCATCAATGGCGGATGTGATCTAGCAAGCTCTGTCAGATCACAAACCCTTGAAGCGTCATGCCTGGGGGGGGAAGGGGGTTGCTCCCTGTCAGGCTAGTGGACTGATGCACGGGGAGTCCAAAAATTCTGATCCAGCTAGGATAGGGAGCAGCCAGGTGTCTGTTTAAGAACAGAGTGGCTGCAGCTGGTCCTAAGGTTGAGGAGAATTGCGTTCTTTGGTGAAGCCAGTGGTGAGGGCTTTTCACCCCAATATAGACATTACATTTACTGCACCCGGACATCGTATATGTGTGTAATCTGATTTTTCTTATCAATATTGTTTATGGAAGACAAAAAAAAACCTTTGTCTGCAGCAGCTGAAACTATCTCCTACTGTTTAAAAGCCTTCCTGTGCTACGGAAAATTTAAAGTGACACTACTTCTTTTTGATTGTTGGGACAATGAGCAAACTAAGCTAAAGAATACAACCCTTCTTTTTTCTTCTGTTTCCTATGCCTTCCTATTCTTGAATGAACTGTTTCACCTGGTTTATTAACTGGACATTTTGACTCGGATCATACCAATACTTGGCTTACATGAACAACTGAATAAGATTTAAATTCTATTTCTAAGACTGCCATGCTTGATATTATAAAGATGGGCTTTTTTAAAGCATTTTTGTCAGTCTGCTTGTGAGTTGGTACCATGCCAATTTTAACATCTCTAGGAAAGTTTATGTAAAACTTGCTTTTATCTATTGTCTAGGAACACAAGCTGCTCTGTTTGAGAATACACTGAATACCGGATGGAAGTAATTATGGCTTCAATTTTGGAATATGACAATCAAGTTACAAAAGACCCAGTGGAGAGTGAGGATCGCTGGGACGCCGCGGCAGATGCTGATCCTGGCGAGGGTCTTCCCCGCGGGACGGAGGCCGCCGCCGCCGAGGATCGTCCCGCCGCTGCGGAGGTCACCGGCCCGGCTCCCAGGCCGCTGGGTGTGGCGGACGAGGCTCCACGGGAGGAGGCGGGTCCCGGGTCCGATCCCGGGGCACCGCCTACTCGCGAGGCGGCCTCGGAAGAGGCTGAGGCAGCCGCCCTGCCGCCGACGTTCCTGCAGCGGCGGAGGTTCAAGGAGGCCAGCCGCCGCACCCGCTCCCGGCGGCTGCAAGAGAAACACTTGGGGGCAGGGAGCTCCCAGCTGTAGCACAGCTGCGAGCCCGGCCACGTGCGGGCCGGTCCGCAGGCCTTTTTAGGCAGGCGCGGGGCTGGGGTAGGCACGGAGCAACAACCGTCGGCTACCCGTGCGTCTGTCGCCCGTGCCTTGTTCCAGTCCAGCCCGTGCCTGCGTGCTGCTGCCCGGCTCCTCCAAGACCCTTCCCTGCGTTAAGGTGCTGTAACCATTTTGTGTTCAGGGTGAGGCAACCCGTTGTTATTTTCTGTTAAGTGCCTGCTGTGAAGGCAAACCTCAGCTCCAGGCCGTTTACTCACGGCAGCGCTCCTGAGAGACTGTTTTGGGACGCGGCTGGTGGCCGTCCCGACCCGGCCCCTGCTTGACCTCAGCCCGCGCTGACACCAAAACTCAGCAGGTGTTTGAAATGATACCAATGCAACCACTAGAGAAAGAGGTGGCAACAAGAACTCTGCAAGGACTTGGAAATCAAGATTATACAAACTGAGATAAATATGCAGCAAGAGTTGGAGAGAGCTAGTATAGCTGATGTAAAAAAGATAAAGGTTTTAAATGATGTCATAACTCTGCCTTCAACTGGAAAGCAGAAAGACCAAACTTTAGAGCCTGATCAGATGTCACTACAGAGAAAGCCTGACCACCTTTTTGTATTTTTAGAAGAAATGTCTCTGAGGAAAAAGCAGAGCTACAACTTTTTGGTGGACAAACTTATCAGAAAGACTATTCTTTCCACCTGTGACTGACTTGAAGAGTTGATTCTTACTTAGAAGAATGAATGACATAGACTGAGTGTCACTGAGTTGACAAGAGGCCTTTCAGGAATACTTAAATAAGATCCTGTTTTAGGGAGAAAAAAGGAAGGAGGGGAAGGAGGGAAATAATGCTGATGGAGAAAAAGGTCTGTAACAACCAGGAGAAGAGTCTGGAACGGAATGGGGGGGATGATGATGATGATGATGACGATGATGATAGGTTTTTCTTTCTAAACCTTAACCTTGGTATTTTTACTATCACAAGAGGAGTGTAATTGGAGTTAATAGTTTTACCCTGTTTGTTGCTTTTAGAAAGTATGTCCTACACTGAGAATTATTGATTTCAATATAGAATACAGAATAAATTAGGGATGATTTACATATTTGTGTTAAATCAGTAAGTAATGAGTTAGGCTAAGTTAATAGGTATTTTGCTGGTGAATGATTCTAAGTGATTGACAAGTGACAAGTGATTGTAAGTGATTACTACTAAGTGATTAAAAGTGATTTTTATAATTTAGTTGGAATTATTATTACTAACTCAGAATTATTAGTATTTTTCAATGATTGTTATTACTTTGTGATGGTTGATAACTAGTTTATGCTAACATAAAATACAGAATAAGTTGAAAAGTGATTATATTTGATGTAAGAGATTTTTATTAACTTTAACTAACTTTGTAGGTATATTTTTAGCATGAAAAGAATGATTGCCAACACATACTAACAATATAAATTTAAGGATTTAATAGCTGTTAATTGTTTAATTAATATTTGCTGTTTGCAACAAGGGTGGTAACCAATTTTTATTTATTTGTAGTTTTTCCCCCAGTTGTAGTTTAGTTTAATATTTGTAATTTTGTTATATATTGTTTGTTTATCCCTTTGTAGTGTATTGTTGTGTATTTTTTTATTTCTTAGTAGTGTTATCAGTCTTTATTCAATAAAACCTTATTTTAAAAAAAATCCACATACTAATGGGTTCCATCCCCCTCGCATCAACCAATGCAGGAGCTCCAAAGTCCTTTTCAGTTTTTTCGGTTAGACTCCTTCCCTATCTGTCAAGGTTTTAACTCTTCTGCTAGCCAGCCTCACATTTTCCCTATCTGGTCACCATTATAAATAAATTACTTAATAAATACTGTTTAGGAGATAAGTTAAGAATGGAAAATGAGTACTGGAATAGATAGGAGTACAGCTTCAGCAATATCAGAGGGCAGGAAAAAAACAAGGTAATCCAAAAAAAATAAGAAGAAATTATCCTCCCAGATGGCTGAGAAGCATATCGGGTAACAAGACAGGGAAAAGCGTGATTCCATGCAGAAGACTGTTGCCTAGTATGTCTCAGACAATGAAAAGAACGCGGAATAAGGAAAATACTTTTGACCTCTAGTGAGAACAAATCAGACGACATAAAACTGGTAGAAGGCTGAAAACAACAGCCAGAAAGAGAAAGTGAATGAAAGTTAAAGGAGGCAGAAGTGGCAAAATTGGACGAGAAGAAAAGGAAAGGAGAGGATTTTTGAAGGTACTTGTCCTCAGAAACTGGGGAGAGAGGCTACAGCGGTGGATAAAGCTCCAATGGCATTTTCAGGGTGCCATCTTGAAGTGCTCAGTTCAAATGCAGGGGCAAAGCCACCCAGTTGCTAAGCAACGTGCCAGGTCCAATGGCTATTATGCAGAACAGTCAGTCAGCAGTTGCTAAGAGCAGCAGAGAGCTTCCAGTGTTGTTTCTAGGCCCAGCCAAGATAACATCAAAATTCAGAGCCTACTTGCAGAAAACATTCATAAATGTGCCCTTATGGAAGCAAGCTCTGGCCAAGGAAAAAAATCAGGGAGCCAAGGAGAGTAATGAGGTTATGACACCATCTTCAAAAAGCTGTTGAGTGGGAGATGGATTTAAATACTTTGATTAAAGAGGCAGTTCATGGTCAATTAAATGCTCTGATAAATTTGCCGAATAATCCATTGATGAACTTTAAATCGACTGATAGTCTCAAATGGCTTTCTTAAATATGATGAACTGTATGAATTCACTGAAATCCAGTAACTTTCAAAATCAACAACAAATGAATTCAGAACACGATGAATTCTAAGGATATTTCACAGCAACAATCTAGAGTTAATTTGTGGAATCTGATAAAGTAGATGACAATGAATTAACTTCAAGAAAGAGGAAGATAGAGGTTCTAGGGGAACACATAGATAGTGACAGAGTTATGAAGGCTAGGAAGTACACAGGTAATGTTAAATGCTTGCAACCAAAAGCATTAGACAGGAATATAGAAGAAGGTATAGAAGAAGATGGGCAGGATGTGGATGAAATCAGCAATATGGATGAAATCAGTGAGTCAGATTCCAAAAGTCATTAAAATTATTACCCAAACTCATGTTTCTTTTTCAAAACCTACCAATAATTGGGAACATGAAAGTATTTAAAGACTGGGAAAAAGAGCTTCGAAAATGTTTTTGGCTAGGCAAGAAGCCGAGAATGAGATTAAAAATGTTACAGGATGCAAAAGAAAGAGGAGGACTGGAAATACAGTCTTTGAAGATTTATTATTACACATGCTGTCTAGATTGGATCAAAGATTGGATCATATTAGAGAAATCCACTTTAAAGGATTTAGAGGAAAGTGAAAATAGATTTGGATGGAATGCTTATCTATGCTACAACAAAATAGCAGTGAATAAGAATTTCAATAATCATTGCATTCAGAAAACTTTACTGAAAGAAACTCTGGCTTCAAATAAAACACAAATTTTACACAAAACTCTCAATTTGGACATCTCTGCAAAAAGCACATAAGATTACAGAAACAAAACAAGGAAAGCTATTGACATATCAAGATATAATAAAATGGGAAGGAGAAAACCTGAGAATGAAGTCGTTAGAGGAGCTAAACATTGAAGGCCATGAAGTAAAGTGGTTTCCCTGGCGTTAATTAAAGGAAAGATATAAAATGGATCAAAATTATATGGATTTGAAAGGAAAGAAAATGAATTAGATCAACTACTGAAAGAACATCAAAAGAAGAGAATTTCAAAATTATATAAGTTGTTATTAAAAAGGGAAATGGAACCTGAAATAAAATAAAAGAGACAATGCCCAAGTGGTCACACAATGTTGATCATCCAATTGAATTAAATGCTTGGGAAGAAGTATGGAAAACAGATATAAAATTTACTCCAAATATGAACTTAAGAGAAAATTATTATAAAATGATATACAGATGGTATATGACTCCTGAAAGACTTCAAAAACTAATTAAAAGTGGAGATGCAAAGTGCTGGAAATGTGGAGAAACAGTTGAAACTTTTTTTCATATGTGGTGGACTTGTCCTAAAGCAAAAATTTTTTAGAAAGAAATCCATGATGAAATCCAAAAAATTTGTAAGGTTAATTTTACAATGATACGAGAATTTTACTTATTAAACATATTAGGTCAGAATTGTGAGATAAGAAAACACCAAAAGATATTACTGTATTTGATTACTGCAGCACGGCTGACCTATGCACAACACTGGAAAGGAAAAACAGATATCCAGTTAGATGAGTGGAAATTAAAGGTGATGGACATGCCAGAGGCTGAGAAATTGGCAAGCTCTCTTAAGAATAATATGGTCTAAAATTTTGAAAGAGAATGGAAAGGGGTGATGCTCTGGTTAAAGAAGTGAATTTTTTTAGGACCAGGTATATGTGGAAAAATGACACCGATAAATTATGTTATTGATGAATTATAATAGGGGAAGCAGATTCAGCTGGGGAAAAATTACTTAGGGAAGTCGGGGAGAAGAGGAAACTGCTGTAATATGGAAGACGTCTGTTATTTAAATGTATTTTTTTGAAAATTAATAAATTTCTTATAAAAAAAAGAAATCAGTGAGTGGGATTCCTTGGAGGAGGAAGACAACAAGGATACAGCTTCAGATAGGTTGTCTGAAGGGGAAATTTTCTGTAGTCTGTTAAGGGGAGTTGTTCAGACATTGAGATTGGATAATAGCATACTTTTGTCTGCAAAGGAGGATAGTAAGGTGAAGGAGAGTAAAGTAGCTTCAATAATAAGGAAGGCCAAAGTGCTGAGATGCCAATGACAGAGTTGTTCAAAGACTTGATTTGAGTTGGAATGGGCAACTCTATGAAATACAAAAAGGCTATTAGGGTATAGCCAGAAGTTATATTCCTTTCAGAAGAAGAATGTGGAGTTCTTAAAGGTCTCATTAATGGATACCTCGACAGTGCATCCCATCTCAGGGGCGTGTTTCCTCAGGGAAGGAGGCACACAGTAGGAGGAGGTAGACGAAAGTGGGGCTGACATAGCACTGAAGAAGGGACATGAGGTGGCAGATCTAATGATAAGTGCATCAGCAGCAACATCAATGTTCACATGGGCAGCAGCGCTGTGGGCACAAGATGTTTTGGACATCCAAGACTTAAGTGTGCAAGATTTAGAGAAGGCAGTGAGTAGGATCCAAAAAGTGCTAAAACGTGTGGCGGATGCAGGTCACAATGCCACTGCATTCAGAGCTAGAAATATTAATGCTGCATCCATAGAGAGATCATTATGATAACAGCCCCAGAGGGACTGACCAAAAGTCTCATAACAATCTGCCATTTGCCCCATTTAAGGGTGAGCTATTGTTTGGGAGCCAGGCACTGCAGAAGGTTTTAGTTTAAAACAAGGAAAAAAAACAATTTATGCCTACTCTACAGAAGAAGAGTATTGATAAAAAAAGACCTTTAGAAGTACAAACTACTCCTTTCATGGAAGAAGGAGTGAAGGGAGGAAGCTGGACTTCCGTAACAACAGATATCATTGGGGAAGACAGAGATTTCAATTCAATAGGCAGAATCAGTATACCCATCAGGGACAAGGAAGAGGGGGATCTTATTCTCTAAACAGGGTAAGTCTTCAGTATTGACAAGGAGGAAGCGCTGCAGAGGAGGAGACTGCTGCTCTTTGAAGATCAGCAGACACAAATTACATCAGATCAGTAGGTGATCAGTGTAGTAACTTAAGGTTACAGCGTTCGTTTCCACAGAAATCCTAAGAGTAGGTTTGTGCCTTTACCAGTGTTCAAAGACAGAGCCAAACAAGGGCCTGCTTGGGCAGAGATTTATCACTTGATGCACATTGTAGCTATAGAGGAGATGCCTCAGGAGCACAGATTCTCTGGAGTCAATTTCATCTTTTTATGGTAGCCAAGAACAGTATAGACCAGTTCTGAATCTGAGATACAGGGAAGCACAGACTAGGTCCTAAGTCTGACATACCTCAGTGGGTTTGTAAGGTACCAGAAATTCAAAATGGTAACCCTGCAGAGAATAAAGGACAATTTGTCTGCATGGGATTTCACGGTATCCATAGATCTTAGGAGGTATAGCTTCATGTTCCAATGGTGTTGAAAGACAGGAAATATTTAAGACTCCACTATCAGGGTTAACACTTCCAGTTCAAGACACTACCTTTCAGTCTGGCATCACTTCCCAGAGATTTCATGAAAGTGTTGATTCCTCTAGTGGCTTATCTCAGGATGAAGAGAGTGCAGTTGTACTCTTATCTAGATTACATTCTGGTGAAGGCCAAGTCCTTGGACAAGATAAATAAATGTTAGATACCTACAAGAAACACATCTGAAACTGACAATATTGATTCACTTGGAGGCAACAACAGAACCTGGCTCTCAGAATCAGACAGAGAAATTGAGTGAGAAGTAAAGAAACTTCTGTCCTTGCAGTGCTGGTCTATGACAGTAATAAATATTCCATTCTATTCTATTCTGTCCTTGCAGTCAGCAGAAGCGATTATGTTGGCCAAAGTAATAGGCAAATTCATATCAACAATAAAGTAAGCGCAGTGGGGCAGGTATCATTTGTTGAAAAACCCGCCAGGGGCATTACCATCAATAGGAAAAACATCACAGCCAACACGAGGCAGCAGGCTAACAGTCTTTATTGCGGGCAATAGATCAAGTAGCAGACTATTAAGTTACAGCGCAGCGAGCCATCTCCTCGTCCAGAGCAGAAAGGAACAGGAAACAAGAAAAAGGCACAGCCTGTTCAAAAGCCGTGTTTTTAAGTATACATATTCAATAACAAGGCGTTCCCTTAACCATAACAATGTTGCGGCTACACGCAGGAGAAGACCTTGAATACGTTTAGGTTTCACATGGGCAGCTAGACTAAACAACTACAAGCAGCTTTGCGTTCTCACCCTCTCGTGGTGGGAAAATATGAAGCCAGGAGTAACAACAGGTCCCATCATGCTTCTCAACCTGTGACACTCCCCTACTCCTTGCGAAATATTTTCAGCTACCTTGCTTTGGAGACTCCATCAACCCCAGTTTGCTAACGTGCTGACCAAATGCATTAGCAGGAAGTGGCTTGGTAAACACATCAGCCACGTTTTCTTCTGAAGACACATAGGTAAGGGACACTTTTCCTTCTCGTACATATTGTTTCACATTGTGAAATTTGATGTCAATGTGTTTTGATCGTGAAGACACCCGGTCAGATACTGCCATTTGAATGCAGGCTTGTGAATCACAACATATTTGTATTGGTAATGGCACAGACACATGCAGGTCTTGTAGCAACTGCAAGAACCAAACCAACTCAGTACAGAGCGCAGATAGGCTCACAAACTCTGCCTCTGCAGTTGATAAAGCAAGACAAGACTGTTTTTTAGCCTTCCAGTCGATTGCTACATCACTGTATTTGACAAGAAAACCAGTTGTGCTTTTGCGGTCCACAGTATCCTCAGCGAAATCACTGTCTGATGAACAGACAAGGTTTGGCATCTGATCAGGACAAATGCTTAGGCAATACTCAAGGGAACCCTTTAGGTACCTGAGTACCCTTTTCACACCCTGCCAATGATACTGGGTTGGCTTAGCACACGCTCTGCCCAGAATGTTGACACTTAAAGCAATATCAGGCCGGCTAGTACCAGCTAAGTACAAAAGGCTCCCAATGACAGACTGATATAGGTGTATATCAGGAAATAATTCCCCACAGGTATTTTTCAAAAAACCTGGCACCATTGGAGTTTGTACCGGTTTGCAGTCAGACATTTGACACAATTCTAACAATTTTACAATCTTTTGTTTCTGACACAGCAGAATACCTTTTTCAGTTCTCTGTACTTCAATTCCAAGAAAGCTCTGTACTGGGCCTAGGTTTTTCACCTGAAACCTTTTCCCCAGCTCTTTCTCAAACACTTGCACTTGTTTTTGTGTAGCACTGACCAAGCATAGATCATCCACATATGCAAGGAGAATTTCCAAACTCTCCCCTTTCCCTCGAATATATACACAGGGATCAGCAAGGCTTTGTATGAACCCACACCCTTGCAGGGCATTATGTAAACAAACATTCCAACACTTGGCAGATTGTCGTAATCCGTAAAGCGCTTTCCTCAAAAACCAAACTTGGTTTTCTCTCCCCTCTACTACAAACCCATCAGGCTGAAGCATGTACACCTTTTCCTCTAAATCAGCATTAAGATAAGCAGTAGAGATGTCAAAGTGAGTAATAACAGCTTTTCTCTGAGCTGCTATGGCAAACACCAATCTGATGGACTGGGCTTTTACAGTCGGGGAGTAAATCTGATCCAGATCACTGGTATCTTGCAAGAACCCGCGTGCCACTAGGCGCGCTTTATATTTCACATGCCCATCAGCAGTGGGTTTCAACTTGTAGACCCATTTGCTGTCAATTGGCTTCACACCCTTGGGCAAATTACAAAGAGAATACACATCATGCCGGATAATGGAATCCATTTCACTCTGCATTGCATCCCACCAGGGTTCTGCCTGTTGCTCAGGCATTTTCACAACATCAGCAAAGCACTGAGGTTCACAGTTTACAGCGCACACACGAACTGCGAGAGACTCAGGGGAAAAACGTTTAGGTGGAATGCCTTTCGTTTTTCTTTGAGACCGTCTGGGGATGGGACGATCCTGCAAAGGTTCGTCCCTGTCCTCAGCACTGCGAGACCTTTTCACTGAGCCCTCGCGTTCTCTCTCCCCTGTGCAAGACCTTCGCACATCACTTACAGCTCTTCTCCTCCACGCACCTCTCTCCTCTTCTGTTTCAACCCTTGAGGAACTGGGAGCGGAGGCTGGGAGTGGAGCAGAGACTGAAGGCTGCAGTGGCTGAGGAACTGGCAGGCCAGCCACAGGGAGAAATACTTCAGACGCTGCCTGAACACGCGACCAATTAGCGTGTTCCTCAAAAGAGGCATTCCTAGACACCACACAGGAATTGCCACCAGCGTAAAAACGATACCCCTTGCAGTTGGGCTCATAGCCAACAAAACGCATACGCTGGGCCTTAGGCTCCCCCTTCCTTCTTTGCCCCTTGGGGATGTGCACCCAAGCAAAACTCCCAAAGACTCTCAGATGTGCAATGGAAGGTTGTTTACCAAACAAACACTCATAGGGAGTAGTATTAACCACAGAACTCCACAGCCTGTTGTGTATGTAACAGGCAGTCAGAATTGCCTCACCCCAAAAACTCAGAGGCAGATCTGCATCAAGCAGCAAACTATGCATTCGAGTCTGCAGAACTCCTGCATTCCGCTCAGCCACTCCATTCTGATGAGGAGAATAGCCGGCAGTCGCCCTGTGCACTATACCCTGTTTTTTGATCCATTGTTGCAAGTTCTCCGACAGGAATTCCATTCCTCTGTTGGTTTGAAGCTTTTGCAGGGAATAACCAAATTGCCTTTCAACCAAGGAACACCAGTTCTTGAGAACTTGACACACATCAGACTTTTGTTTCAACAAATAGCAGAAAATGAACCTGCTAAAATCGTCTACGAGAATGACAAAATATCTAGCTCCCCCTAGGGAAGGTTTACTCATAGGACCCACAATATCACAGTGTACCAACTGAAATGGGGCGGTTGGTACACGAAAACTAACTCTCGGTGCTGGGAGTTGTTTAGATTTAGCTTGCTTGCAAATAGCACAGTCAAGAAAGACATTACAAGGCTTCAAAGTACACCCTTTACAACAACCAGCAAGCCTCTTCAACACAGGAAAGCTTGCATGCGCTGCGCGCCGGTGGAGGAGATGAAGGCACTCATCATGTTGTGGGACATTGCCATACACATTACACACAGTGTGTCGTGGCTCAAGAAAGAACAGCCTCCCTTCTCGTGTAGCCACAGCACATACCACCCCATCTTTGAGGATTTTACCTTGCTTCCCATAGAACTCAACCTTGAACCCTGACTCTGTTAGTTGCCCCACAGAAAGCAAACAGAAATCAAGAGAGGGAACAAACAAAACATTTTCCAAACCCATGTCAAGGGCAGGGACAAAAGCTACACCTTCGCCACAAACTTTAGCCTTTGTCCCATCAGCTAATGTCACAGAGGAAACACTGGCAGAATCCAAACAGTCAAATAAATCTTCAGAATTGACCAGGTGCTGGGAACAGCCGCTGTCTAGAAGCCAAACGGAATCACCTGCCTCCTCAGAGTCTGAAACAGCATCTCCCAGGGCAACAGCAACTCTCAGCCGTCCTCTGGCCCGACCTCCTCTGCCTCCTCTGCCACGGCCCCTGGCACCGGCGCCTGTGAAGCTTTGCTCCCCTTGCTTCAGGAGCGGGCAATCACGCTTCAGATGAGAAGCAGACCCACAGCGAAAGCACCTTCGCACAGCATGGGCTCTCACCAGCCCCTCCTGCCTCGCCTCAGCAGCCGGAGAACTTTTTCTCCCAGCACAGGCCTCTGCAGCTGGAGCCGGCTGTGTGGGAGTCTCTGCATTCCTTGCGCGCTTTTCCTCTTCTTCCAGCAGACGAGCAGAAACCAAAGGAACGGTTAACTCCCTCTCTGGCATGGATTGAAGAAAGGACACCACCAGATTCCAGGAACTATCAAGGGAATTCAAGATGCAAAATACCTTGTCACTTTCAGGCAACACTTTGCCTCTCTCCCGAAGTGACGAAAACAGCTCCAACATCTCAGCCAAATGCTGCCTCACCGGGACACCGGGGGCCAGTTTCATCCCATATAAACGGGCGCACAGGGCGTACTTGGCGGCCGCTGATTGACTCAAAAACAACTCCCGCAGCCTCGCCCAGGCTTCTCGAGGGGTGGCAAGATCCCTGATATGCGTGAGCTGGTCATCCTCCACAGCCAGAAAGAGGACAGACATGGCACGCCTCGTTGCCGCTGCTATCTCCGCAGCAGTCCCCTGCAGAGTTGGGGGAGCTGTGAAAGCACCCCACAGCCCCTCAGCTTGCAAATACTTTTCCATGCGAGCTGACCATGCCAAGTAATTAGTTGCATTTAGCTTAACGAGAGGCAGGCCCCCAGGCACCACATGAGCCATCGTAAAAACACCTCAAAAAACACCTCTCAAAACCATCCTCTGCGACCATGTTGAAAAACCCGCCAGGGGCATTACCATCAATAGGAAAAACATCACAGCCAACACGAGGCAGCAGGCTAACAGTCTTTATTGCGGGCAATAGATCAAGTAGCAGACTATTAAGTTACAGCGCAGCGAGCCATCTCCTCGTCCAGAGCAGAAAGGAACAGGAAACAAGAAAAAGGCACAGCCTGTTCAAAAGCCGTGTTTTTAAGTATACATATTCAATAACAAGGCGTTCCCTTAACCATAACAATGTTGCGGCTACACGCAGGAGAAGACCTTGAATACGTTTAGGTTTCACATGGGCAGCTAGACTAAACAACTACAAGCAGCTTTGCGTTCTCACCCTCTCGTGGTGGGAAAATATGAAGCCAGGAGTAACAACAGGTCCCATCATGCTTCTCAACCTGTGACATCATTCAAGGATTCTGCAGAGACTATTAATTCCACATCAGATGTCAATAGGATCCAGGTGACATCATCAAATTGTAGCACCACAAGTGCAGGACTTGAGTTGATAGAAGAAAGAAACAAACATTACAGAAGGTGTACCACTGAAAGTGCTCAATAGGATTCAAGTAACAACAGATGCAAGTCTGCCCAGATGAGAGGCAGATTGCGAGGGATACTTTGAACAGGGCCTATGAACTCTTCTGCCAAAGAAATTCAATATAAATTACTTGGAACTAAAAGGAGGGCAGTTGGCCCTGCTCAAGTTAGTCAAGATATAGTCCTCCCTCCACATTCATGGGTTTGACCATCACGAATTTGATTATTTGCAAAGTGCATCCATGTCTTCCCCCAATTCTCTTCCTCCCATTCCCTTGCATTTTGACAGAGTGCAGAGAAGGAAGGCAAGAACCAAGACAAAAAGCAAGGAAACTGAGGAGCGGCACACAGATGCCTTCCTTCTCCCTTCCAGAACTCCTCCTCCTATTCCCTTGTCTCTGGCCCCAGCACTGAGAAATCACACTGAGGAAAAAGACAAGAGAATGGTGAAAGGCTCACACAAGCCTTTCCTCTCTCCTCTGGAGTTCCCTTTCCCATTCCCTTGCCTCTATCCCCAGTACTGAGAACTCGCACCAAGGCGAGGGAAGGGAATGGGAGGAAGGCTCATGTGAGCCTTCTTTCTCCCCGCCAAAGCTCCCCCTCCCATTCCCTTGCTTCTTGGCCCTAACACCGAGAACTCATACTGAGGCAAGGGAATGCAGGGAGGCGCACACAAGCCTTCCTTCTCCCTGCCAGAGCTCCCCTTCCCATTCCCTTGCCTCTAGCCCTAGCACTGAGAACTTGCACCAAGGCAATAGGCAAGGGAATGGGAGAAGACTCACATAAGACTTCGTTCTCCTCTCTGGAGCTCCCCCTCCCATTCCCTTGCCTCTGGCCCTTAGGCACAAAAGGCAAAGGCATGGCAGTGGGGAGTCCCAGAAGGGAATGGAAAGGGTATCATGGGGGGAGTTATTCGCAGTTTTTCCACTTTAGTAAGGGTTCTATGCCTAAACTCTTGCAAAAGGAGAGAGGCCACTGTAGTCAAGAACCAACATGTGTTAGTATGTACAGATAATATGATGTAGAGGCATACGTATGCAAGCAATAGGGGTCTACACTACGCTCCTTTAGTAACAGAGTCAAACAAAGTCATTCAGATGGGTCAAGAACTTGCTGAGCTAAGTGTTAAGAGAAACATGTATAGGAAATGGAAGAAGGGGGAAACCACCAAAGAAGAATTTAAGCAAGTAGCCCGGAGATGTAGGGAGAAGCTCAGAAAGGCTAAAGCACAGAACCAACTTAGGCTGGCCAGAGACACTAAAAACAATAAAAAGGGCTTTTTTAAATATGTCTGCAGCAAAAGGAAAAAGAAGGAGATGATAGGGTTGCTGCACTGAGAAGATGGTGAATTATTCACAGAGGGAAGAGAAAAGGCAGAACTACTTAACACCTTCTTTGCCTCAGTTTTCTCCCAGAAGGATACAAGCACTCAACCTGGCAGTTGGGGAGCAGGTGAGGAAGCAGGGGAAATGAGGCACATAATAGGTAGAGAGGTGGTACAGGAATATCTGGCCACACTGGATGAATTCAAGTCTCCAGGGCCAGATGAACTGCATCCTAGGATATTAAAAGAACTGGCAAAGGTCATTTCGGAACTGCTTGCTATAATCTTTGAGAAATCTTGGAGGACAGGAGAAGTTCCAGCAGACTGCAGGAGGCCAAATGTTGTCCTCATCTTCAAGAAGGGAAAAAAGAGGACCCAAATAATCATCGCCCAGTCACCCTGACATCAGTACCCAGAAAGATCCTGGAGTAGATCATTAAGCAGTCAATTTCTAATCACTTAGAAAGCAATGCAGTAATCACGAGAAGTCAACATGGATTTCTCAAAAATAAGTCATGCCAGACTAATCTTATCTCTTTTTATGATAGAGTTACTAGCTTGATAGATGAAGGGAATGCTGTAGATGTAGCATATCTCAATTTCAGTAAGGCCTTTGACAAAGTTCCCCATGATATTCTTGCAAAGAAGCTAGTAAAATGTGGACTGGACACGGCTACTGCCAGGTGGATCTGTAACTGGTTGACTGACCATTCCCAAAGGGTGCTCACCAATGGCTGCTTTTCATCCTGGAGAGAAGTGACTAGCGGAGTGCCACAGGGTTCTGTCCTGGGCCCGGTGCTGTTCAATATCTTCATCAACGACTTGGATGAAGGAATAGGGGAGATGCTCATCAAATCTGCAGATGACACCAAATTGGGAGGGGTTGCTAATACGCCAGAGGGCAGGATCAAAATTCAAAATGACCTGGATAGATTGGAGAGCTGGGTCAAGGCTAACAAAATGAAATTCAACAGAGAGAAGTGTAAGGTCCTACACTTAGGTAGAAAAAATGGAATACGGAAATATAGGATGGGGGACACGTGGCTGGATAGCAGTACGTGTGAAAAGGATCTAGGAGTCTTCATAGACCACAAGCTGAACATGAGTCAGCAGTGTGATGCGGCAGCCAAGAAAGCCAATGCAATTCTCAGTTGCATCAATAGGAGTATGGCATCTAGATCTAGGGAGGTACTGGTACCACTCTACTCTGCTTTGGTTTGACCTCATCTTGGATAATGTATCCAGTTCTGGGCACCCCAATTCAAGAAGGACATGGTCAAGCTGAAGCAAGTCCAGAGGAGGGCAACCAAAATGGTGAGGGGCCTGGAAGCCATGCCCTGTGAGGACAGACTTAGAGAGCTGGGTATGTTTAGTCTGCAGAAGAGAAGGTTAAGAGGGGACATGATAGCCATGTTTAAATATTTGAAGGGATGCCATGTAGAGGAGGAGAGGGCTTGTTTTCTGCTGCTCCAGAGACCAGGACAAGGAGCAATGGATTCAAGCTGCAGGAAAGGAGATTCCATCTGAACCTCAGGAAGAACTTCCTGACGGTCAGGGCTGTCTGGCAGTGGAATATGTTGCCTCGGAGTGTAGTAGAGTCTCCTTCTTTGGAGGTTTTTAAGCAGAGGCTGGATGGCCATCTGTCGGGAGTGCTTTGAAGGTGTTTCTGCATGGCAGGGGGTTGGACTGGATGGCAGGGGGTTGGACTGGATGGCCCCTGTGGTCTTTTCCAACTCTACATTTCTATGATTCTATGATTCTAAGAAGAATTTACAGTCAATTTCAGCAATATACCTGAAAAGGCTCTTGAACATATAAGTAGACTACCTCAGCAGGAATTTGACACATCCAGGGAACCCAGGGAATGTTTACTCAGAAGAATGGTGTGGACTCTTGTAAATAGATTTATTCCCATCTAGCACAAACTCCAAATTAAAGTAATTCTATTTGATAGATGGAGAGAAATGTAGAGGCATATGATGCATTGTTGGTCTCGTAAGCAGAGGGCAGTTCACTATGCTTTCCGTCCAATTTGCATAGTATAGAAAGCACTTCTCAAAGTACAACATGAGAAAGTTTCTGTGCTGATGACTGCACCATACTGGCCAAGACAGCTGTGGAGTGCCGTGCAGTTCTTCCATGGTGGCATCTGTAAAAGACTAAGACCAAACAATGTGAAAAGGGTCTGGAAACCATGTCCTATGAGTGGCTTAGAGAGTTAGGTATGTTTAGCCTGATGAAAAGAAGGTTCAGAGGTGGTTCGACAGCTATATTTAAATATCTGAAGGGATGTCATGTTGAGGAGGGAACAGGCTTGTTCTCTTGGCTTGGCCATCTGTTGGGAATGCTTTGATGGGTGTTCCTGCATTGCACGGGGTTGGACTCGATGGCCCCTGGGGTCTCTTCCAACTCTATGATTCTATGTCATGTTGATGATGGAGCAAGCTTGTTTTCTGTTGCTCCCAAGACTAGGACATAGAGCTATCAATTCAAACTAAAGGAAAAGAGATTTCACCTAAACATCAGGAAGAACTTCCTGATGGTAAGAGCTGTTCAACAGTGGAATATGCTGCCTCAGAGTGTGGTGGAATTACTTTCTTTGGAGGTTTTTAAACAGAGGCTAGACAGCCATTTGCTGGGGGTACTCTGAGTGTGTGTGCCTGCATGGCAGGGGGTTGGACTCAATTGCCATTGTGGTCTCTTCCAACTCTATGATTCTATTATTCTATGAAAAGGCAAGTAGCGGCCTTATCGATGGTATTGTGATTACATGGGAAAGCTTTAACTGCTCACTCACATATTAAAAAGTTCTTGAAAGGTGCAATTCCTAAATCGTTCCCCACATTCCACAGATTTCCCACCTGAGATCTACATTTGGTGATAAACACACTGACTGCTTCCCTATTTGAACCTATGAAAGAAGCATCATTAAGGCTGATATTGCATAAAGTGCCATTCCTGTTCGTCTTAACATCCACTCTGAGAGTATCATAGTTGGCAGTCTTATCTGTAAGTGCTAACCTCTGTAACTTTGAACAAGACAGATTAACTCTGATTCTGAATCCAACTTTTCTACCGAAAAACGTGCCCACAAGAAGTTTAAGTGATGCAACATATTAACCAACTTTCTGACCAAGACCAAGTCACCCACTGGAGTGCAAATGGCACACTTTTGATGTCAGGAGAGCAGTGAAGATTTATATTAGAAGGACTAAACACGTAAGATATACAGAGACGTTGTTGGTATCGTAACATCCAAGATCTTAGGTCATAAGGCTTGTAAAGGTCTGATAGCAAAATGGATTAAAGCATGGATTTGTGTTATGACTATGCAAGGAAGCCGAAAACATGGAATGTCTGGACGCATTCTACCAGATCAATGTCAACTAGTGTGGCATATTACAGTGACAACATCACTGGAAGATATATGTATATCTGGAAGATATCACTGGAAGATATATGTATTAATATGTAGACTGATTCTCCTGCCATCCTGAAAATGGGAATTGGTTCTTATGTGAATGTTCATTCTGGGATGACAGGAAGAACAATCCATCAAAGAAGAAAAAGAAGAAGAATGAATAAACCACAAATGAGAGAGAGAGAGAGAGGGAAAGAGAATGAGAAAGATGTAAGGAAATAGAAAAGACAGGTTAGGCTAGAGGATATAACTGGACAGATTGGGAAGGAGTCAAATGAAAAGAAATGAATTAACTTTGAAATGAACTTTGAGGATCCTGGATCAGCAGGCGCAAGGGGGATGGAACCCATTAGTATATGGATTGCTCCTCCTGTCATCCTAGAATGAACATTCACATAAGTACCAGAATCTCAGTCTCTATGAACAATCTTGCTTGTTTTGGACAAACTGAATCTTCTGAGTAATTTTGAAAAGTAGCAACATAAGATACTGCAATATACCAGGAAGGCAATTATTACAACGTGCATTACTGTTGCAAGACTTTGTCCCAGATTTATCAGAGAGTTTATCAACATAGGCCAATACAAAGTACTTCAAGCCTCTGAGACCACCTATGCCTCTAGTGACAATGAAAGATTCATGAGCACTTCCTAACTATGAACTTGATGCTTTAGACCAGTGAGACATAAAGATGGCCAAAGGCTGAAAACCACTACTTTAGAGAAAGCGCTAATTCCTAGAGAACGCAGTTAAGTGCTGTTTAGCAGGACAAAAGACCCTCCTACAAATAGTGGCTGGAAACCATTGTTGTTGTTGTTGTTCTGTGCTTTCAAGTTGTTTCCAACTTATGACGACCCTACAGCAAACCTATCATGGGGTTTTCTGAAGCTGCAAGGGTGCATTATCCATCGAAACACTTTGATCCCACAGTGTATCAGGGGATTACAGGACACATTTAATAACTATCAATTAACAGCTGATAACAGTTTCAATTATTTTTATTGTTTCAAAAACTTGTTTAAACAGAATTAATAAGCTAACAAGTTAAATAGCTTGAAAGGTCAAAAGCATGGCTGCACTTTGTCCAGGGTCCAGCAGCAATGGAGAGGGCAGGCTTTCGGCTGTGACTACCTTATTTCTCCATGGCATAGATGCAATGAAACAAAGAAATCACCCCCCAACATCATATTTTGTAAATGGCCATCCACACAAGAGAAGAATGCACAATGCCACAATTCTCATGGAGTAACTACAGACAGTATTCATCAAAAAGAATGTTACTTCACAGCAAAGCAGTTAAAAATGTTCAAAATGCCCTCCAGAGGATGTAAGTGGCAATTTCACCATGTTTCCCTCCTCCTAACTGTTTTATGCCTAGAAGAAGCTTTCTTTTAATCAGAAATGAAACTAGAAATCGACTTCTGGTTTATTTTCTGCTTTTTAAAAGGCTTTTCTATACCCATAACACTTGCAAGGGGAACAAAAACATGGCAAAAGCCCCCCTCCCTTAAGGAAGTTTGAGCTATTTTTGGGGGGGGGGGAATCCCACAATTCCCATCCCTGTGTTAAGCGGGGAAACATCAGAAGACAACCCCTCTGTTAAGATGCACTGAATAAATTGTTTTGGGGAAACAAAGACTTGATGCACATGAGAAAGATGACCATGCAACCACTGTATCTTGCCAACCATAGGATCAGAAATTCAAAAAAGAAGAGGCAAGGAGGATCAGTCTCTTGCATGAAGCAGTCCTGGTCACTAGATAGAATTTTTTTACAGCCATTGACCAGTAAAAAAGGGGATACAAATATAAAAGGTAAAGGCATTAAAACAAAAAAAATGGGATTAAATATTTAAAATGGTATTTAAAACAATATAAATGCAGAGTTAAAAACAGTAATATTATGATCATAGGCGGGTACAGAACTATAAAAATATAAAAAAATAGGAATAATAAAATAGCTTATAAAAACAGGTATAGAAAATTAGATAGAAATATACCAAAAATTTGGTACCAGTAACAATATTTAGCTATCAGATGAAGAGCCCTGATATACCTAGGTGGGCCTTTGAATGATGTATTTGCTAAATTATGCTGCTAATCATCACCTGTTGTTTTTAAAAAGTGCTGCACAAAATTTTGGGCACCTGAAGTTATATTAGGATTCATATCTGAGAGCAACAGAGAAACATAAAACTATCAGACCCACCAGTGTAACTATAGACTACTGGCAAAATAAGATCAGCCATAAATCTCTATAGAATGAGCACGGAAGGAGCACATGTTCTATAGTTTCTATCTGGCCAGAGTCACATGGGCAGTGTCTCTCTAAAAATGCAATTTTCCATAGCGACCTTCAAGGACAGCTGACGGGAGAGCACGACATCGAGCCAAGGCGAAGGCCTTACGGTTTTTTGGAGTTCAGATTGTTTATAAAAACCATTGGCTTTTTAAATATACTTCTATATTCACTACAATGAACAAATGGGATCTGACCAGATCCATTTGGCGCTTATGTAGCGATCGCTTTTTACGGCCGTTTTAGCCTGATCCCCCCAAAATAAATCAAAGTTTTGGGGGAAAGTCCAAAGTCAAGATTTTACTTGAAACTGCCTTAATCCATGAGGACTGGAATTACCTTTCAGAACAAGAGGGGCTAGTCCCCTGGGAAAAAGGGCTGGCCTAAGCAATTAAGTGTAGACATCCATATCCTGGCCTCTATGCTCAGGAAACCTGCTTTAACAACAGAGTGGCATTGGAGATGCATTTTGGGATTTGAAAGACTACCTAGAAACTGGGATTGGATGCACCCCAAAAATGGCACCAGGAAAACAGCCTAATTGGGCTCCATATAAAAGTTGACTACTGATTTTGCCTCAAAAAATTTTAGAGCTGCTGGGACATAATATCCTCCTTTTGTTCTAAAAATTTTTGAATGGTCATTGAGCTCCTCCCCATTGCTAATGTTGATGTGCTTTCCTACTTCCTAGGAATGAAAGACTACACCCAAGATTTGAAACAGGAAACCTGTTAAACTTATGGGAGTCTATTTCAGGAAATTCCCTAGGATTTTTGGAAAATACATTTTAGGGTTTTTTTAAAGTTAAACCCTAAATAATTTTCTTTGCAAAACTGGGACAATTCTCTCAGAGCTCTTTTAAGGCCAACAGGTGTTTTTAAAAGGATGGCTGCGTATTGATAAAGCAGTATGGGGATGATTCTTCCAGCTAACTTTGGTGGGTGGAAGTTGGTATTATGAAAACTACCCACCATCGAATTAATATAAAAATTAAACAAAAGTGGAGCCAAGATGCAGCCTTGCTTTACCCCTTTTTTGTTTTAATTGCTCTAGTAAATCCCCTGAAAAGTACATTGTATTTAAGGGAGGCCCTTCATGTAGTTTGTTTTGGGTAGTAATTGCCTATCAATTGAAGATACCTCCAATTTTTCTCATAATTAGTGTGAAATGGAATCAAATGCCCCTTTTGAAATCAATAAAAGCAGCATACAAGGCAGTAATATTACCAAGGAGTATTTCCCAAACAGGTGTTGCAAAACTAAGCACTGATCGATAGTTGATCAGCCTTAAAACCAGCTTGTTCATCTGCTAAAATATTCTCTTTTTCCCAGCCAATCCAAAATTTCCTGTGTAGAGCCTTGCATACAGTATTAAGCAGACTAATTGGTCTGTAATTTGCGGGATCCCCTTTTTACCCCATTTTAAAGAGGGGCAAATGACTGCTATCCCCAGTCTAAGGAACATATCCACAGGAGTCAATACAGGTAAAAAGGGAAGCCAGGAGAGGAGCGCAGAACTCCAAGTTGTTTTTAATGACTTCTGGTGGAATCAACCCCTCTCCTGGAGCTTTCCCTCTTCTTAATTGAGCTGCAAGATTTTAGACACTGTCCAGGGGGCCATGGGGGAAAAGGTTAATAGATTGAATGCGATCTTCTTTTCTCACACTGGCATCTGAATATAGATTTTAAAGTACACTTCCCAAATTTTGGGGAGTGATTAAATTTTCATCCTTTTAAAAGCTCTGCTTTGCATACCTGACGTGATATCCCAAAAAAGGGGGATGGATCATTAGATTTAACAGCTTGAATAAGGTGGGACCAGTTGGTCTTCATGGCTTCTTTCTTTTTATGTGAATAATAGTTTATATTGTCTCTTTTTTGAACAGTTGATGCGGTGAATGATGATGTACTAACTAAATGTGACTGATAAGTAGCAATAAGATCTTTTTTTGCTTTTAAACAATCTTTATCAAACCACAATTTGGAGAAAATCTTTTTGGTCTTATTGTGTGCTACCTAATATAAAACTGATGTAACTCCTGAATCAGTATGTTATAATTATTAAGGAGTACCTAGGGAGCCTGGGAAAGGATCACAAGTTGAAGACTCTAAAAGTGACGCATGGACAAAGAATCAGTTATCACATGATTTAATTGTGGGCACCATCTAGGTCTGCAATAGGTTCTTTCACCAAGGGTAACATCAATTAAATGAAGGTCTTCAACATGAGGCTTTTGTGCAAAGTTAATTAGCTGCAGAGTTATTGATCACTGTAAAACCCTTTGGGGATGACTTTAAGTTTTACATATAAAGAAGGCCCTAGAGGCAATTATATAGTCAATTGCACTCATTCTGGTTCCAGAGAGGTAGGTGAAACTAGCTGGGTGATCTTTATCCATAGCACCATTTAGTTGTGGAGATTTAATCTGCAAGTCATTAATGCCAAACACAAGCCTGCACAGTTGGCTTTCTGGTCTTTAGAGTGGCATGTCAGTAGGACTACATCTTCTTCTAAATGTGGAGGTGGAAAATTGAACTGCGAATATAAGATGCTGTCATCAGGGCCCAATCTGGCATTCAGGTCACCTCCCAATATCCGGATCTTTCAGGGTACTCAGTAGCGAGATAGCCACATATGACTAAATTCTGCCCACAGTGCTCTAATTTGATTCTTCTGTTAGTGGGGGCATGTAAACATTGATAATCCATAAATTGATAGATTTAAATTGAATATTAACAGCCATAGCATGTGATTTAAATGAAGAGAGTGATATTATAGAAACTTGTAAGGTTGTGGAAACCAAAATTTCCAATCCTCCATGACTTACCGTACCTGGACCCCGTAACTGCCCTTAGGGAGAAAGAATGAAACCCATTTAATTATAACTCTCCGGAAGCCAAGTTTCCTGTATCAGAAGAATATCAAAGGAAGATAAGAAGGGAATAAAATTGGGGTTACTGGTAGACACAGTCCATCCTGCCACCTTCCAAGTTAGGAAAGAAATCTTACTCTGACCCTTTTGTTGTCAGACAGAAAGTTATCACACAAATTGAGTATGTGATCTTGCAGAAGGTGATGGAATTATGGGGGGATAGTCCAGATGAATGGACTCCTACCAAGCTTTCAATCAAATCCAACTGATGGGCAGGTCTACTAAAGTTTGAATTTTGGCCCGTCCCTTCCATGGTTGATATAGAGGGTCACCATTTCCATCATTTGTCCTGTTCATGGTCCTCTAGGAATCACATATCAATCCATGAGGACGGTCTTGTCTTTCAGAGTTGTTGACCTCAGGTTATACTGTGCAGATATATCAAACCAAGTAGTATAGCCTTCAGGTCTTGTAGCCAAGGAATTTGTTTGCTTTCCTCCCTGATGGATTGAGGCATGTATTTCTTCTTGCTTTTGCATTCCTTAGTTGGATATAGAGTTTCTGCTTTTATAAGCTCTTCTGCCACAGTTAACTGGTGTGTATTTGAGGACTGTTTGGTTAATAGAGTTGTTCTCAAATTGTCCAATCGTTTTAAAATATTATTTTGTTCCTCAGGTGGAAGAGCAGAGAATGAGTTCAAAAGATCTATTTCCTCATCACAACATGCAGGCTCCAACTTAGGGGAAACCAATTTAAACTCTGACTCAGCTGAAATTTGTTCTGTTTTCCCCCCAAGTGTCAAGTAAACTGGGTTTTACAGTGTCAAGTCTAGGTGCACAAGTGCATTGTGTCACTTTTGGTCATTGAGTGGATAAATACATGGTTGGAAGAGGGATAACTTTAACAGCTGACTTGGTCTTCTGTGACTTAGTGACCAGGACTGGCATTTGTGGGGAAACAAAGTGGCACAGGAGGAGGAGGAAAAAGATAGGAGGAGACCTTTTTAAAGGGGTTTTTTTTGTTGAACAGCATGACTAAAGTTACTTCCCTTTAAGTGCAGAGCTGGTGCTCCATTTTCAAACAGTCTTGTCACAGTTAAGCCAAGATGTGTAGCCATCCTTGTTTTCCAATATCCAGCTAGCCATTGACCAGTTTTTAAATGTGACCACTGTACGAGCACATACATAATTATAGAATAGATATTCTATTTGTATTATATCCTTAATAGCGAAAAAATTTAAAGGAGGACTTACTTAGTAACTTTACAAAATGAGCTTTACGTTCATATTGAGATAGAATCCCTGGAGGTTTAGGATAGTTCAGAAATACCAGTTTTTGTTGAGACAACACAAGTTTCCAATTGATGTCCTTGATGTTTCCCTTCTGTACTCTTTTTCCTTAAGTGCCCTCACTGACCAGGCGTCTGAAGGACCCAGGTTCTAGCTGATCTCTGGGAAGATCTGCCTGACTGGCATCTTCTCCCCCTAATTCCTTTGGGGCATCAGAAAGTTTGACAGTTGGCTCACAGGCTGGGGGTTTTAAGTTTCACAAGTTGTTGGTTTGGTGCTGACACAGCTTTTTCATTAGTCTTTGTATTTATTTCCTTGGGTAACTTTACCTCTGATTTTATCTCCTTGGCTAGCAAATCAAAGAGTTTCTTAAAATTAATCTTGAACATGTTCAATTGTTTTACATTCTTTCTATTTTTACTTTTCTTCAAATTGTTTATGGTCTTATTCAATTTTTTCTTAAAAAAATTCTTATTTGATTTAGCGGATAAATGGGAGTTCCTGATTTAATTGGTTGCTGCTTACCAGCATTTAAAGCCTTATCCACTTGCTTGTTTATATTCAGTATTTTGTAAACCTTCACAAAAAGAGTCAAGAGCTCAGTACAATCATTTAAGAAGGATTTAATATCTGTATATCTCTGGACAGGGAGCAAAGCCATTCTTCAATCCACGTGGTGTCTCCAGTAATTAGTTTGTTTACTATATGGCTTTTCCAAGCTTGCCCCTTCCATGTGTCCACCTAGCTCCAAGGCTTTTTTTAGCCTTAATTCCCTCTGCTCTCTATCAATCTCATCAGTTTGTGGACATTCCTTTAGTAGCCTAGTCTCAGCAAGTGCAATTTCTACTGCCAGATTCAGGACAGGAAACCTTCCTTTTTTCCCTTTAAATTTGTGCAATTGCTCTTCCTTGGAAAAAGGCAAGTCAGTCTGAGGGTTTGAAGCTAAAGAGTTTTTAATAGCTGATCCTTTTTCCCCCCCTCCACACATGGGGAGAAGAACTGAGTTACTTTTTTGTTCTTTCCATTTGTGTCTAGCCAAAGGAAATTCCGAGTGGAGAGGGTTCCAGCATGTTTCTTTTGCCCTTCTTGTTCCCATTACTAATATATCACAAAAGTGGTGCAATTAGGCCCCCACAAGCTTTCAAATCACAGTTATCTGGCAGAGCTGTTTTAATAATAAACTCCATTTAATTACCTTCCTCGCACTCCCAGTCCCCACAATACAGGCTTACTTGAGTTCTTTCCGTCCTTAGCCCTTTTTTTTTTTATATCCAATAGAGATAAAGTTATGAATCTTTGTTTTGGTTCCTCCACTTTTTCTCTTAGTCAGTAACAACTCCAAGTAGGATTGGGGAAAAATTTTTTCCCAAAAAAATTTCTTAAAAGTTAGAAGCATGCTTGCAGGAGAGCTTTCTAACTACGCCTGCCTCCACGCCATTTTTTCCTCCTCCTCCTATACCACTTTGTTTCCCCACAAACACCAGTCCTGGTCACTAAGTCACAGAAGACCAAGCCAGCTGTTGAAGTTATCCCTCTTCCAGCCATATATTTATCCACTCAATGACCAAAAGTGACACAATGTCACTTAGTGCACCTAGACACACAAGTCTGACATAAGAAGGAACTGGACCTCTCTCTGCACAGCTGCCGATCCCTGCCTTAGACGATGAGACCCATCCCAGAATAAGGAGTGCCCAAGTGCTCAAAGAAACAATAATATGATAGAAGAAGCACACACAGATTGAAAGCAGAATACCCTTAACTAAAGAGAAGCCTGGTTCAAACTGTGATGAGAGGAGACTCACTAGGAGACCACTCTTAGAGAATGCTGCTGTTGTGGTGATCAAAACATAACTACGTAGAAGGAACAGGAAACACATTCTAGTGATGGACACTGAGGAAAAAAGAAAACCAAAGGGGGAAAAAACCCTCTCTTCTAGAATGTTCCAGACAGGTGTCTGCATACTCATACTAATTGTGATTTGCAGAAACCACAAAGAAGAGTCCAATCCTATCTTCCTGTTTCTTGAATTGCCTACTTATATTACTCATTCACATCAGAAAAAGATGGCAAAAAAAGATAGGATGGCCTTTGTTTTGAGAGCTGTTGTAAGCACAGTAATTAACTCTATGCACTCAAAATCTCCTGGAGCTGAAGCTCAGTTTACCTAAAGTTGCAAAGTCTGAAGTAAATAAACACTGGTATTGACCCGAGTTTATTGTTACATGCTGTCAAGCCAGCTTGAACATATTGTGATCCTATGAATTAAAGGCTTTCAAGAGAGCCTAGCAAACTTAAGACCATGACTTCCTTAACAGAATCCATCCTACTATGGTCAGCTTTAGCAACTGTTATAGTCTTTTATGGTAAGTCATGTCATTTCATGCGTCCAAAGTACTCAGTTTAGTCCTTTTGGCTTCTAAGAACTGTTCACACTTAGGCCCTTTCCACACGTTCCGTGGAATTGCGCTGCAACATTTCCGGTTGTTGTTTTTTTTTTGGTCCATGCTACCATGGACATATTTTACAACGGTCTATTGCCATTTCCACACGTTCCGTGGTATTCGCACAGTGGATGTGATTGGCAGCTCTTTTTTTAAAAAATGGCCCCGTGCGTCATGACGTGCATGCTCACGTCATGCCCCGCAGTTCTTCCCACGATGACTCCCTCCTTCCATTCCTCCTGCTAGCCATAAAATAAACCCTGTCGATTTTTTATTTTCGTGCCCTATCTCGGGGGAATGGTTTTCCGCGCCATAGCTGGGTGGAGTGCAGCTTTTCTCCCTATCTCTGGTGGGTTCTCGCGCCCGTTTTCTGCTTTTATCTTTCCCTGTGAGCGATGGAGGAAGAGGTGTTTCCTGAAGTTGAACGGCCCATTTTAGCTGTATTCTGGCTTCTTGGAGTTGTGCTGGCTGAACTGGAACATCCATGGGCTAAAGACTGCGTGAGGAGGCTGCAGTAATACTGCAGAGCAGTGGTCCTCAACCTGTGGGTCGCGACCCCTTTAGGGGTCGAATGACCATTTCACAGGGGTCGCCGCTCCTCTATCCCACCCGACCCCATTTTGAAAGAAGGCGGCCTCACAGCCAATGGGAGCGCTGTTTCTGAGACCCTGTGCTGGGAGAAGGGGAGATGAGGCATGCTGGGCGCATGTGGGGACATTTCGCCGTCTTTCCCTGCTGGGTGGGGGGGCGGAGGTGGCGAGAGGAGACCCCGCGCTGGCAGAAGGTGAGAAGAGGCGTGCTGAGTGCGTGTGGGGACGTTTCCCCGTCTTTCCCTGCCGGGCAGGGGGGCAGAAGTGGGGAGACCGAGAGGGGCTCGCGGGTGTAGTGTGGTCAAGGGGCTACAGCGGGTATCGCACCCCACTCCCGAGCCCTCAGAGGGATGAAAGGAGGAAGGAAGGGGCGCCCGTGCGACGTGGGAGTGAGAGCGTCTGAGCAGCCGCGCTCCCTTTAAGGGAGGGAGGGAGGGTGGGAGTGAACAAAACGCGTCTGCTTATGCCGCCGCCATGTTTCCTCTCTCCCTGTCCTTTCCTCCCTGCGCCTCGTGTAAAATGTGGGCTGTTTCGGCATTGCCTTTGGGAGTGACTGGCTTTTTGAACTGTGGAAACCTAACATTCAGAGCTAGAACTACTGCCTTAATTCTGGCACTGATGGATGCTTTCTGTGCTTAAAAAAAAGGGGGAGGGTTACCAGTTTTTAGGCATTAAAAGTCTATCCAGAGCAGTGATTTAGGGCAGTGTTTCCAATCTATTCGATGTTGGAAATAAGTAACTAACTAATAAATATATAAATAACGAAAATAATTTTATGGTTGGGGGTCACCACAACATGAGGAACTGTATTAAGGGGTCACGGCATTAGGAAGGTTGAGAACCACTGCTGCAGAGGATTTAAGCTTTTCTGTGCCGCTGCTTGGAGGTTTCTCGTGGCGCGTTCCAGCCACTGAAGCTGTCCACGCCCACAGCCCGCCCTCCAATTACATCATGTACGAATCAGCACGGTATGAGGGGGAAACCACCTTTTCCCCGTTTTTCAAAAAGCCCGCGCGCTGACTGTTGGCGACTTAACCGGGCAGATTAACGTCTGGAGCTTGCCAATTATGTACGAGCTAGCGCACTCGAACATGTGGGCGATGTCTGTCAGAGCTCGTGCTGCCCCATTTTATTTACCCCGTGTGGAAAAGGCCTTAGTTTGCTCTTATAGACATTTATTTGTCTTTTTGGCACGGTGTCTGTAGAACTTCCCTCCAGAACCACATTTCAGACAGACATTCACATTTTTTCTGGCAGCTTTCATTGCTGTTCAACTTTCTCATCTTTCACATAGAAATTGGAAATATTTCACAAAGAAACTGGAAATATATAGCATGGATGATCCTGACTTTTGTATTCAATTATATTACACTGGAGGATCTTACCCAGTTCCTTCAAAGCTGTCCCTCCAAGTCAAGTTAGTTCAAGGGACTAACTCCATTTTGACTGATGGCTGAGCCGCGGTACAGAAAATGTTAAAGCATTTTAACATCTTCACCACTTACTTTAACTTTCACCAGTAGTCAACCCACATCTTTGCTATTTTCTACAAGTAACATGGTGTCACCTGCTGTCTTAAATTACTAGAATTTCTTCCTCCCATTTTCACATGTACTTCCTTGGAATCTAATCCTGTTTCCCATACACAGCAGGTCTCCCATAACCAAAGGGGACACGTCCCCAGATTTACCGTGGATGGTGAAAAACGCTGATAACATCAACACTTTTTTTGAAGAGACTACTGTACTTGCTGGCATGTAAGACTCACCTTCCCCCCCAAAAAATACTGTTTGACAATGGGGTGCATCTTATATGCTGGTGTGTCTTATATGCCAGCAAACAGTATTTCTCAGTGTATAAATGGAGTGCGTCTTATACACAGGTGCATCTTATGCATCAGCAAATAAGATAATAATCTAGCGACTGAGACAAGCACACAGCTTGGAGAGTAAGCTCTGAAACTTGACAGAACTTGATAAAACTTTAAAATCTAAGAGAAAGAATGCTTTGTAGCCATTATTTGAGTTCAAAGTCAGTGCACCACTGATAAAAATATAAACATTAACAAAGATGTACGGTCAAAAAAGATGGAAACAAAATGTTTTCCTGTATACAGAAGGTCAATAGTAACCTAATGATACCATTTCAATGCCATAGTGTTGGGCTGGTATTGACCTTCTGACAATACACCAGAAAGCATATAATCATCAGAAAGAGGATTATCAGAAGGCAGTCCTGGATTATTGTGTCAGGACAATGTCATAGAATCATAGAAATGTAGAGTTGGAAGAGACCACACGGGTCATCCAGTCCAATCCCCTGCCATGCAGGAACACCCTCAAAGCACTCCCGACAGATGGCCATCCAGCCTCTGCTTAAAAACCTCCAAGGAAGGAGACTCCACTACACTCTGAGGCAGCATATTCCACTGCCAGACAGCCCTGACTGTCAGGAAGTTCTTCCTGAGGTTCAGGTGGAATCTCCTTTCCTGCAGCTTGAATCCATTGCTCCTTGTCCTGGTCTCTGGAGCAGCAGAAAACAAGCCCCCTCCTTCCTCTACAAGGCATCCCTTCAAATATTTAAACATGGCTATCATGTCCCCTCTTAACCTTCTCTTCTGCAGACTAAACATACCCAGCTCTCTAAGTCTATCCTCATAGGGCATGGCTTCCAGGCCCCTCACCATTTTGGTTGCCCTCCTCTGGACTTGCTTCAGCTTGACCATGTCCTTCTTGAATTGGGGTGCCCAGAACTGGACACAGTATTCAAGATGAGGTCTAACCAAAGCAGAGTAGAGTGGTACCAGTACCTCCCTCGATCTAGACACCATACTCCTGTTGATGCAGCTGAGAATTGCATTGGTTTTCTTGGCTGCCGCATCACACTGCTGACTCATGTTCAGCTTGTGGTCTATGAAGATTCCTAGATCCTTTTCACATGTACTGCTATCCAGCCACGTGTCCTCCATCCTATATTTCCGTATTCCATTTTTTCTACCTAAGTGTAGGACCTTACACTTCTCTCTGTTGAATTTCATTTTGTTAGCCTTGGCCCAGCTCTCCAATCTGTGCAGGTCATTTTGAATTTTGATCCTGTCCTCTGGCGTATTAGCAACCCCTCCCAATTTGGTGTCATCTGCAAATTTGATGAGCATGCCCTCTATTCCTTCATCCAAGTCGTTGATGAAGATATTGAACAGTACTGGGCCCAGGACAGAACCCTGTGGCACTCCGCTAGTCACTTCTCTCCAGGATGAAAAGCAGCCATTCGAGATCATCCTTTGGGTTCGGTCAGTCAACCAATTACAAATCCAACTAACAGTAGCCCTGTCCAGCCCACGTTTTACCAGCTTCTTTGCAAGAATATCATGGGGAACTTTGTCAAAGGCCTTACTGAAATCAAGATATGCTACATCCACAGCATTCCCTTCATCTATCAAGCTAGTAACTCTATCATAAAAGGAGATAAGATTAGCCTGGCATGACTTATTTTTGAGAAATCCATGTTGACTTCTCGTGATTACCACCTTGCTTTCTAAGTGATTGGCAACTGACTGCTTAATGATCTGCTCCAGGATCTTTCCAGGTACTTTTTTTCCCTTCTTGAAGATGGGGACAACATTTGCTCTCTTCCAGTCTGCTGGAACTTCTCCTGTCCTACAAGATTTCTCAAAGATTATAGCATGCGGTTCTGAAATGACTTCTACCAGCTCTTTTAATATCCTAGCATGCAATTCATCTGGCCCTGGAGACTTGAATTCATCCAGTGTGGCCAGGTATTCCTGTACCACGTCTCTACCTATTACGTGCCTCATTTCCCCTGCTTCCTCACCTGCTCCCCAGCTGCCAGGTTGAGTGCTTGTATCCTCCTGGGGAAAAACTGAGGCAAAGAAGGTGTTAAGTAGTTCTGCCTTTTCTCTTCCCCCTGTGAGTAATTCACCATCTTCTCTGTGCAGCGACCCTATCGTCTCCTTCTTTTTCCTTTTGCTGCGGACGTATTTAAAAAAGCCTTTCTTATTGTTTTTAATGTCTCTGCCCAACCTAAGTTCGTTCTGTGGTTTAGCCTTTCTGACCTCCTCCCTACATCTCCTGGCTACTTGCTTAAATTCTTCTTTGGTGGTTTCCCCCTTCTTCCATTTCCTATACATGTTTCTCTTAACACTTAGCTCAGCTGAGAGTTCTTTAGGCAACCATTCTGGTTTCTTCAGATGCCTTCCATTTTTCCTCCTTATTGGCACAGTTTTAGACTGTGCCTGCAGTATCTCCTTTTTAAGGAACTCCCATGCCTCCTGAACTCCTTTCCCTTTCACTATTCTTGACCACGGAATTCCAGCCAGCAGCTCCCTAAGTTTACAGAAGTCCTCTTTTTTAAAATCTAAGAGGAGTGTTTGGCTACCCTTATCTTCTCCTTCCCACTGAATGCCAAATTCCAATAGGGCATGGTCACTCCCCCCTAAAGATCCAACCACTTCTACCTCATTAACAAGGTCATCCCTGTTGGTCAGGATCAGATCTAGAATATTTGATCCCCTTGTGGCCTCTTCCACCTTCTGGACCATGAAGTTGTCTGCAAGACAAGCAAAAAACTTGTTGGACCTTGCTGTCTTGGCAGAGTTTGACTGCCAGCATATACCCGGGTAATTGAAATCTCCTATTATTACTGTATCTCTCCTCTTTGAATGTGCAGTCATTTGGTTGAAGAAGGCGTCATCAAAGTCCTCAGTCTGGTTTGGAGGTCTGTAGTAAACCCCCACCAGAATATCCCTATTGTTTCTCGCTGCCTTAATTCGATTCTATGATTCTATGACCTGGCTTTCTGGGTTTAAGTCCCGGATCTCTTCACAGGTGAAAACACCCTTGACATACGAGGCTACTCCTCCTCCTTTCTTATTTGGTCTATTTTTACAAAATAGGCTATACCCCTCTATATTCCAATCATGAGACTCATCCCACCATGTCAATGATTGGGAATCCTCTGAAGATTTTGTTGCATCCAAGTGTTGCTGCAGAGGTTAGAAGCCTTTGATGATCATATGGGTGATCTTAATACTGCGTTACATCTAAGGCTCATGTTCCAGAATTGTGTCCTTGTCTGTGCAATCTGAAACACTTTGGCAAATTTCTCTAATGTCCACATTGCTGGTTCTGCTTCTTCTTCCTCTGAAGATAAATTAACAAGTTCCTCCAATTCTTCATTGGCCATCAGTAAGTCCCTCCACTTCCTCTTCCAGTAGGTCTACAAATCCTTCTCCACCAAGCTGCCTTGCTGAGTGAATGATTCTGTAACTCCTCCATCAATCCCCAGGAGGGCCTGAAAATCATCCACAACCTTACTCCACAAGCTTTTCCAGCAAGCATTTTCAGCTTTTAGTTTTAGTTTATCCATTGTAATTTATCAATTTGATCAAGTTTATGGCATCAGCAATAGTGAAGGATTTCCAGCACTTCATTATGTCCACATTACAGTCTGTTATGACACTGTGCACACCCCATGATTGGCATGGTTTTATTGGCAAATGATATTAGATTGGCACTATATTAATTGGTGTTGATAGAAATAATACCTAAGGTGATAGCAAGGCAAATTACTGACTGTAAACATGACATAGCAAGGCAGGTCAGCTACACCCACCTTTGAAGCAAGAGACCCAGTCAATTCAGGACAATAGCATGGCTATTCTGAATACAATAGGCATGAAACACCAAACTGGACTCTCAGAGCTGAAATAGGAAAGTTCCCACCAAACTATGATAATCTCGTCCCTGTACACCTGGACATTTCCCTACTGTCTCCTCCACTTCTCCACAACACTAAGCTATCATGACAGCCATTATCCTCTTGTCACTCAAACACTAAAACCATTAACTCTATTCAGACTTCATTGTTTGTGTTGCAACTCCCATTGTGCACTCAGTTGGGAGTGCAAGTCACAATCATACCTGCAGGATATTTTTTGGGTACAAATACCTCTGACTTTAGGCTCAGCGCAGTCTCTCATCATTCCAAATGCTGCTCTGTTCGTCCAATTCCCAAATGAGAACTGTCCTTAGGTTCCAGCCTAAGTCACGCCACTGCTTTCTCCACTTCTCTCCAGAGTGGTAAATATCGAACGAATCCCCCAATGTCCTCTATCCCACTTTCTTCTCTTCCCTTCAGTTAGCCCTTGAGTGAGTGTGTGAGCGTTTGAGCTTTTGAGCTTTTGTGCGCTTGTGTGCATGTTGTTAATAAAACACACTTTTAGTTTACAGTTTACTCTCCAGCTGGTTCTTTCCTGCACGAGCCTGTAAACACTAGTAGTAAAGAACTCAATAAGTTGCTCCCCTCTCACAAGCCTTCTATTTTTGAGCTAATTATTCCCACCTTTGAACAGATGCACTGGCATCACAGGTTGGCCCTCTGGGCACCCATGGTTTGAGGTAACAAGTCTGCATCAACTGCTGCTAAAACACAATCATATACCCAGCAGGTATACATGGTCTTGACAAAACAAATGATGCCCTGGTCAAAGGGCTCAATCAATGAGGTTGTGTTGGGAGGTAAGAAGCTAACGTCGGCATTTTCATTTTTCACCTTCACACTTAAAGGAAGCACTTTATGGATTCTCTTAGGCTTATCATGATTTCTAGTATTGCCACTCTTGTGGTTTGAGGTCATTTCGAACAACACAAGTACTCAAGCAGAAAGGTTTTACTACAATACTGTTCTGCATAACGACAAGAACTTTACTATACTGTGCAAGCACAAGAATTTTATAGGCCACTGTACCACAATCAGATTATATACAGTAACTGAGAGGCCTACTAAGAGACTGAGTAGCATTACAGTACATGGCAGCACAGACAACACACGACAGTGTGAGAGAGTGAAAGAACAGGGCGCCATTTGCTGGTATTTTACATTCCCCTCCATTTTCCATGTAATCCTGTATGTGTTTCACTTTATTACTTCAATTTCTATTTAATTACTGTCAAATTCAAAGTATGTATTTCCAGACTGCATTTCATCATGGGTCAGTGAAATCATCTATACTGGTCACACAGTTATGGGGCACCTTCTGTAATATATTCTGCACTTTAAATAGTGCAATTTATCTGACACCCTTGTCAGTCTGCAACTATTCTGTATCCCCATATTCTATCCCAACAGTGTAATCTGTGAAGTTCATGCTGATCTTCTGAAATTTTTTGGTGTGCACTATTAGTCAACATATGTTTGTAATACGATCTCTAGAAACTCTCTTATTTTTCTGAACCAGCTTTGAGGTCTGGCATTTCTCACTCCAGGTACGGTAAAAGTCTTTGTTGTAAAATTTTGAGCATTACTAATCAAAGATTTACGCGATTGTCTGATGATTGCTACAATTTTTGATGTCCCTTTCTTGGGAACTAGAATGTATATTTAGTGTTTCCAGTCTACAGGCAATTATTCTGTTTTCCATAGTAGTTTGCACATTTTTATTAGAATGTGGATTGATTCTCTCTATAGTTTGAAACTGCTGTACTGGTAAGTCATCTCCTTTGAGTGATTTATTTCTTCCCAGTGCTTTCAGAGCAGATTCTACTTCATTTCCTAAAACTGCAGGTTCTTTGTCAAAAGTTTCTTCTTTGAAGGACTCTGTCTCTCTCTCTCCATAGTTTTTCAGTAAATTAATTCTATCTTCCTGTTCTTTTGTCCTATTACATAATATGCTCCCCTGTTGATCATTTAGCATGACTACTTCATTTAAATCCCCTCACCCTTTGACTTTTCATAACTTTCAGAAGAGGTCTCTGGTTTTTCCTTTTTTTGTTGTCTTCTTCTGGTTCCACCCACCCATCCACCCACCCACCCAGTAATTATCAAACTAGTTCTCTTTATCCCTACATACAAATCACAGAACAGTTTCATTCAGAATTCTGGTCCTATTCCTGTTACCTTTTAATTTTGCTTCTCACGTATTCCCAATTGTTTGAAGAATTTCATCTATCGTTCAGTGAGGCCTTTTTCCCCTACAAATAGCGTATTTTTCCCTACTCTTCCCTGGTTTCAGAACAGAGCTCCAGGTCTCAGTCAAGTAGGGGAAATCTGTTATTTGTATTGTGCTTGAATTCTTCAGGAATGTTTTTTAGCTTATAATTTGACACTATGATTGAGTAGATGTCTTCTATTTTTGTATCAGTAATTCATGCTATGTGTCACAGTTTTATTTTTGCAGAGAAAATGAAACTTTTCTATTTTCTGCTTCCATTGTTTTATGTATTATTCCAGACTTTTATAAAAGTTCTTGAAGTCAAATAATTTGATTTTTCCTACTCATTTTAACTTTAATGGGCACAAAACACTGACATTTTAAATTCAGAGTTTTATTACCAACTTACAGGCCTTTCTTCCTTCAGCCAGGTTTGCCACATGACAGCAATTTACAATACCTCATGGTCACAGAGGCAATGCATTCCATGGAGCCGAATGGAAATTTTAGTTAGTAAAAGCAGTACTTGTGGAAATCAGAAACACTGCTGAAAAATCAACCTAGAATAGCTTAATACTAGATGGTTTCAGAGAATTATACTAAACAGGCAGTCAGAGAACAAAAAACTTAAAAAGATATATTTGTGTATTACTATACAAGCCTCTAGGAACCCACTCACCTATTTCAGTTTGATATGGCACAGATGTCACAATTCAAGGGTAGAAACCCCAAAGTCCATTAAGAAACAACAAAATCTAAAATCCACAAAAGAGCAATACCCTTACAGGCCAACTAAAGCACAGAAAATACAACATATAAGCTTTTGAGCTTTCACTGGCTTTCAAAAGCTTGTATCGATGTATTTTCTACAGTTTGGTTGGCCAATAAAGGTATTGATCTTTTGTAGATTTTGGATTTTGTTTTAATTCTTCTGCATGGCCAACATGGCTACCCCCAAATTTGTTTCCAAAGTTCATTAGGTTGCTGTAAATCCAAATGTTAGTCAAAAACAGAATAGATCCAATAAATCAATGAGAATTCATAAAGCACTTCTGTATTTTCCACTCATTTAATTGGTCTAGTCCAGTTCGGACTAGCAATCTTATTTATGATTTAAACGATTATTTCTAAGCTCTCAATTAATCAAAACTGCACATCAGATAGAGCATCCAATGGCACAGACTAGTGGCCAATTTTTGAAGAATTATATGTAAGAGAATGTGTAGCCCTGATGCTTTCAGATTTTACAACTATTCAACTGTTTATATAAAACTGCTAAATATTTTAAATAAATACAGACTAGTGAAATATGGGATAACTATATTCAAATATGAGCTAATGAAGTGTCACATAAAATACGAAGTACAGAAAACAAGCCCAGAACCCCAGGTTCCTGAATGCTTGGATTCTATAATTATTTATACAACAAAATGAAAGTCTTAATTCAAGACTTACATTGTGTATCCGGAAGAGACACAGGGCTACAACATGGGCACACCATTTGGCCCCAGCTCCACAAGTGCAGCTACACGAGGTGATCCTGCATCTGTCAAACATCACTGCCACGTTGTATGCTCCTTTTGGTGGCACCATCTGGGGAGGTACCACTGTAGCACTCAGGTGGAAACCTGTTGGAGAACAGGCCAAAGGTTACTGTCCAGCATGCAAGTATGGGGATACAGTGCTCTACAGGCACAAAAGGACATCTACTACAACTTAAGCCTATTGCTAACAGAGCAATTATACCCAAACACCACCATCTATAATCCTGGAACATCCTTGCTTCAATCAAAAGTTTAAGTCCAATATTTTAGTAGGCCACAAAAGCTTTTAAATATCAACCATAACTTCTAGTCGGTAAAAATAAGATTAAGAAAGCAATGTTCAATAGCAAAGGTTTGTACTTTGACCAAGGAATCCCATTAGAGTTTAAAATTAGATTGTTTCCTACAGACAGTTCTTCATATAGCCCAGAACACACTTTAAGACAGTATACACATTCACTGGAGTGGTTTGCGTGAAATACTAAATAGCAGTTTAGCACTAAGCACAACCTGGAACATTGCTAAGCAAGGCCATGAAGAGCTATGGACTCCATACATTCCTCACTCCCGCTTCAATACTAAAAGAAGATCAAATCTTATCTTCTTGTTATTTCCTAATTAGGAGGACTGTGATTTGACTTTGGCCAGTTTCTAAACAACCTCATTTCAACAGGACTATTTAGAAGCTAATCAGAGTTCCTTCTGCACAAGGATGTCTGGTTTATACCTAAGGACAAGCCAGGATTTGTGCAAAATGAAATCAAACAGAGTGAGTTGGGAGGGAGAGGAGGAGCACAAAGTTTCGCTCATGCACATAGTGCTAAACTTGGGTATTGTTTTTCAGACACTGATGAACTACATCATGATTTGGTACAGTCCCAGACAACTTCAGTGAGTCTGGAGATCAATTTTGCGGCAAGCTGCAATAATATCCCCCTGGCTGCTGCCAAAACTCAACAGTTAACTGTTGTTACCTGGTGTGGGGATTGTGTAACTCTCTAAGAAAGCCCTATGGAATTCATGAAGTTACAAAAAGTCAAAAGGCAACTTGAAGGCACACACACACACACACACACACACACACACCAGGTGTTGCTGGACTGCAACTTCCATCATTTCTCACCTTTGGCTAGGCTGGCAAGTTCTTCTGTGAGTTACAATCCCACAATATCTGGAAGGCTGAATCATACTGACCGCTTCACTATAAGTAAATCAGGACAAAACATTTAAAGCATGCTAAATGCTTGCTTTAAATAGATGTTTTCCAAGTTGCTAATGAAATGAGAAGGCACTTGTTGCCATTTTATTTTGCTGGCAAAGTTTCTCAAGATGCCTTGAAGGAAAATAAAAATGACCTGGGCAGCTGCATGCTGCCCATTGATCATGTATTTCCTGCTCTAGCAGTACAGAAAAACCAGGCCATACTCTCAACAGCCCTGGTGAATCTGAATAGGGTGAAATCTCAGGCTGACAAAATGGGATCGTTTTCCAAGCTGCCTGCTAAATCCACAGGTGAGATTTCCTCCAGTGGTCATGCAGCGGCTTACACCATTCATTGTCCCACTCATACCTAGTATTTACAGGAAACAGCTATTTTCCATCCCTAGAAAAGCCTTTCCTCACTAAATAAAGGTATTAAGAGTTCAATGTGTATAACTTCCAGAATATCATGATAAGCATGAATAGCTTTAATTCTAAGAACACAAAGTTTTAGATACTCTAATATAAAGCAAGAAACCAATTTTGCTTGTAAATGTCACAAGTAGTTGCACTCAAAGTCCTACTGTAGGACTTTGGAAAAAGTTCAACTACTATTGTAGTGAACAAACAGAATTCCAGCCATTGCCTTCTATGGTTCCAGGGAGCACACTGAAACAGGGCTTCCCACCTCCATTTTTCAATAAGAGAAATCACATTTTTGAGAGCTTGCCTACTAGGCTGCAATCCAGTAAGTGTCATATACTGCTATGTGAATGGTAATCCTAATTGTTCCTTCCTATGGAAAACTGAGTAGCAGAATTGAGAGGCCCTCCATGCTTCTATAGAATGAAGTTTACCTCCCAGACTAGGACTAAGTTTAACTCATTTTTGAAAGCTCCCCATGCTACAGAGAAGGAACATGGCAAAGAGGTCTCTCGTACAGAAGACAAACAGGAAAAGATCAGTACATTCTGCCTTCAGGAAGTGCTCTCCTAAGAAGCACAGATAGCTGATGACTGGGTTGTGTTGTTGTTGTGTGCCTTCAACCTTCTGATTATGGTGATTCTAAGGCGAACCTATCACAGAGTTTTCAGGGCTAAGAGTGTGTGAGTTTCCATGGTCACTACACCACTACACCATGCTGGCTCTGATACTTGGGAAGCTAAATATTATTTTGAATATTCTTATGTTTACTTGAAATATCTATAGCCCCACCTCATATTTGTAGTTACTGAAATAACTTAAAAGCATAGCTAAAACCAATATAAAATACAATACATACAACATAGAAATGCATCACTAACACTGCAACAGAAGCAGCAGGGAAAAAAACAACAAAGACTGAAACACAGCAGCAGAAATTAAGATCCCCATTTTAAAAGCTATACCAGTAGTTTTTAACCTGGGTTCCATGGGGCACTCACAAGGGATCTGCATAGGGTTGCCATTCATCCTGAAAATTGGGGAAATCCTAGATTTAAGAAACTAAAAAAATGTTCCAACTGGTTGATGCAGCATGTTCCAGATTCCTCAAAGGTGGCAGAAAGGATGGCAAGCAGCAGCAACAACGTGCTGGTGGAAATCTCATCCTGCACTGGCAGACTTCTCATCCATCCTTTGCCGGAGGTTGTGGGCATTGCTAAGTAGGTGCACCAGAGAGCCCAGAAGGTGGGAAGGTGAGAGGAGAGCTCGGAAGACACCCAGACCAGGCCTCATGTGATGAATGTGGCAATGCTGCTTGAGCCCAGGGCTAGGCAGCACCGCAGAGCAGCCACAAAAATAGAAGGGAGTTGCTTTACTCTTGTTGCTGCTTGAAAGCAAAGCAGGGAAGGTGTCAGTGCTCCTTCTGGGAGAAAGCACAAAAGAAATGCCATTTCCCTGTGAAGGAGTACCAAGAAAGTACAGAGAGTAGGCGCTTTCAAAAGAAAAGCTTACCCAGTGCTCCTTCGGAGGAAAACAGCATTTCTTCTGTGCCTTCCTCCAAAGCAGCATTGAGACCCTTATATTCCAGGCACTGCTTTGAGGAAAAGAAAGGACAAAAGAAACAGCATTTCCACAAAGCTCCACTGAGAGAGTAGAGATAGGGTAGGTGCTTCCCTTAGGAAATTCCAGCTTATTCTACTCTCCTGCACTTGAAGGATCTCAACATGCTACTCCACAGCGCATTAACAGCCTCCTTTCTTCTGCATTGTCTATTGGAAGGATAAGGGTAAACAATTGATGAGCCATTTTAAACAAATATTTGAATATTTAAACGAATATCTGAATATTTCAATCTAAGTTTAAATATTTAAATTTTGATTTAAGCCTTGGAGGTCCCTGGCAACAAATTATACTTACAGGGGGTCCCTGGTAAAGAAAAGGTTAAGAACCACTGGGCTATATGAATAGCTATGTCTTCAGAAGATGTCTAAAAGCCAGAGCAGAAAAGAGCCTAGAAAATCCTCTACCAACAAAGAACAAAAGACACTTTCTATGGTAAGTTGAACATAACATTCAAAGCTACGAAAGAAAGGGTTAGAATAGAAATTAATTTTATTGATGAATAGAATCAACTCCTTTTTGGAGAATATATAGAACTATAATGAAAACGTATCCATTTATTAGTACATTGTAATTCTGGCTAGTTCAGAGTTCTATGAAAATAACGCTAAGTCCATACAACTACGTTTGGTACAATGGCTGAACTAACTCAGTTAAAAGTAGTCTCAGCATTTGGAGGCCACAGCAACAAGAGACATCCGAGCAGACACGCAACTTTACAAATGGCATTTTCCTATATGCTTGGAAGCTCAAATAGCTGTTTGGAATTTAAGCTGTATTAGTGAACAAACAAGTATATGACAAACACTAATATGTTAATCCTATTATGCAACAACTGTACGATGTGTAATATGGTAATAATGTAGCTGTAGATGGGGGTATAAAATAACCAAATGACCACAGATGGAAGCGCTGGTGAGTATATACATGAATTTCTAAGTCAGACAAACAACCTTTACACACACACACACACACACACACACACACAGCCTGCCTGGAATACTTGCAGGAAAGGTAAAAACATCCAGAACCTTCTGTAGTAATTTCCTAATTAAAGCAAAACTCCCTTTCTGGATCCAGTCATAAACTGAGACCTGTAGGGATTCTAGTTCTCTACCAAACTGGAAAGAGGACCTGGAAGATCCACTCTTTTATACCACTGTGGGACAGGCATAAGTAAAGGAGTCTTTACCCAGGCCATTCCCACCAAGCCCTGCAATTCCAAGCAAGTGCTGCCAATACATAGCTGCAAGCAGTTGAAATAGGGGACATACCAAGGCAGTAAAGCTGCACAGAAATACACTGTGATATCCCAGCTCAGAAACCTCTCCTCAACCCTACTTCAAGAGGTTTTTTTAATATCTGAGCTAAGACTTTAAGCCTTTTCAGTAAGAATGCAAGATATTCAGAAAGTTCTTACCTATCTGCAATGGGTCCTTAACAGCCCTCATCCGGAAGAGCTGCTCGCCTCTCTGGAACTCATCTGCACTGCCATTTGCCAAGCAGGAGTACAGCCTAGAAGAAGCAAATCACCCTATTATTGAAGCATTCTTCAACAATGGCAGGCAGCAATGCATTCTTCTTCAAATGGTGAGCCAGGGCACTTCAGTCTTACTCAACCATGTGTTTTTTGTGAAAAAATTTGAGAGCTGGATGTTGTGTTTTTCAAAAAGAAAAACAGCGCAAGGATAACAGATGCAAAAGAGAACAGGCCAGCGCAGACTAAACTCCTCCTCTATTGAAGCAGAGGAGCCCTGTCCTCCCTTTTATCTTGTCAATTTACAGACAAAAATGGATGGACATGTATGGCTTTAAAAGTGGAACCAGGGTTACAGAGTGCAAAGGTAGGTCCTATGTTTGAAGATGATGAGAACTACTGTTTTGGCACATAGAAATGCATCAAGAATCAGTCCAAACCTTAAATCTCATTATTTTTCATTCTGCTTGTAGGAGGATGGATTCACTATTGATTGATTTATACTGGATCTCACAAGGATCTAATGGGGCACTCATGAAAACCAGACACATTAACAACAAATTTACTAAAAACATTTACATTCTACCTTTCCTAAAAGGTTCAATGAAGTAAAAAAAATACAAGAATACAAGGAAGCAATCAACAAACTCTTTAAAATGGATTGCATTTATGTTGCATCTGTACTGCATCTGAAGAAGTGGGTTTATATCTATGAAAGTTACACTAAAATAAAACCAGTTAATCTTAAAGGTGCTGCTACATTCTTCCACCCCTCCCTCCTTTTTAAAAATGGAAATTTTTACAACATGGCAGAAGTCTACTATGGACTGAGTGAGGCAGGCAAGAAATTCCATTGTCTGGGTATGGCCATGGAAGAGGTCTTCTCCTAACCAGACTCTGGTATGACACAGACAGGAAAGCTACTATCAGTGGAACACATCAGACAGCATACGCATGAAACAAGCCCATACCTTATATAGCTTTAAAGGCCATTGCCTATACTGGCTCAGTATCTCTTATGCATGGGACCACAAGTGTTTTATATTTTGGATTTTTTCAGAATTTGGGATACTTGTATTTACATATACATAAAGTACAGTACTGTACAGGAGATTTCTGGGGACCCCATGAGAAGAGCAGAAGTGCCACAGCAACCATCTCAAAGTCAGAAGCAAGCTCCCTAGAGATCTGTACAGTACTGTCTCATATCTTCAGTGTCACAAATCCTCAGTCTCTCTCCAGCCTCACATTCCATACACAACACAAGTAGCAAATGAAGAAGATGGAGAGAGAGGTGTGGGTTTCTGAAATGGCAGAAGGTATGCATTTGTGTCTAACACTCTTCTTGGATTCTCACAATTTCACAGATCCTCTCATCCCACTCCTGCCTCATGCCTCCTTTGTTTGCTACTGGCATTGTGTACTGGAAAGAAACTGAGGATCTGAGAGATGAACAAGCAGGAGTGCCACAGCAGCCACTGCCTCAAAGGCAGAAGTAGGCAGCCGGCACCAGAAAGTTTGGAGGTCTTCAGATTTTGGATTTCAGGATAAGGGACACTCAATCTGTACTTTAAAATTATCTCCAAAATAAACTAAGGTACCAATGCAACTGTTTCAGTAGAAGAATTATACGTCTCTGATATATAATCTAATCAGCAATCTAGCCTGCGCATTCTGAACATGCTGACTTTTTTGGACAGTTTTTAAAGGCACCCCCCACAAAGAGCATATTCAAATAGTCCACTGAGGATATGACTGAGATGTCACTATGTCTTACTTCTCCAATTCTGCTGGTTGTTTGCCATAACAAATGAAATGAATGAATAAATACTTCTCCAAAAATAGGCACAACTAGTACATCAGCCTCATAGAACTAGAACTGGATATAATGACTGCTCCAACTTGGCCTTTGACTTGAAGCCCATGACATTTTCAAAGAAAACACTCTACTATTTCATCCAGCATAAGCTGAACAGAGTATGTCCCTTTGGACCTGCTGGAACTTTCAGCAATTTCTAGTATCAGCAGCCATAATACTTCTCTGGACTGCCTCTCTCAGATGGACCTAGGGGCACTGTTCTGGAATGGTTCCGGTCCTTCCTGGAGAACAGGTTCAGAAGTCGTACTGATAGATTCTTGTTCAATGCCCTGGTCATAGCATCCCTCTGGACTCTGTGATGGGCCCCAAGCTATTAAATATTTACATGAAACCACTGGAAAGGTTAGTCAGAGATTTGAGATACGCTGATGATACTCAGCCCTACTACTCCTTTCCATCCAAATTTAAGGAAACTGTTTCAGTTCTAAACCACTGTCTGACACTAGTGATGGACTGGATCAGGGCATACAAACTTGTTTGGACTTAATCCAAACAAGACAGAAGTCCAGATTTTCCAGTAAAAAGGAAAATCAAGGAACTGGGATTCAACCTTTCCGGAATAAGGTTACACTTCCTCTGAAGAGGAAGGTTCACAGTTTCAGTACACTTTTGGAGTCAACCCTGAACCCAGATTCTCAGATTTCAGTGTTGACTGGCATTCCACTTGTACAATTAAAGCTAATGGGTCAATTGTATCCATTCCTCAAGATGTCTGATCTGGCCACTGAAACACATGTATTAGTTATATCCCATTTGGATTACTGTAACATACTCTACATTGAACTGCATCTGAAGAAAATCAAAAACTTTGGTGGGCCCAAAATGCTACAGCCAGAGTGCTGACTGGGGCTGCTTTCAGAAAATTACTCCTTGATGCAAGGGCTCCTTTCTCCTGATCTGTCTCCAGACACAACTCAAAGTGCTGGCTATGACCTAGAAAACCCTATACAACATGAATCCAGGTGCTCTGAAAGACTGCATGTTTTCTTATAAGCTTACGCTGCCTTTGAGATCTGCAGAAGAGGCCCTTCTGTTAGCCTCACCAGCTTCAAATGTATGCTTGGTGTAGACATAAGAGAAGGTCTTCATAATGACCCTAAAGGACCACTGGGCCTAGGCAATATAAAGGGCTAATGCAGGGGATCTAAGCAAAGGATCATGGGAGTGAGACTGGATTGGTCCTGACACTCATATGGCTTCTATTAGCCAATGGGAGGTGAGAAGGTGGAAAAGTAAAGGCTTCTGGGAAGAAGAGGTAGGGACCATGGTATAAGCATGCAATTAACTGCTCCATGTCAGAGCAAGGGAAGAAATCACCAGAAAGAGTTATAAGGAAACCAGGCAGCATCTAGCCCAGAGCTTTCCAAACTTTTCATGTTCGTGACACACTTTTTAGTCATGCATCATTTTGTGACCCAGTAATTTCGGTTTTACTAGCAAACCAGAGGTTAAACTAACCCCTTATAAGAGATACATTTTGTTATTACAATTTATGTATGTGTCTGTATGGGGACACATCTCATGAAAACCTCTCATATATTTTTAAAAATATCTGGTTTCTAAATAATAACATACATTTCCAAGATTGGAGGCGACACACCTACACACTTCAGGCGACACATTAACATGTCATGGCACACCATTTGGAAAGCCCTGATCTAGCTAGATATGTCAGGTTTTCAGTTCTTTTGAAAGGGAACGGAGGCCTGGGAAAGGCAACATACAGAGATGGAGAATAACTCTTTTTATACCTATGCCTATGGGTTTGGTTCTTTGGCAACCAGAGGGAAGGTGCACAGACACCCAATGCTTTAAACTAGTCAAGTTTGCTTGATATACCTTCTGTTACCCCATAGTATTCCATTTTCCTATTTTTTAAATAAAGAAATTCACTTGTAAAAAGCCTATTTTGTTCTTAAGGGAAGCTCTGGTCACAGGTCTCCATGACAAGGTCTACCACAAACTCATAAAATATTTTTTTTTTCTCCCAGTAAACATCAGGGAGAGAGGGAGGATGTTGGGCCCTTACATTCTCAAAAACCAAGAGAAGGAAAGGGAAACTCGATCTCCAAGGAAAGGCTTGGTGGCAGCACTACTTCCACTGCACTGGAAAATGGTGGTCAAGTCTGGGCAAAATCCAGCCACCTACTGTTCTCCTTTTTCACCACAGTCTTTAGGCCACTCCCAGATTATGAAACTCACAAAGGAGGTTCAATTATTTCCTCCTCTGTTGTCTTTCCATTAGCAGGCAAAGAATGCTTTATTCAGATAAGCCTTCAATAAATGACTGCTTGATATGGCCTGAGATTTTAAAAGGGATATACTCAGCCTAAATACTTTACTGCTTATTTATAATTAGTCTGGTGTGATTAAACTGTTTTAATTTGTGTTCTCATTATATATTTGTTTCAGTGTGTATTTTAATATGCATAATTTTATTGTGCTTTTATATGTGTTTTAAAAATTATGCTGAAAGTTGTGCAGGTCAATCCTTTGGGAATGTTGGGATATAGTGAAATAAACTTATGCCTAGATGTTCAACTAATCAGAAGCATTTCTGTCTTGTCTAGATTAAACTTCAGTTTTTTTAATCTTATTTGGTAAATTACTGACTCCAGACACCAATTCAGAACTGCTATCTTGGAATGAAGAAAGAGAACTGGGTGTTATCTGCAAACTAATGACAATGAATTCTAAATTGCTGCATGTCTCTCCCAGCAGTTTGATAAAGATAGCATGGGGAGCAGAAGAGAACTTCATATGATACCACAAGCAAAAGCAAAGAGTCAAACAAAGGCCATCTTCGGGGAATCCTAGCAAAAGGGAACAGAATCCTCATAATACATTGATCCCAAGACCCATTTCAGCCAATTTAAAAGCATATCAAGCTCAAAGTTATTCAATACTGCTGACAAGTCTTATATCATTAACTCTCTTTCCCAATTCTTAGCACAGATGATTCACCTTGACAACCAAGACTGCTTCCATTCCACAATCATGTCCCAAACTGGAATGAAATGGGTAAAAAGAATCCATATTATCCAGAAATGTTAGTTGGTCCTAAAAATAGTATTTGTTGTTGTTGTTGTTCGCCTTCAAACTGTTTCCAACTTATGGTGACCCTAAGGCAAACCTATCACAGGGTTTTCGTGGCAAGATTTGTTTGAAAGGGGCTTGCCTTTTGCCTTCCCCTGAGGCTGAGAGAATGTGACTTGCCCAAACTCACCCAGTGGGTTTCCACGGCTGAGCAGAGATTCAAACCCTAGTCTCCAGAATCATAATCCAACACCCAAACCACTCTACCACACTGGCTCACAATAAATAAATAACAAATAAATACTAGTATTACTATTACTTAATTAAAAGTTCCCCTGTTGCAAACCAGTTGCAACAACTTTCTCATGAGACTTAGAATAATCGTTGCCAGCCAGAATACAGTGAGCCCTCTGTATACGCATGGGTTCCATTCCAGGAACCCCTTGTTGATAGCAGAATTCACAAATGCTTGTGTCCCAACATATTCAGTGGTGGTAACATGTGTGTGGATGCTTCAGAGCAACCATACACACATCACCATCATTTTAAGCACAGGGGTGCAATGCTTCACATGTGCTGGAAATCACGCATGCAGAGGTCATAGGTAAGAAAGGCCACTGTACATAACATTGGAATAGACAGACCAGAGGTACAAGCAACTTAACATGCATTGACTAGGTGGTTTACCATTTTTGAACAACCTGGCTGAAGCCTGCTGAGCTAAAAGATAACAGCAGATCACTCCCTGGATCAGTGGTTTGTTTTTTTTATTGCATTTTTAAATCTAAATTAGCCTTTTTCTGCTTAGCCCTGAGAAGGGAATGCCAGCCCAAACAGGAAAATCTAACTGTTCTAGATTTAGAAAACAGTCTAAATGTAACACTGTTCATTGTTAATTGTTGCTTTTGTTGTTAAGTGCTTTCAGGTCAACCCTATCAAGGTGTTTTCTTGGCAAGATTTCTTCAGAGGAGGCTTGCCACTGCCCAACTGTAAGGCTGTAAGAGTGTGACTTTCTCAGTCACCCAGGGGGTTTCCATGACTGAGTGAGGATTCAGACCATGGTCTCCCGGAGTCTTAGTCCAACCCCTAAACCACTATCCCATGCTGGCTTACATTTAAATTATATCAGACTGCCAATTTCACTTAAATACACTTAAGATTCTGCAAGTAGACTGCCAGTCACCAACGATATACATAAGATAAGCAAAAATTATTTCAAAGAGAGGAGAAATACCAAAGCAAGAAGACAGTACCTGATGTCTTCTTCATTCTCTGGAAAGCTCCAAAAGGCAATACGAAGCTGTAGCTGTTCAGGCACTGGTGGGTAAACTTTCTCCACCACTTCAAATGGAATGTGAAATGCCACCTGTTTTGCTGAAAGCTCCACCAAAGGAATCACCAGCCCATCTAAACCAATATAAAATATTTGATAAAGTTAGTTGAATAGATAAAACAGTATTCAATCATGCTATGAATTATGCTCTCATCAGGCCTTTACAAGTTTTCTTCGAAATACAAAAAGCTCTTTGGAACCTACAGCAGGTTATGGCTAATATCTAGCATCAATACAGTATGATATGAAGCCTGTGCTTTCCCAAACAGATGGCACTGTATTCTGCCCCTCTTTGTGTCTAATAACTACTTGGGTCAGAAAAGATCCAGCCATGTAATTTCTTCCAACATCACTGGCAGGAAGTCAAGCCTGCCACATTTTGCTCACCCACAAAGGACTATGCCCCATATTTTGCACAAAATTAATGTCCAAATCGCAAGACATCCCAAAGCGATAAAAAAGGAGAGAAATAAAAACATATCAGTCAGAACTCAAGCAGAGAAGCTGAAGGACAAACTATCTTCACATATCAATAAGGTCCTAGAGTTCATGCTAAAGCTTGTAAATAATGGAACAGAACTGTTCTTCTTACCTGTAAGATACTCTTTTTCAGTGGAAGAGAGAACAAACAAGCTGTCTATTATCCTGTTTACTTATCTCTGATAGCCATGAACTCAGAACTTGTTTTCTGAGTGCCCTCTGGGGAAACAAACAACCCTCTCCACATAGTCAGTAGTCATGGTCAGCTTTGAAGTTCCAGAAAAATCTAGACATGCCCTCTTCTATATCACTGCACAAATGATAAGGCCATAGTACTCTCTCAAGTAATGACAGTACTCATATTCTTCCTTTTCTATTTCTTTTCAATTACAGATGAAAGAAAAAATCAAAAGTAATATCCAGTAACAAAGGGCAAGGAAAACCAAATGAGAATACCTGACAAGTAAGTATCAAAATGGAATGGTGGGCATTCTGCATGCCACTGAACAACTCTGTGTATTATTTTTACCTGAGTTCCAACTGTTAATCTAGGGTGGGGAGGATGTGCATGCCCTGTTGTCCTGAAAAGGATCATCTCACAGGTAAGACAAATAGGTTTTTTTTCCAGTGGAAAGGGGAGGAACATCCTGTCTTTTACAGGACGTACAAAAGCTCCCTTAGTTGGCTGGGACAACTGGCACTGGGCAAGATACTCAATGATCAACTACTCGCTAAAGGATTCATTGCCTCAAGGCACTCTCAGCTGAGGCAAAAGCATCCAGTCTGTAATGCTTAACAGAAGTCTTCCATGTAGCCATCCTGCAGATCTCAATCAGAAGAGCACTGGTTGCAAACTCTGCCAAGGTAGCTGCACTGTTGGTGGAGTGTAACGGTAATAGCATACTGATTGTGTTGTAAGGAGTGGTGATACGCTCTCTAATCCATCTTTCCAAAGTGAAGGCAGAGATCTTCTTTCCTTAGAAATGCTGACAGGCTTCCAGAAGCTGAATGTCCTTCTCAAATATAATGGCTCACCAGATATCCAACACGTGCCATATCTTTTCCAAGGACCTTAACAGCTCAGGGCAGAAGAATGGTGATATTACCTCTTGCTCTCTGTGGAATGGTGAGCTAACCTTTGGTATGAAGGATGGATCTAGGTGCAGCCAAATTGAATATGGTCTTATTTCACAAAGGTCCTTCCTAGCTGACAGGACTCCCAACTCCGAGACCCTGTACACTCATATAGTGGCAGTCAACAGGAATGCCTTTCAAGTCAAATGCTTGAGCAATGCCTCCCTAACTGGCTCAAAGGATAACACTGTGAGCAGCTTAAACACCATGTACAGGTACCACAATGGGAAGCCTGTGAGCCATAGGAGGAGCAAAGAGTACAAGCCCTCTGAAGATTCTACAGACATGAAAGCACATTGAGATCTTGTCTCCTTTTCCAGGAAGGAAGACAGAATGATGGTGACATCCTGCCTATTAATGGTGCTTGGTCTAAGGCCTCTGTCTATCCCCATCTGAAAGAATTCCAGAAACAGCATGAAGACCTGGAGACAATTCTGCCTCTTGCATCTACACCACTTCCTGAATGCTCAGAAAGTACACTTGTAGACCTTACTAATAGAGGGCCTTCTTGAGGATAGACCTCCGGGTGAAGACTCTACAACCTTGGTCCAGGTTGGTCTGATTCAGCAAATCTGCTCTGGTGTCCAGAACCCCTTGGAGTTATTCCACTTCCAACATCAAGAGATGGCTTTCTGTCAACATCAACAGAAGTCTTGCCTCCTCCATGAGGTGGCAGGATCTGGTCCCCCCACTGTGGTTGATGTGGGCCTTGGCTGTGACCAAGTCTGACCTGTGATGACTGCTCTTCCTTCCACCTGTTCTTGCAATGTCAACAGCAATATTCTCATGGCCGTCAGCTCCAGCCAGTTTATGTTGTGTGCTGCTTCCAACTCCCAAATTCCCTGAACCACCTGGGAACCAAAATACTTGGACCAGCCCCACAGGTTGGCACTTTTCAACTTGTCCCTTCCAATATGTTCCTGTGAACTGCCAAGGACTGGATTGCTTCCTTTGGCATTCATATTTTCTGGTGACTCTTGGCTGTTATGACTGCTTGATTAGGGAGGAGAATCTACTGAAGAGATCTGCAGAGGAACCTCACCCATGCAAGACACTCTATGGCTGCAATCATAAGTTTTTGCAGATGCACTGTGACAGACACGCCTATCTTCTTTGTTTGCTTAATCTGAGCAACAGCCCTCTTAATGCTCTGAATCCTCTCTGGAGGCAGAGCTACTGTGCCTGAATTGGCATCTATTACTGCTCCCAGATGCTGGATTTTCTGCGTTGGGGTAAGGTGGCTCTTCCCACAACTCACCAGAAAAACATGGTAAGCTAGTGAATTCAGCACCTGCTGCATATCCTCTTGACCCTGCTGGTAAGATGTTCAGCACATCAGCAGAGCATCCAAATACGGATAAATGTGGATGTGGACTCTTCTCTATATCACTACCAGAACTACCATACCCACGGTGAAGACCTTGTGGCCTGATGTAAGACTGAACAGGAGGGCATGGTACTGGTAATACTTTCCTGAGTAGGCAAAGAAAAGGAATCTGTGATACAATGTGTGGATCATAACATGCAAATGAGCTTCTGTTAAAATGAGAGAGGCCAGAAAACTCCCTGGCTGGATGATTGCAGAATACCTTTCAGCATCTCCACCAAAAAACAGTTTCTGATGAATTTTTTACCATTCTCAGATTCAGAATCGTCTTCCAGAATCTGTTCTTCTTTGGGATGAAGAAAATGATGGAACGGCAGCCTTTGCATTTCAGTGAATGAGGTACCAATCTCTCTGAGGTGATCAACTGCCTTTAGGAGACTGCGCTTGAGTGGTTTCTTATTAGAAAATTTTAAAAAGCCTTTTAACACAAATATACAAAACAGATCTTGGAAATGTTAGAAAGAAGTCTGGGAGAGTCTGTGTGGATTCTAACTTGTATCCTTGGCTGAGGATATTTATTTCTGTGTGTCCACAAAACCTCGAAACCTGTCGCTTACTGGAGGGCTCACATTGGGCCTGTTGGCTGCTATGCTGTCCCTTCTTGACAGGGCCTGCCTGGGGTCTTCCTGCTGCTTTCTGGGCTATGGCGTCTGGTCTCCCCACTGCTATTTGAAGCATCTGAAGTCCCTCTGTCTGGAGGAGGAAAAATGAGACAGGTAGTTTGGTCTTGAGGGGTAAAGGGAGGACTGGCCTTGTCTAAGATGTCTCCTGTCCTCCCTCTTCTTTCCAAAGGATGAGCATCTTCTTCTTGTCTTTGGTATCCATGAGCACTGGGTCTGTTGACTCCTTTAACAGGTTGGTGCCCAAGAATGGCACAAAGGTGAGGCTGTGCTGGCTCTGGAATACACATTACAGTCCAATTACAGTTCTTTAGCCACACCTGGCATTTGACTGCCATGGCTGCAGTGTGACTCTCAAGCAAAACTGAATGATGTCCAGTCCATTGTTTGCAGTAAAACCTTCAGCAGTTGTTAATGCCTTACCAGACTTTGACCTGCTCAGGTGGGATAAACTTGGTGAGCTTCTTGCCGCACAAGAGCAAAGTTCTGGATGTGACACAAACAGAGGCTGCAACTCTTAAGACTAAGGAGGCTGATTCATGGAATTTCTTGAGAGCTGCCTCTGCCTTTCTGTCTTTTATATCTCTTAGGGAGTTCTCTCCATTCTTTGCTTACACAGAGGATGAGATGAGGGCTCTCACAGGCACAATGATCAGTGGGACCTGAAGTTTGGACACTACACTGCAAGGTAGCATATAGAAATTCTTGACACAACCAGAGTTGGGTCTGTTGGCAGCAGGCTTGTTCCATTCCTCACAGACCACAAATATGAAGTCCACAGGAAAAGAGATGTGTGAATAAATAGCGTTAACACTGGGGAAGCACTCCCCGCTGCCCTGAGGCAAATCAGGATCTTGACACTCTGGACTCTGAGTAGCCATACTAAGGCCTAGTATCTTAACTGTCATTTTTAGCAAGACATTAAAATCCTCTTGCTGGAAGAGCTTAAAGGAGAAGGGACAGCCATGGTCTTCATCAGAGGACAGCTCTCCTTCTTCAGAATAGTTGCTATACTGTGCTCTTCTTCCTTGAAATCCTCATCTACTGAGGGTAGATGGGTTGCCTCAAAGAGGCTGAAGTAGTCTCCTTGGGGTTTTTTGTGGGAGGGCTGTTAGGTTAGGATCTCCTCATTCAGAAGAGTCTACACTGGTGATATAGTTGCCAGCCTGCCCCCACCCCACAATAGGAAGGCCTTCTGCACTCAACACTACAGGATTTAGGCTCCCTGAGAGGATAGCAGCTGTCTTCTGAAGCCTACTCTTTCACACAACAAAGATGGCACCTGCAGCCTACTTCCAGTAGGCAATTGTGGAGCATGAAAAGGGGGAGAAGGGTGGACTGCCAGCCTGGTCCCTGCCTCACAGCTGTGGCCAGTCATCTGGAGATGCTGGTGGGCAGAACCCTGGAAACCCTTTCCCTTGAAGGTGCACATGCCTGTGGGGAGGGAATGGAATGGCCCCCTGGCTGCTAGGTCCTTCACCCAAGCCAGCAACTTGGGGGGGTAACCCTGAGTTGAAAGGGGCACTGCTCTATTCACATCTGCCTCCATGAATTGAATAGCCTACATTTCCGCTTCTGACCCTGGCCCAATTCAGGCTGGGTGTTTCTGGTGGCTGGAGGAATGGAGGGATTTTTCCCTCACCTGCCACTCCCAAGGACTTTCTGCTCTTCTGTTCAACACCTGGAAAGAGTTCACACTAGTTCAGACCTAGTCAAAGGATGCCTGCAAATCCACAGCATCTCCCGCACTGTTCAAATTTTCCTCTGTGCCGCTCTCTGGATTCCCCTCACCCATGTACATACTTCAGAAGCCCAGAGGGAGAAAAAGACACAGAGGAAAAGAAGGAGGGGGAGGAAAGACAAGAAGACTAGTATGAGTTGCCAGGGGTGGTAGAAAGAAAAGGCAAGAGAGAACAGAGAATGTCAAATGAAAGAAAGACAAAGGAAAGCTAGAGAGAAAGAGAGAGCAGGAACAGAGCTAATGTGAAATTGTGCTTATCAGAGTAAGGCAGGAACTAAACTGATCACATGGAGAGGGTTGCAACCCCTAGAGGGGACACTCAAAGTGACATCCGCATTCCTGCCTATTAGAGAGAAGAAAAGGACCAACTCATAATAGACAGGATGTTCCTCTCCTCTTCACTAGAAAATAGAATGTACTGGACAGATGTGAGGTTTGAACTGATGTAAGGTTTGAAACTGATCTCTCTATGACTAGTTAACAGTCATCTGTTTTCACCTAAAGAAGACTCAGGAAGACTTTGCACTAGCATTAGTGTTATTTCTAAGCAAAAGAGCTTCGGATCACAACGTTACTATGAAACATGAAAGGTTTCTGTTTTGAGCATAGCTATTGTATGAGACAACTTCTCATTCCTTCTTTTTCTCTAATGCTAAGACTGCTTTCATTGCTTCCTATGTGCTACTTCTCATATTGGAGGTCTCTAATGCCAAAGCAGCCACCAGTTAACTTACAGTCATCATGGAAGCCAACTTCTCTACTACCACATGCTGCCACCATCCACTCCGTACTCTATAAATCCAAAGTCCACCTTGCTCCATTAGTTGGCTTCCTGTACATCACTGTGTTCATTTAAGGAAAAGATAGGAAGGCTTGATGCAGACACCCAGAATAAGGCAATAGTGTGTCAACTCCTTCCCATCAAACTGCCTGTACATATGATGTGGATGCACAGGGATGTGTGTGTGCGTGTGTGTGTGTGTGTGTAACATGGTAGGATATTATAACTTTGGTACATGATCACAACTTTTAGCTAGACTTAGTAGCCAACTGATATCTATATGACCACAATTAGCCAGCCAGCCAGGTCTCCGACATAAAAAAAAGGAATCGGGGAAGAATGAAGTCATCATGCCAGGGTTTGAAGCTCTTAGATTTTGTGTGTTTGCAAACCTGGCACCAAATGAAAAGCTGACCATTCTCCAAAGCCCTCTACATATAGTAGAGGACAAAGCAAAGTATTTCCTCTTAATATTCTGCAATGCAGAAAATGAGTGGAAGGAGAGATATTATGACCTGCTGGAAATGTCACCAGAAGCAGTTTACAAATCTGGGTAATCTGTGGAACCCTGTATCACTGCAAACACCAAAGGGCCTGAAAATGTCCCCAGCCCTATGTTTTAGTATGCTCTTTAAAGGTCATATGCCGTATCTGTAGGTTTGATGATGTTCAATGTCACCTAGCAAAAGACAGGTGAGAATGGTCTAAATTTAACATTTACAGAAAAGAACAAGTTATCTTGGCTATAGGAAATCTAATACCCTCAAATCATCAGAACCTGCTTGATCTTGGAAGCTAAGCAGGGTCAGCTTTGCTTAGTATCTGGATGGGAAACTGCCAATGAAAACCAGATGTTGTGGGCTATGTTTCAGAGGAAGGAACTGGCAAAACTACATCTAAAAAATAAAGTATTCTTTAGCAAAACTGAAGTATTCTTTGCCTAAGAAAGCCCTATGAAATTTATGGATAAGCCAACAGGCAACTTGAAGATGCACACACACACATACATCCATCATCTTGGCTATACATATTTTAAGACTCTTTAACTTCTCTCATTTTTTGATACAAAAATCTAGGCAAAGATGTGACAGTTCAAATTACAAACAAGCCTCAATTTTTGCCACAAGAAATTATCACACAGTTAACTCATTACAGTTTTTAGTTGTATTCTGTTTAGTAATAACATCAATAGACTCAGTCTTTAACTACATTTGCACTAGATGTGATTTTACTTTTGAACATAATATAATATAAGCAGAAAAGAACCTTAACATTGCTCTTTAGGAAATGAATGAGGGAGTAAGAACTCATGAGAGTAGGTCCCATTCAAACACCTGCCAAATGCTTTACAATCTGTTAGTAGCATAGTTAATATCATTCTGAAGAAATGGATTATAACCTATGAAATCCAGTATCAAAATAAATATTTTAATTGTAAATGTGCCTATATATGTGTGTGTGTGTGTGTGTGTGTATTCTGGAATACTGCCTTGGCTACCGTTTTGACATCTCAAATTCTCAACTTTATTATATCTTCATGGATTCACTCCAATACATTTCTAAACATCATTTGTTTTTACCCCTACTGCTTGTTAAGACAATGTTAAGACTATTTTGATGATGTATGAACATTGTAACTCTTTTCTGTTAAAAATTTAAACTTTGTAAAAAGAGAGAGAATTAACATTTTGGTTGCATTTGTCAAAGAACAAAAGCAAACCTGCCCATGATTTGAGAACACAACTTCAGGGCTGCAATCCTACCTATACATAATTCAAAATTAAGTGCTCCCGAACTCACCAAAACCCACTGACATGTGATTTAAAGACTCACATACATGAACAAAATACCAAATACTAATTAGTTATCTACCATAACAGGGAGGATGTAGGAAAGACTTCCTTCTCTGTTAGTAATCAGGTTTCTCAAGAAAATATCCCTCTCGCTTTCTAAATGTTGAACAGCAACATAAGTGATATCTAGTATGTGAGGAAGCAGGAAGGAAGGTTACGGTATTTTTCTTCAGAAGCCAGCAAATAAAGCAGATGTTTTTCTCTACCTTGCCAGTGGTGGTCCGGTGAAGGAAAAACTCATGAAGCTACTTGCAAATGTTACAACAGGGGAAACACATACAGTCAACATTTTTCAGTGTTTGAGGTGGATTTTTAGTGTCAATATAGACAGCTGATGAGCAAGAGGAGGGGTAAGACCAAATTTTACTGCTATTTTCCCATCCTTTTCTTGTACTATAAAATGAGAAGGTACCTTCTTCACAAACTGAAGACCTTATCATCGCAACAGAAAGGACTAAATTATGCCAAATGTTAGATACATTGCATGCATCTTAGCCTGATTTCTCCTTCTAAATAAGGGGAGGTGCTGTACAAATCTGGCACGATCAATTAGCCCCTCCTCTCCTGCAGCTATTTTCATCCCTAATGCCATCCTCTGATGTAAGGCCTATAAAACTCCCTTGGCATTACTGAAAAGATTCCCACTCCAAGATCAAATATATAAGAAGAAAAGGTTTACATATCCTATATATACACATATGGCAATTGCATGCCAGATCAGGCCCCTATTCACTTACTTGGAAGTAAAAAAAGAAAGTGATGTTCAAGGCCACACCATGCAAGCATCATAGTTGCAGCTTAACTCAAAGAGAACCGTATTACCTTCCATGCAAACAGCTAAAATCTAGGCATGAGGGGCATCTTAAATTACCAAAGATCTTTTACCCCAGTCTCTACCATCCTTTGATGTCACTCAGCATTGGCTGTGCAAGCTGGTACTAACAATCTAAAGTGGAATCATGGTAGTGTACTATGTTCCAAACAGTACTAATGTGCAATTAGTAATGTCATCAAAATTTAACTCAAAAACCTCCTGTGAATTTGTGCAGCTATTTACAGTTTGTAAATAAAGAGGCTAAGTAATAGTCTTGTTTTTTTTCCAAGTACCATCCAGATAGACCATATCTTGGTCAGATTTCTACTCAAGTCTCCATGCCTTTCCAGATTATCTTCAGGGTACAATGGTATAAAATTGATCATTGTAAAATAATTTACAACTCAATAGAACAGTTTCTCACTTCTGGTTCATATAATATACCCACAATAACACAACTGGATTTAGGCTAGAAGTGGGCAAAATGCAGCCCTGTCATTTGGACTACAACTCCCACTGTACCTCACCAATGGCTATGCTGGTTAGAGATCTCTGAATGCACAGACCTGCAAGATATGGAGAGGCTCAATTTGCCCATAGCTAATTAAGGAATAAATTATCAAACTAAATCTTAAATGTTACATAAATGTTTCACATTTGCTATTGCAACATTACCAACTAACTGGTAAAAGTGTGGGACTAGGACTTAGAAAACCCAGGTATTAGTCCCCTGTAAGATATTAAACTCATTGGGTGACTTAGTGCCAATTACTCTCCCTCAGCTTGACTTAATGGGGCTACTGTGAAGATAAGCAGAAGAAGAGACAACCCATAAGCACTACCCTGAGCGCCCTCAGAGAAAAAGGAGGATATACATCTGAATGATTGCTTGGTTTACATGCATAATTATGTCCATCAAATAATGACTGTGGAAACCCTATGCAGTTTATGAAGTTTTATTTTTGCACAATTTGTTTAGTATTCGTATAAATCAGAACTGAGAAATCAGAAAAGCTTTAAATAATGTTACTACCCTACTTTTTTACCCAGGAACTGCTATGTTTTGCTACTCCATATCACATGGGATCAATGTGCCTAACAATACAGCTACAATTAGAGTTTTCCAGCTCATTTCCTTCCCACTTCATTCCACATCCTTTATAGTCCCATAGAATGCAGTGCCAAGAAACAAAGGAAGTTCAATGTAATTCTGGACAAGAGCTAGCATTCATTTAAAAGAATTCAGTTCTTGTGGAAAAACTATATTCATAGACATAGAGTTCATTCCTCAATGAAAAGCAAGTGGATGTAACTACCACCAGAGGATGGCATCCTGTTTGTGATATATGCAGGCATAAGTCCACCTTACTCTTGAATATGTTTTTTTTAATCATTGTGGAGATTGGCATTCTCTTCTACCTTCCACAACAGCCAAAGCCCCCTACCCATTCAATTGTTGTACTGCGACAGTGCCTCGACCATTCCATAAATTGTGAAAAGTGGAGGGAATCAAAGAAGCATCTGGCTGTATCCCCATAGCCAGATACAGACAGCTGACATCTACTGAGACCTCCAGAGGAACCCAGTAGATATCAACAGAAGGTATCCTTCGGTCTCCATTCAGCTACGAAAACACAGTAAGAAGCTTCTCCAATCTCCCCCACTCAGCAATGGAATGGCTGAGAGAGGGAATAACTGCAGGTCTAGTTAATAACTACTAGGAGTAGACAGGGAATCATTGCAGAGTCCCACATGTGAAATTCTTGAACAGTGTTCACGCATGCTGAATCTTGGTCATAGAGCCCTACCTTTTCAAGGCTGTAATTTATAGTGAATTCCTAGTGGAGTTAACAGGAAGTTACAGACAATAATAGCATGTGTTTCAGAACATATGCCTAGTAAATACTATCTGTTTTAAAAAAAATCTGTGAATGGGTCAGTGTGGTGTAACTGTGCCAGAGCTGTATCAGGGAGAGTTAGGTTCAAATCCTCATTCAGCCAGAGTGCTCACTTGGGGCATACAAATTATCACAGTTTAACCTATTTCAAAGGCTTGTTGTGAAGATAAAACTGAATAAACCTTATTTACACTTCCCTGAACTTCCCTAGGGGAAGGGAAGAACACAAATGAAATATTAGTATGTTTTTTAATAAAAGACAGGCTATTCATTTTCCTTTCCCTCATCTCATCTCTTTCAAATATTTCCCTTCCAGCCTGATAGGGAAAACAAAAATTATTAATTTCAAAAACGTTTCAGTATTCCCATCAAATTCCCAAATTACTAGTTAGAAGACTCTTAATTTCAGAAGGAACGCTATAGCACCATGCAAAATACTGTTATTTCAAAAAAGAGACAAACTCCAAAACTAGTTTTTAGAAACACATCTACAAGTCAATTCTACATGTGAAATCTTAGTTTTCTTTTTCACCATGTGGCCCAAGTTATTTCACTCTGAATAATGATCATGAGTGTATATGTTAATGCAATACACATAATACATTCTCCAACAAGACACAACAAAAGATTTGTTGTAAGAAAGCACTCAATCAAGACCAATTCCTCATCAAGCCTTGAATAATTTCATATTGTCTAACACTTTAGAAAGAAAATGTGATATTTTTACATTTTGATCAGGGAAATGCTAATCACATGCTCTCAACCTTTCTTAGGTTAACAACAGTTTCATGACAAGCAACAGTGCCAGCAACTGCTGCTAACAAGTGATACATAACTTCAAGGTTTGAGTGAATATTACTATCAAGCTTTAAAAAGTGCAGATTTTTCAAGGTACTCATTCAGGGACTATAATGACTAGATTCACAAATATTTTCACACACTATCCAATTCTCTGTTGTGTTTCTTCAAACATTTTAAACATACACACAACACATTTCATATGCATATGTAAAGTGTTTACATGTGAAACTCTGATATACATGTATGGCATGTAAATGTATCTGATCGCTGTATGTGTCAGGGAAACTAGGGCTGGCTGTGACTCTCTCCTGCACCATACACAATCTGTGTGCTTTGGAGAGGATAACAATGTATGAAGCTGCCTTCAAATCTCAGATTTCAAAAGATCTGTGAGTCACTACAACTAAACCAAAGACAGACAAAACTTAGGCAACACAAATGAATAATTTGCAAATTTTTCTCAAAATCTATATGGCTCAGGCAAGTATTCCACTATTAGCAAACAGGATAACGAAAAGCATTCTTATTGTGTAAGCAGTTACTATAATGCATTCTTCAGTTAACACAAAATTTGTTTCCACTTAAGACAAATAGTCATATTACTATGTTGCAAATGACAGCTTGATTTCAACAAAAGCAACAACAGCAGGCTATATGGAAGTACATCAGTATTCCTTACACTTACAGTTTATCTGAGAGAACAATCATTTTGCCATTGCAAGGTGAAGCACTGGAGTAGACAAGTGCAAGGGGGGAGGGAGCTATCTTCCCCCTGAAGGCCATTACCTTGCTCCCAGGATGACAACTCCTGGTTCCAGGATTCAGTCAAAAAACATCAATTTTAAACAATTTGGGTTTAGGTGGCTGTGGGGGCAAAGGGTCCCAAACTGTCCAGGTTTTGTGGCAGTTTGGAGCATTGGTTGGCTAGATTTTTCTTTTTTCTTTTTTTAAATTTGGGGAGATCTAGGGGTTTCAAACAGTGTGGTTTAGTGGCTCGAGCACTGGACTATGGCCCTGGAAACCACGGCTCAATTCCCCGCTCAGCCATGAAAAGTCACTGGGTGACCATAATGTGGGTCACTCAGCCCAGAAAACCCCATGATAGGGTCACCATAAATTGGAAATGACTTAAAGGAGCACAATAACAACAACAAAGGATTTCAGGAGAGTGTAAAACAGGGTCTTGGGAACTGCAGTTTTCTTACCCTCAGTGTAGCACATTCAGATGACTGGCCAGACATTCAAATGTGCTGAGAACTACAATGTAACTTTTGACCATAATTAGTTTGACTAACTAATGTAATAGAATGGAATAATCCCTTTTGGGCAGAGATTAAGCATATAACTAGGTCAGCCTTGTTGCACTGTAACGTGTCTATATATTCTCATTCAGCTATACATTTGATCTATGCAACAGTCTACACTTCCATTCAGTAACCCCTGCTACAAATTTGATTTAGGCAATAGCATACAAATTATACTATAACATAAACTAGGCCACACCAAGATTCAGATTAAAATTGACAGCCCAAAAACAGAACAAATTTGAAGTGGAAAAGACAACTTTTATGTAGTGCTAATCAGTTCTATAAGGCTGCAAACCTACAAGTTGCTGGGAAATGCATCCCTGCAATTGTTATAGAATGTAATCGCATGTATGTGTATATGAGTACAGACAAACATCAAGAAAAATATCAGGTATACCAAATCACGCCTCTTAATTCAAGTTGACATCTACCCTTGATTCTCATTATGTTCCCCTTTTTCATTTATATTGAACTATTCCAAGCATACCGTTACTAGTAATTCACACAACTCACCATCTGTCAGACATACTTTTGCCAGCTTTGCTAACACTCACCTTTCATTTTGACAGTGGGAGAGTTGGGTCCAGCTGATTGTTTCCGCCATCCTCTCCAGTTTTGGCAAAGGCTCTCTGCCTCAGAAATGAAGGAACAAAGAGAATCTTCCTCAAAGCGATCGGAATCTTCAAATGAAAATCTTTCCCCGTCCTCCCACTCTGCAAACATGAGTTCCATCACATCCAAAAACACAGAGGAAGAAAAAGGGCAGGCCTTGTCTCTGTGAGAGATGCAGTGACAGGACTCCAGAACAAACTGTATAAGCACTTTGACTTCAGTTGCTCATTTGGACTCCAGTACAATGGAGGAACAGCAACAACAAAACCCAAGCAAATAACTTGCAAGTAGTAGCATGAACCCGAGAGAAAGAACACACAACTCTTAAAACCCAGCACAGCCCGTCTTTAAACTTTGCCTCCTTAAGAGGAAGAAGAGATAAAGTATACCCACTAAATGGCTCCTGACATGGCTAGCATGTCGACCCCGACATTTAGCAAACACACAGACGAGACAACCACCCTCGATGTTCTCATCTCAGAGAAACCCAAAGGGAACGGCAGACGAACAGAGAGATAACTGTATGGCTTTCAAGCGCCATTATTTGAGGGGGAAGAGCAAAGACCAGGTGCATATGCGCGCGACCATCCCTTTAAGGTCTGTAAACACTGTCACTCCCAAGTTTGAGGAAAAAACATAGAAGGGAGCTCGTCCGAAAATGTTATTTCCTTCAGCTGAAACGGGGCGTTCAGCTGCCTCAGAGGGAAAGCCCGGGTGCAGAACTTTACGAGAAGAGCTGGAGAGGCGGCGGCGGCGGCAGCTGTTGCTCTGCCAGGCGAAGAGCATAGAGAGCGGGCTCGGCACAGAGGCAAGCAGACCCACGCAGGCGGTGTGGGGAGAGGGCAGAGCAACAGAACGGAACTGGAGCTGCGCAGGAAATTCAGAGGGACTCGGCGACGGAGAAGAAGGGGAGCAGAGAGAGCCCGGAGGGAGCCCGGGGAAGCAAGGAAAGAAGGGGTGGGTGCAAAGGAGGGCGGCTGGCCGCCGTCCAAGAGGCGACGGGGGGAAACCTCCGGCGCTCTCCTCCGCAGGGGTGAGGGAGAAGGAGCAGCACTCCCAGGGCGAGAGGGGAAGGGGCTGAAGCGCCCCCGAAGGTGTCTTGTCCGTCGTCTGGGCCCAGTAACTGGGATCCCTTCACAGGAGCCCCATGGCGGCGCACATCTCCATTCAGAGGGCAAAGCAGCGAGGACGGCAGCTCCCCCGCCGCCTTTCCGGAAAGGGTTCGGCCTAGCCTAACGTCTCCCGGCTGCCGCTGAGAGGACACTAAAATGGCCCCCCGCGCGAGGCTCCCTCCCTCCCCTCTTCCTTCACGGGGAAGAAGCCTTTGCTCTCCTCCCCTTCGCCAGCTGAAGCTCGCTTCCGGTCGCGCAGCTTCCGGCTTCCGCCAAAGTGGCCATAGAGGCAGAAATTAGAGTGGCAAGCGCAGGGGAAGAGTATGTGATCCTAGAGACAGGAAACTGAAGAGTCATAATTCCTTCGTCTAAGGAAACAGCTCTCGCTGTAGACCATTTCTGCCCTACACTGTTACAGTGCTGTTATTCCACTTTCAACATCCTGTGGAATTTTGGGGAGATTTGTAGTTTACTGAGGCCAAAGAGCTCTGGCTGGGAATTCTAAATGCCCCCCCAAACTGCAAATAGGAGGTTGAAAGTGGAATAATAGCACTGTTACCCTGTAGTGCAGAAAAGGCCCTAGTCTCACAAATTAGGATGTGCCTGGGGCTGTGCCGGGAGAGAGGGTAAGTCCCCTGCTACTAGCCTGGGCGGGGATGAGTCCCCCCTCCGAAATTATCTGGAAAAATTGCGGCGCTAAGACTGCTGTGTTAATGAGCTTCTCAAGCATTAGTAATCAGAAATGTATTAGATGATGAAGAATTCGGAAATCTTAAGGTTAACAGTTGTGGATTCCTCCCAGAAATGACAACAATTGCCTCCAATCTATCCTGCGTGCTCTTCCTTCGGAGTAGGTTACACTTTACACGTGCAAGGCACTTCTGTATACATTCCAAAGTGGGGAGAGAGATGTAGCAGCACCTTTTAAGATTTTGTTGTTGTTGATACGAGTTTTCGCGCATATAAACCCACTTTTTCAGTTGCAGTGCAGAGTGACAGCCAGAACTCAAGATGTGAAGCATATTTACCAGTGATGTAGACTAGAGTCAACTGACTCAAACTCAAGTCAGACATAAGTCTCTTCAGTGAATCGACTCAGATTAGACTTGGCAATAAATGATGCACTGACTCGACTGGAGACTTGGATATTTTTAGTGACTGACTTGCTGCCCTTGGTTCAGTAACGTAACACATTCATCCAGAAACCTTAAACTTCAAACATTTTCATCTCTTTTTGTCTACTGGTCACATGGCAATCTGTCTCAAGCCCAAAGTGTGGGTGCATTTCTCAGAGGGGAAAAGCAAAGGGGAGATAGACAACATGCTTGAGGTGGGCTTCAGGTCTGCTCAGCTACCTGTCCCCGCTATATATTGGAGAAGCCTTCTAAAACTTCTAAGAGCAGAAGACAAGTCTCACTCCCAGTGTGCCGGGTGCATTTCTTCGGGGGAACAGCAAAAGTGTGAGGCAACAGGCTTGAGGAGGAAGGGTCCTTCTAAAGTTTTGAAGCTTCAGAAATGGAAAGTGAGAAGGATCCTATCCCCCACTTCCAAAGTTACAGATGGCAAAATCATAAATGTGGAGAGCCTACTCTACTTAAATTGTTAAAACTGACTTTATATGACTCTGTCCATAAATTCTGGAATTTAGGTTGGGGTATAAAGTTGGCTCCCAGACATAAGACTTGAAGGTAGAGACTTGAAACTTGACTTGAGACTTAGAGTAAAAGACTTAAATACACCATTGATATTTACACAGTTATAGGAGTGGAATGTAATAGGATCCAGAAAGATGCAAATCATGTCCCTCGCCCTAAATTTCAAAAAAGGTTGCCTAAGGTGATTCAGGACTTTTGGAGCGTTAGAGTGATCAGTTAGTGTTGATATGTGAAAGCAATTAATCTGCTTATTAAAAGTCAGTTTCCTTTGATTCAAAAATTTATCTGAGAATATTCTTTTTGTTACATGAAGCAGTAGCAAGGACCCTTATGTTAATACATGTAATGTGCCAGGAAGCCACTGTCTTTGTTCATGCAACTGCTAATAGATTAGAAATTGTGAATATAATTCATTTCAGCTGTTTCTCTTTCTAGTCTTTCTTTGTAATTTCCTTGTTCAAGGACTGCATTCTGAGGCTGAGCAAAGTGGTCAAGCCCACTGACCACTTCCTTTTGGCCTGTGTGGGAACCAATAATACTTGCAAAGCACAGCCTTCAAAAGATCATAGGAGATTACAAGGCTCTGAACAGAAGGGACCTTAATGCACAAGTTGTCATTTCATGCATAATTTCTGGGGATCTGGGAAAGTGATGTCTTCTTTCACAATCCAGATGTGCAACTGCAGCCAGCTGCAGCTCCACTGTCTGCATCTCCCCCGACTGCTATATTGCTATGGAGTGTATGGCCCCTTGCCAAATGCACTGCTTTTTTCTGGGGGAGGGGTGTTTTGAAGCAAGCTGTGAATACCCTTTTTTTACACATCCTCCATAAAATGATACATGCAGCTAGAAGTACTGATTATGCCCCCATAGGAAACCAACAGGCTTCCAGCCACTCCTTTGTTTTTCTACAGAAGTGATTGACAAGTTCATTAAAATGCACTATTTGACTCTAAGGCCATTTCTGCACTGCACTGTTACACTGCTATTGTTCTACTTTCAACATCCTAGTTTAGGGAGGTGCATTTAGAATTCTCAGCCAGAGAACTCTTTGGCCTCAGTAAACTACAAATCCCAGAATACCACTGGATGTTGAAAGTGGAATAATAACACTACAGCAGTGCAGTGCGAAAATGACCCAAGTCTGTAACAAACAGTAAATCTTAAAGAGAGCGGGGGGGGGCTACAATCATTGGGCTCTACAGCAGTGATTTTTAACCTTTTTTTAAAACCAGGAAGCCCATGCAAGTATAATTTTTTGCAAGGGACCCCCAAGATTTAATTCAAGATTCAAATTTTAAATTTAGATTTAAATATTCAAATATTTATTTAAGTTTTCAAATTTTTATTTATTTATTTATTAAAGGCTTCTGGAGACTAGGATTCAAGTCCCCCCTCAGACACTAGGTGGCCTCGGGCAAGCCACATTTTCTCAGCCTCAGAGGAAAGCAAAGGCAAACCTCCTCTCAACAAATCTCGCCCCCTCCAAAAAAAAAAACAAACCAAAAACACCCCTCTATGATAGGTTTACTTTAGGGTTGCCATAAGTAAAAAGTTACTTGAAGGCACACAATAACAAAGTGTCCCTGAAAGAGTGGGGGAGGTCCTTTGTAGCCATCACATCTCTCTCGTTTGAAAACTGACTTATAGTGACCCTCAGATGAACCTATCATGTGGGTTTTCTTAGAAAGATTTGTTGCCTTTCCCCTTCTCTGAGGCTGAGAGACTGTGACTTGCCTGGGGTCCATGGCCAGGTTGGGATTCATACCCAGGTCTCCAGAGTCATAGTTTGTGCACACTCCTGCCACTGCATCCCTTTCGTCAGGGACACAGCAGCGGGGCGGAGGCATGCGTGCGCACATGCATGCACCCAAACTGCTCGTTTGCAAACAAGGGACTAGTTTCAGCACCCACAAACCTTCCCTTGCTGCCACGACCCTATTGCTGCTGGTGTCCAGTCCATGCTCTAGAACAGAAAGGTTGTGCATTTTTTTGATATGTAGGATCCACCAAATCTTTCGATTTATAAGAAAATTTTACTAGTGCAAATACAATTGCTGCTTGTTATAAAAAGTATTGGGTCAGCAATGTAGCTCTGTTGTCATAAAATTATACATTATAGGTAAGATCTCCGTCAAAGTTTGTTTATTTGTTTCATTAGAGGTTGATCTGCATTTGCTTATTTGACACATGCAAAATGTTGTTTGATTGGCCTGGACATGTGGTCTTTTTAGTGTTTCTGTTTTTGTTTTGTTTTTCCTATCTGCTATTTTTTTCTTCATTTTTTCTTCCCCTTCCCCATCCTGCATTTTTCCCCTTGGTTTTCTTTCCTAAGCAACAGGAGTTCTGCTGGAGATTAAAAGTGTGCGTTCAAAGGGGCTGAATCTTTTGTGCTTGTGTAAATTAAATACCTCCTGCCTCTTCTATACCTTCTTTAACTTCATTCATGAGTTAAATTGCCTCACTGCACTTTCTATGCAGTGCTCTACGACGCAACAGGGAACATATTACTTGATCAAGTAGAAATAAATAGATGATGGAAGCAATACACAGAAGAACTATATAGAAGAGATGAAAGGTTGACAGATTCATTCAAGGAAGAACCATATGAAGATGAACTGCCAGTTTTAGAAAATGAAGTGAAAGCTGCCCTCAGAGCACTTGGGAGAAATAGATCACCAAGAACTGATGGCATACCAATAGAGCTGATTCTGTCTACAGGGACAGAATCCATTCTAGTTTTAACTAAAATCTGTCAACAAATATGGAAACCAAAAGAATGCTCACAGATTGGAAACCATCAATATACATTCTGATAACCAAGAAGGGGGACACCAGGGATTGCAGTAACCACAGGAGCATTGCATTAATTTCCCATGTAAGTAAAGTCATGCTCAAAATTCTACAACAAAGACTCCTACTGTATATGGAACAAGAATTGCAAATGTCCAAGCTGGGTTCAGGAAAGGAAGAGGCACAAGGGATCATATGGCGAACATACATTGGAAAATGGAGCACACCAGAGGATTTCAAAATAAAATCAGTCTGTGCTTCATAGATTATGGCAAAGCTTTCAATTGTGTAGATCATGAAGAACTGTGGATCGCTCTTAAAGAAATGGGTATGTCACAACATTTGGTTGTCCTGATGCGTAACCTGTACTCAGGACCAGAGGCTACTGTTACAATAGAATATGGAGAAACAGACTAATTTCCATTCGGCAAGAGGGTCAGACAAGGCTGCCTTTTTCACCCTATCTGTTTAACTTGTATGCTGAACATATCATACATAAAGTAGGATTAGACTCAGAGGAAGGAGACATGAAATTTGGAGAAGGAATAGCAACAATTTAAGATGACACCATACTACTAGCAGAAAACTGCAAAGACTTGGAACAATTACTGAAGAAAGTCAAAGCAGAAAATGCAAAGGCAAGTTTACAGTTGAACATTAAGAAAACAAAAGTAATGACCACAGATGATTTATGTAATCTTAAAAGAGACAAGGGAGACATTAAAATAGTACAAGATTTTCCATACCTTGGCTCAGTCATTAATCAGAATGGAGACTACTGTCAAGAAATCAGAAGACTAGGACCTGGAAGGGCAGCTATGAAGAAACTAGGCAAAATCCTGAAGCGTACAAATACAGCACTGAATTCTAATGTTAGGAGTGTCCATTCCATTATATTTCAAATTTCTGTGTATGGTTCTGAAAGCTGGATAGTGAAGAAAGCTGACAGAAAGAAAATCAACTCAGTTGTAATGTGGTGCTGGAGAAAAGTTCTATAGATACCCTGGACTGCTAAAAAGACAAATGAATAGGTCCTAGAGCGAATCAAGCCTGGACTCTCCCTAGAAGCTGAGATGACTAAACTGAGGCTGTTGTATGGAGACAAGATTCAATAGAAAATACAATAATGCTTGGCAAGGCAGTGGGAAAGGAAGAAAACCACATTACAGATGAATATATTCAGTCAAGGAGGACATGTCACTGATTCTGCCTGATCTGAGTAGGACAGTTGATGATAGGATGACTTGGAGGTTTCTCATCTATGGGGTGTCATTGTTACTTCACTGGTGTACCCTATCCCAGGATCTACAATTTTTAATATTAAATGTGATTCAACATGCCAGACAGGTCACCTGGATGAGCACATAGGCAGCAATGGGAAAACCAAGTCAGGCCAGTAAACACCCCCCCCCCCGTCACGTAGCCCCAGGAGACCTCAAGCTGTGCAAGCCCACAGTAGACAAAGGGTCCTCAGCCACTGAGGAACCAATTTGAGGGGATTGGCATCTTTTCCCCAAATTGAGCACTGATAGCAATAAAATCAAATCAGGCAAGGACTCTCTACGTAAATTCACACCACAACCCAATGCAACTGAAGATCCTGAAACACTGGCAACAGCAATGTTGTTTGCAGTCTGTGGGTCCATGTTTTGTTCCCATATTCATTGGCAGGCATTTGTTGGAATCTGAATGGATTCTATTTCTATAACTTTCTATAACTTGAAGCAACTCTATTTGTATGGCATTTAGTTTTGGTAATTTATATCTCCCAAATGCTTTGAGAACAGCTTCCACATAAACTGTAGGCTCTCCAATAAAAATTAAAGGAATTGTTTGCGTCTTTTGCATTGCTCCCATCATGTTTTAATGTTGATCATTTAATGGGTTTCATATTGATCATTCAACATTCTTACTCTTGGTTTGAATGTCCCTTTGATTTCTTGGATCTTGTGGAACAGTTTTCTTGTTCTATCTTTTTTGTTGTTTTTTTCTGTTTCTTTGCACTGATTATTATCATAATTCTTTTTCTCCCCACAAACCAAATGGGTGACCTTGGGCACATCACACGCTCTCAGTTCCAAAAAACTCTGTAATAGGTTTGCCTTAGGTTGTCATAAATGACTTGAAGGCACACAACAACAACAAGTTGCTGAACAATTGTATTCATGGATTTGCCCTGCCTGTTTAATTTTTCCCTCAAATGCCAGGCTCCATTGCACAAAGATGCTATGCATTGCCTTGACTTGCATACTGACATGCTGCACCTTTAAGTATTTTAGAATTCGGTACAAGTAAATATTTCAACAAAATGGGATCAGAGATAGAATATCTGAATTTTGTTTTAGACATTTTTGGAGTGCGGGGGAATCTACTGTTCAATCACACTATAATAAAATCCTGGATTTCGCAGCTGATTTCTAAGGCCAGATCACAGAAGACTGAAATAATTCTTACATGGAAGTCATTTTGTGAGGGTGCCCACAGCACACCAAAGATACACACTTTAGGAGAAAATAAGTGCCATTAAAGATAATGGGAATTATTTCCAACTAAAGGTTAACAAATTTTTCTAAATGTCTCTCAAATAACTGTTCAGAACTCCTCTTTTCCATTTACTGTTCTTTCCCCTTCATTGCCAGATCACTATATGGTTAAATTTAAACAAGTGATAGCTTTCCATAACCATAGAAATTAGGAGACCCTTTGCTTAACTGTTCCACAGTTTGTTTAGCTGCTCCTGCTACAGATGGAAGTGATTAGGAAACAGTGACCAGTATGCTGGCTTGCCACAGCAAATCAAAGTTTCTGTGGATTCTAAATCACATAATATCTATTAGTTTGGTTTGGAGGCTGTGGGGGGGGGAAGGAGAGTTGTTTTGTTTCTTCTTTTGACTTATTATTTGTTAATTATAGAACAGCATTTGTGCACATATTATGTTTTGTAAAGTAACAAACAAAAGTACAGCTCCTCACTCAAATGAGTTTACAGCCTAAAATTTATAGGCTTTTATCAAATTAAACATAGATAAAAGTATAGATAATACATCCTGAAGGTTTACAGAATATGTTGATGAATCATAAACCCTTTGGAGCTTTTGGAAGTTTGGCAAGTGTATGGACACAAACCAAATGTAAAGATAGATGTGATACAAGTGAAGTCATGATTGATATGCCTTTTTTTTTAATCACCATAATGACTACATGTACTTCCTTCACATCACAGCACCACAAGCCGCTAACATTTTGAATTTTTAAGTTCCTTCCATGTTTCTTCTTGAAATTATATTAGCTTTTTTCTTTTCAGTCTTTAGCCATCTGTTGAACCAAATGAGGATCCCCAAGTCCAGTACACAGAGAAGGAATTACCAGCTAGAATTCTAGTTCTACAATTTATCCCTCTCTTTCTCTATTTTGTTGATAGATTATCTGGAGAGCACATAAATTAAGAAGAAGACGTAGTAATTAACACTTGCAGCTGTAATTACATCTCATGCTAATAACCTAGAACAGACAATTTGGTAATTATTGGGCCTTGTCTTTTTTAGTGCTGAGTGGAAAACAGTGTGTTGAATGCAATCGACAAGGGGACAGTTTTCAGATGGCAAAGCAAATGGTGCTATGTTCCTTTACACAAATACAGTCTTGGGCAAAACATGCATTAAGAAGCATCTTAGATAGTTTGCTGAAACTGGTGATGATCTCAACAACAAATATAAAATGATGGGTGTGAAAGGAGTGATGTTCTTCCACTGAAGTGCTTACTATATCAGACTTGAAAAGAACTATGTTGTTATTTCTTGTTATAAACTCGAAGGATATTTAAAACACTTTTGCATCTTTTGAAATTATATGGCGATACTCTAAGTTAGATCAGAGTGAATCATATTCCACCATTATCACAGGAAAGGAGAGGGGGATGGAGTACGCTCTATGGCCTAAATCCAATTGCTAGTCCCACCTACAGTAGGCCTACTGCAGGAATGGGAATTCAATAAATCAGTATTGATGTAAATCAATACTGATGAAAGTTCAAACTGATAAATGGTCCAACAACTCTAGTTAGGACTAAGAAACAGCTTAGGCATATTGCTTGTACACAGAAAATGTCTCAGTGATCCAAAATGTTGTAGCCTTTTTATAAAAATAACAGAAGCTATTTATGCCTTTGTAGTAGAGATTACAAGGCTCTGGGTAGGAAGCTGAAGGAACTTGACCCACAGGTGGTCATTTTGTCTATCCTCCCTGTTAAACAACACAGCCCAGGAAGAAAGAGAAAAACAGTGGAGGTGCACAACTGGCTCTGCAAATGGTGCCGCCAGGAACGATTTGGCTTCCTGGATCACGGTCTGCAGTTTCAGGAGGATAGTCTACTGGCAAGTGATGAGCTGAACCTCACAGCAGTTAGCAGGCTCAGAAACCTGATCAGGAGGGCTTTAAACTGAGTTATGTGGGGAAGGGAGTTATGTGAGGGGAAGCTGAGAAGAAGAAAAGGAAGAAGAAGAGGAGGGGGAGACCACATGGACTTCCAGTTGGAGAAGGCATTGTGATCCACTGCTCCATTGTTCTTCTTCTCTTTAACAAATTTGTTTCACAGAACACCCTCAAAAGAAAAGGAAAGAAAGAAAGAAATAGAATAGATAAAATAAAATAAAATCTAATAAATATTAAATAAATAGAATGCAAAAAAATGAAAGGAAATAGAAAAAGAAAGACAGAAAATAAAAGAAAAAGACAGAAAGCAGAAAAAGAGAAAAAGAGAGACAAAAGAACAATCCATTGATTGAAACTGCTACACATCAGGTTGAGGTCTGAGACTGGAAGAGTCTGGCGGCTGTTATGTTGATACTGGCTCAATAAATAATGACATAGCTTGGCTGTGGAAACATTTCAGGCAACTGGTGTGGAACCCTGAGGCTGGGCTTAGGATTGAGCTTAGAACCTGGTTTTAAGCCCAGTAAGAAAAAGACTCTGCTGCCTCAGTCAATTGGAATGTCTTTAATTTCCCATCCATGAAGATATAGACCAGTGGTTCTCAACCTGTGGGTCCCCAGATGTTTGTGGACTTCAGCTCCCAGAAGCCCCAGCCACTATGGTCAATACTCAGGGCTTCTGGGAGCTGAAGTCCACAAACATCTGGGGACCCACAGGTTGAGAACCACTGATATAGACCATTTCCTCACTACAGTGTTAAAGTGCTGCTAATCCACTATCAACCTCCTATGGAATTCTGGGGTTTGTAGTTTAGGGAAGGGCACTTCGAATTCTCAGCCCTTTGGTCTCAGTAAACTACAAACCCCAGAATTCCACAGGGCTTTGAAAGCGGAATAGCAGCAGTTTAACACTGTAGTGAGGAAATGGCCTTAGACTAAAACTGGATACTTAATGTAGCAGTTCAGATTTAATTGCCTTGCTAGCATTCTTGTTTTTACCAGAATTTCTCCTCTGATCACTTAGCAGTAAGGAAAAATAATCATCTCATCTGATTTCCACTGCAGCTCTACTTCCTGCCTGGCAATTCAAAGCAGCAAATCTCTAGCAGCCACATGGAAACTGAACAACTAGACTAGTCCCAAACTGTCATGTAGCATTGGAAAATTAATAGGCTTTTTCGATTTCTAGTTGAAACTCAGAAGGTAACAACAACAATTAATATATAAATTTATTCAAAGATTCAATCAGGTGAGCACCAGCTTTCAAGTCTTTCAGGCCAATGATCTATAGGTTAGCATGTTGAGTCTGGGACTTTAGCTGAGAAATCCAGGCAGACAAAAGTCTATGGGAAGCACTGATAATCATTTCGTGTATTATAGTCCTATCTTCTAGGGCCTTAGTCTTCAGTTCAGTGCTCTGCATATAAGTTACCAGTGTGCCCAATGAATCCTGAATTTCCACATTAGAAGCATCCAAAGGCTGCATAGATAGCATAAGTGGTTTAAGTTCATTAAATTGTGCAGCTATACCTTATACCATATTAAACATCGGATCCAAGTCCATATTAGCTACACAGCTCAGATTCTTTATAGCAGGAGGCATGGGAAGAGTTGGTGGTGGGAGACATTTTTGCTTTCACTTTTGCCATGTCCAACCATTGTGTAAAGTACCACTGAAATCCAACTAAGCAAAACCTCCAGAACTGAACCTACGCTCCCAGATAAAATTTTAAAAAATTTAAAAATCATTAGAGTGACCATCTCAAAGGATTTTCATTTTTTTTAAAATTCTCTCACTAACTTCATGCAAAACAGCTACATACTCCAACAAAACAGAAACTTAAGAACCAAAATCAATCTGAAAGCAGCTAAGAGTGAAAACAAAACAGAATTCAGCCCATATAGTGAGTGTCTTACTAAAGTCGAATTAAAATGAAAGTCTCTGAGAAGTTTGTAATTTAACAGTTTTTCCAACTATGTCCAAAGCCTTTGCTTGGGACGGGCTAGTGCTCCAGCTGCTTCTGTTCCGAGAGTAGGTAGATCTGGCTGCAGTAAAACCTACCTTAGTTACATTGAGATTGGACTACTGCAACACATTCAATGTCAGGCTGCTTGGGAATGTATCAGAGAACTTCATTGATTCCATCCAGAATGTAGCAGCAACAGTTTGGACCAGAATTTATGACTGGGAAAATATAGCATGCCTTCCACAACAGCTTCACAGGCTTCTGTTTTATTTGGAGGTTTGATTCAAAGTGCAGGTTCTTATCTTTAAAGCCCTAAGCAATGTAGGACCAGTATATCAAAATATTTGTGTCTTTCCATTACAATGTGCTCATTTGTTAAGATCTGCTGGAGAGGCTCCTTTGCATCTTGACAGAGTTGTGTCTGGCTGGTACACGGGAAACAGCCTTCTTTCCAGTCAGGCTTAAGCTGTGTTGCTCATAGAGAGGCCTGAATTGCTCTTTCTTTGTTGGCCCTCTGCTAGCTTGCAAATACTTTTTAAATCCCCTGTGCTTTGAAGTTTTTATATCTTCTTTCTCTACTTTGCTTATTGCGATATTCTAGAATGTGTCCTTCTTAATTGTTGTTTAAGTTGCCATCAGCATTTATTTTCATAAAAGTGCAGAGTATATATATTTAAGCATGACAATAGCTTTAAAAGCTGTTAAAATCCTATGATTGCTTTGATTTGAGAGTCTTTCAAGATAGCTGGCATCCACATCTGTCAAGCTTAGACAAAAAAACTTTTGGGAGGGGAATTACTTTTGCCCTCACTGCAAGTGTCTCCAAGTTACAGGGCTACTGTGTGTTTCTCTTTTTCTACACAGGAAGATGGCAGTCCCACCAATATGAGAGACAATAAAGGATTCTAAAGGTATCTACTATAAAGGTAGGCGCAACCCCCTCCACGTTAAGGATGCTAATCGGTCTTCCCCCCATCTCATCCCTTCCCAACATCATTTAATTGTCTCTGGCTGAGCTTATTTATTATGTCTTGGCCAATGCAATGTGTCCTCCACTGCCCCCATCAAGGCTACTTCTACCTGCATATCCTTGTCTCAGGATCAGTTTCTTAAACTCTGTGTTTCCTGTCAACTCCACCAATGAGTGTTTTGGAAATTATCCACTTTGTGTGCTAAAATGAGACTTTGGACATGTTGACAACCTTGTTTCAGAACCAAGTCTTTAAAAGCCAAAAGTGATAACATTTGAACCAAGTAATTGCAGAGGCTGTTTTGGTGGAAGAAAGAATGGTGAATGAAACATGAGTTAGCATTAGCAACCCTAAAGACTGTAGTTTGATACGGAAATGGAACAGTTGTCCTCTGAATTATTGTGTAGCTGCTTATAAATCCTAAATATCTCCTTTCACTTTCATCTGCTACTGAATATTTGAAAAAAAATTCTCACCCCAGTTTTAATTTATAGTTGTTGCTTTTGAGTACGGGTACCACTAATTGCATGCTGTGCAACCTGAGCTGAATTTGTTTAGGATGAAAGAACAAGGGAGACTTAATATTTTTGTGTAATGTTTTATTTACAAAAGTAGAACATAAATGGAGGTAAAATGTGCTTCTACGAGGCAGCAAATCTACTACTTAATATTAGTTCTCTAGATTTACCCACAAGAGTGAATGCTTACTTTTCTCTCCTTCTATCCTCCATGAAGAAGCATGCTCTTTCTTCACATTCACTCTTCTCTCTCTCTCTCTCTCTCTCTCTCTGTCCCCTAAATCTACACAGGGTACATAATGCGTTCTTACATTGATCCCAGTCCTGTTGAAACATACAACATTCCTCTCTTTTTTCAATGTGACACCTCTTCTTTTAGACGCCCGAGGACTTCAAAGTGATGTTTTAAAATTTCCAGTTTACTCTGCTGTTTGGGGGAAGAAAAAGATTTTTACAACATGTAGTTTGACACCCAATTTGGGATTGCAGTGGAATTTGGGAGTGGAAGGAGGGTGGGACCAGGTTGGTGAGTAGTCACCTAGGTCAGGTGGTCACCTAGGCTACCTGACTATTCCTGCCATGGAAAGGTAGCTCCCTTGTTTGTATCAGGAAAAGGTGGTGTAGCCCTTTAAACAGCTGCTGGAGTTGTGTGACCAGACATAAATTGATATGGCAAAGGTACACAACACTAGAATTGCCCCATTGCACCAAGATGGCTATGTAATGAGGATCCCATGTGGGTTTCCAAATTGATTTCAGTTTGGATTAAAATAGGTGTGTGTGGCACTAAAGGGGACAAACCAGCGCAGGAATATTATATCAAGAATCTGGGATATCACCCTCATGGAGATTCAGCCCTCTCTCTCTCTCTCATACACATGCACACATCCTTACATTCACTCCTCTGTTCAACTAGCAGAATATAACCTTCTCCAAACTGATGAGCATCTCATTGAAACACAGAGAATCCCAACTATTTATTTGTTTGTTTTACATTAGACCTTTCTCCCAGCAGGGGATCCAAGGCAGCATACAACATTTTAAAAGCACAATACCATTTAAAACTCCAGTACAAAAATTTAAAACAATTAAACTAAATTTTTGTTTTAAAAACACAAGTTAAAAATAAGCACAGTATTAAAAGAGGCTTAAAACATAATAAAATAAAAACACAACTCTCATTTTAAAAGGTGCACTACACACTAAAAGCCAAATGCTTCCTTTCATAAAAAGGTCTTTGCTGGTGAAAGGACAGTGGGGAGACGGCTAACTGCACCTCCCAGGGAAGGGAGTTCCATAGCCTGGGAGCATCCTTGGAGAAAGCTCTCCCCTGTATCTTCACCAGACCTGCTGTGAATGTTGGTGGGACTGAGAGAAAGCTTTCCCATGCAGATCTTTGAACAGAATGAGGCTCACGTAGGGAGATACAGTTTTTCAAATAGTTTGGACCCAAGCTACCTATTCACCAAAGTATCTCTTCAACACAATCTTTTTTCACAAATAGCTTTTCTGCCTTTTAACTCTAAGGTTCCCAGAACAGGTAACAACTGGGGGAAAAATCAAACATTATACAATCACAAATACAATAAATAAAAACAAAACAGTAAAACCAGCTACTGAAACCAGAACCAGTTAAGATGAAAACGGGCAAAAGGAACATTTGGCACCACACTAATGTGACATTTCAGAGCTCTCCAATCCACTGGTGTGAGAGAGTATACAAAGTATAACAGATCACCACAGGTGCTCCAGTCCCTTTAAAGTCAGAGATATTTGCAGCAGGACTGTCAGATGGCTGGTTGCCTGACAATACTTTGGAGAGGACACCAGGGGAAGATAAAATCCTGAGGAATGGGGAAGCACACAGAAGCCTCTACAGCAGAACAAGAGGCTCTTCTAAAACAGCTCCATTGGCAGGCAAGCAGGGAAGTCTCTCAGGGAGAGGACTGGAAAGCCAGAAGCCAGCATAAGGTCAGAAAGAGTCCACCAGCCCTTCTGCTGCTACTTCTGCTGGGGTTGATGTGATGGCTGCTACAGCTATGTACCAAGTGGAGGGGAGATGCATGAATTTCCTCACAAGTTCCCACAGGAAAAGCATTCATATGCTCCACCCCCTCCTCTTTCTGCCCACCAATCACCAGGGCCATGGTGATTTTGTTATGATGGGCTGAAGAATAGAGGTGGGCACCTTGTCATCCATTTGCCCAGTGATTTGGGTTAATTTGGTCAGTCATCCAAAGTTAGGGTTGCTAGGTATCCTTTTTTTTAAGAGATGTCTTTTAGGACCATAAAGCCTGTCCTTCATAGGGTTAGCAGGTGTCCCTTATTGTTAGGCATGTCCCCTATTTGAGGATTGGAAAGCTTTTCATTTTGTGTAGAATGAAAAAGCTGTTAAGGGGCAAAATCTTGTATTTTTGGGGTGTGGGCACTTCAGAAAGATGGAACTGTGTGTATCATGATTTATGAATGTGAACAATACACTAATTTTACAGAGAAATGTATGGCTATGTGAATTGAATTTAGTATTCAGGTAGAATGTCAACTTGGAATAGCTACTTCATGATTGTCAACCTTGCTGTCCCTTATTGGTACTCTGAAAACCTGGCAACACTCTTTGCATAGTTTGATGCAGTGCAAGAAAAAGCAAGAAAAGGGAAAATCCCCTGTGGAATTTCGTGATTAAGACCCTTAATAGTAAGCACCTGTGTCTTGTTTGGATTCAGTTTCAATTTGTTTTTCTTCATCCAGCCCATTACCTCCTCCAAGCATTCATTCAGAGGAGACACACTACCCTTAGCTAAGACTGTTTTTGAAGGCATAGAGAAATATATTTGGGTGTCATCAGCATACTGATAGCACTCTGCCCCATGTCTCCAGATGATCTCTTCCAATGGTTTCATGTAGATGTTAAAACGCATTGGGAATAGAAAGGCATCTTGTGGTATTGTTACCACTGCAATCTGGTCTGATCTTTGGTGAAGCAAAGATATCATTTTTGATATCATAATTCGGCCTTCTGCCACCAGCCAATTGTTTGTGAGGCCCTGCCGAACAAATGCGAAGCTAGGCATGGATGATACTTGTTGCTCTCACTAAAACACCAGATATTGCCAGATCCGCTTCAGGGGGAGACCTCCCGACACAAACACCTTAATTACAATTGCACAGTAAAACAAAAGGACTCTCTGCCTGAGAGAACACCCTTGTGAGCTAGGCACTTAACGGCCGAGCCAGCCGCATCTACATGCCAGCCATACTATTGTCAATTCGGCATATAATTCAATCATGTAAATTCTGACCTTTCGGAGGCTTTGTCTCCAGCCCAAAACTTATTGTTCTCACCAGAGACCAGACTAGCCTGTGGTCGCTCTTCTCCCTATAAAAATCCCCCGTTCTGAGAGCTCTTTGGAACTCTCGCTGGATCACTTGAACCATCTGGAACTCTCGTCGGACCTTGCTGAAAATCACTTGCTGAAATCACTTGAAGCTCCCGTCGGATCTTCTTCCTCGCCTTGCTGCCGCCTGGTCCAGCAGATTCCCCTCGGCCCCTACGCCGGGTTTCCTCCTCTTCAATTGGTGTCTCCAGGACTTTGGACAGGTGGCGTATTGCCCATTCCCCAAATTCTCTTTCTTTCCTTTTCTAGTTAGGAGTGTGCTTGTGTTTTTATTATTTTGTGTTTAATAAATACTGTTAGTATTTTGAAACTGCTTGACTCCTCACTGACCTGAACCGGTATACATAGGATAAAAGATTCCGCTGCATTGCCCTGCCTCTCGTTAGCCAAGAGAGTGCTCCAGCTAATTTCCCCATCTTGCTTGTTGTTGATTGGTTATTTGGGCTCCCCTCCCGGGACCCCCAATTCACAGGGTAACAGTATGCCATGCAATGCCATGTAACAGCTCCTTGTCTGAGGAGCACCACCATCTGGCATCTGCCTGAGAGGTAAGATTGGAACCACTGCAACACAGTGCCTCTAATCCCCAGCCATTCCTGAAGGATACCATGGCCAATGGTAGCAAACACAGCTGAGAGGTCTAAAAGCACCAACAGGGATGTACTCCCCCCATCAATGCTAAGATGAAGATCACCCACTAAGGTGACCATAGCAGTCTCAACTGTGTATCTTGCTCTGAAGTTGGTTTGAAATGGGTCAAGGAAATCTGTGTCACCCAAGACCCAAGACTGGAGTTGGAAGGCAACTGCCTTCTCAATCATCTTGCCAAAAAAGGAAGGTTACATATTGGTCTATAATTATTAAGATCCAGGAGATCCAGGGAAGACTTTTTCAAAAGTGGTCTAACCACTGCCTCTTTTAAACAGGATGGAAGGTTCCCCTCCCTGAGAGATGCATTAATAATATGTTGTATTTGACGTCTAACTGGATCTCCTCCCTGGATAACAAGCCAAGATGGACAGGGATTGAGAAAACAAGTTGTCTTCCTTACTTGTCCCAGCAGCTCATCCACATCAGCAGTAGTCACCAATTGAAACTGATCTAGTATAGTCCCACTCACAGAGTTGCTGGACACCTCAGTATTGACTTCTGCTCCAACAGTGGCATCTAAGTTGGCTCTTATGCGAGAGATTTTATCTGCAAAATGGTCATTAAAGGCATCACAGCGAGTTGCTGAAGGCTCTAAGATTGGGTTTGGGGGCAGAGATGGTGCCTGGGTTAGACCTCTTACCACCCTGAGTAGCTCAGCTGGATGTGAATTCACAGGTGCATTACATGCAGAGAAGAAAGCTTTCTTCACTGCACATATTGCTCCCCTATAGGACAAAGATGTTCTCTACATTGTGTCTTGTCACAAAGAAGTTGAGTTTTCTGCCATCTGCATTCTAGTCATCCTTTAGATGTTCACTAAGTGCTGAAATGCTTGTGTATTTGTTCTTGTTTATTTAAAGTATTACTTTATTTATGAGTACATTTCCATATGTGTTTGTCTATAATTTCTACATTATTTTGGCTGTTATTGATTATACAAACCCAGTCCCTTAATGTATCTCATGTAACGGTAAAGTTTAAAGTTAAAATGAACACGATTTTGATATTGTAATTTGAAGATCTAATTTTAATTTTGCTAGTTGTTTATATCACTACTGTTGCCATTACATTCAGTGATATATGGGAATTATGATTATTATATTATTACAAAAAAGATTGCTAAGGATTCTCTATGGTCTGGTACAAGAGGAGGTCCATGGGGGGTGACACCATGGCTCACTACACTGGGTGGCATGAGTCCTAGTGACACCACTGCCTTGATGCATTTATCCCATCTGAAGGAGCCCAGTTGGAGTCAATTCTTCATTCTGGTGCAGACATCGGAAACTTCTGACCCATGGAGAGCTGGCGGTGGTGGTGGTGGTGGGGAGGACAGAATGGTCCTTCTCCCCACAAAAGAAGGAAAAGAGGGAGACAAGGACAGCTGCTGGCCTCAAAGCTGCTGCTCAGTTACTTTGCTCCTCACTCACTTTCCTCATCAGGAGAAGCTGAAGGAACTGAAGCAATGGGAGGCACTCAGTGTGTGCACCTTCAAGCTGCCTGTTGACTTATGGTGACCCCATGAATTTCATAAACTTTTCTTAGGCAAGATATATTCAGAGGTGGTTTTGTCAGTTCCTTCCTCTGAAAGCCTACAGCATCTGGTATTGCTGGCAATCTCCCATCCAAATACTAACCAGAGATGACCCTGCTTTGCTTCCAAGATCAGATGGGATATAGTACCTTTAGAGTACTTAGGCCACACAAGAGGCACTCGTAGTCATTTTCAACTTACGGCAACCCTAAGGTGAACCTGTCATGGGGTTTTCAGAGGCTGACAGTGTGTAATGTACCCAGTGGGTTTCCATGGCTGAGGAGGGAATCGAACCCTGGGCTCCAGGATCATAGTCCAACACTCAAACCATGACACCCCACTGGGTCTCTATTGGAAGCACTAGCTAGATTCTGCCTTTCCCTTGCAGACAGAAGAAGTAAGCAGCAAAGCCAAGTTCACAGCTACAGTGCAATGTCAGAAAACTGCACTAGTCAGCACTTTGGTTAGGTGGAGAAGTATGACAACAACAAACCAAGAAATCCTTACGTGCCTTGGTGATGGTTATTTTGACAGTGAGGAGGCCTTTACAGGCCTGGAACTTTCCCTACCAATAAAAAGTTACATACAGTCCAGCATTACAATGCCTTATTGCAGGTTAAAGGGCTACAGCTGAAAGACTAGCTTACAACAGTGCTATGATACAGTTTACTCTCAATACAATAGGCTGAAGAAGTACTGAGACAGTAATGCAGAGAAACTTTGCAGTATTGAGCATTATAGATAGTTCCAGGTTAAATTAGATGGCCTTAAACCTAATTAAAACCAATGGAATATATTAGTCATGCTAATATAAGTCTTGTTTTTTGCAGTGGGATTTATGGTGCTTCTAGGTAAGGCTTGTAGCGTACAATCCACCTACCACATTCATGGAATTTTATAGGGTTCCAGACACTGTCATATTCCATTTGCAGTGTTCTCATATTTTCACCACACTTCTTTCTTTTTTCATACTACAGAAAAGCTGATAAGGAGGAAAAGTCAGGATACCTATACTATGGCCTTTTGACTGGCAGCACTAGGTGTTGTCTGTCTGGAAACACCTTTATGCAAAAAATGCCCTTAGATGGATTGTCTTGGCTTATTACCACGGACCACATGGATTTATATCCCAATTTATTGCAGTGATATTATTTATGTTAACGTTAAAAATGAGGAATTGATTTTAGTTCTTTCTTATTGATACTACATGGTCAGTTATATGAATTCACATAAATGCTTGTAAAAGGCGTCACTATCCCTGTTATTATGTCCCAGCATTATATATAATCAAATACAGTTCACGTATTAGATACTTTGGATAGTTTCTGTAAGTAATAAAAGGTCCTTATCTTGTGTAATTTCTGCTCACAGAGAAATTATTGGCTGTATCTCAACAAGCATACCATGATGTAATTCTGTTGCATTCTGAGACAACACATCAATGGACATGAATTGCTCAAGGAGCAAGCCAAAGAAAAACACAGACTATAGGAAAGGACAGGTGTCTCTTCTCCAGACCCTTTAGAAAAGGCAGTATGTTATACATCAAACTGATAATCTTGGTACGGGGTAGGAGAGTCAACCCCCCCCCAATTAAGGTGAAGGGACAGACAAGAGTGTTTTTTTCCCACCAAAATACAGTCGTGAAATATGCCTTTAAGTATACTTTTTTTCTGCTCCTGGTTTCTGTTTCTCCATCCATTCATACTTGTCTTCCGTCATGCAGAATTCTTCCATAGTGAATTAATAAATTGCCTTTGTCCATGATGGCAGATCCCAAACTATTCATGATCGTATTTTGCTTGGTTCTTAAAAGTGGTTGTCACAATGTTGTAAAATGTAACTCCTAAGAGCTCTACACCAAGGCATCAATTTGTGGTGTTCAGGATAGATGCTCTTCTTTGGTAAAACAGCACAATTGTTTTTTGTTTTGTTTTGTTTTGTTTTGTGGGAAAAGGTAGGAAATGTAAGAAGTATCCAAATAGTCCTCAGACCTATACACTGACTTGAAGAACAGACTGAAGAAAAGAAATGGGGTTGTGGAAAGGATGAGATCTATTCAAGAGAATACTGTGAGACTGATAACAATGGCTTAGTTCTGACACCGTGGTTTGCAATTTGTACAGCTACTGACCACAGTTTAAAACTAAATTTGAACTTTCCAACATACAACACAGCAAAGAGCATCCAAGGTACAGTAGTATATTTTTCATCTGCTTTGGGCCTACTTTGTTTAATTTAGTTCTCCAGTTTCTGGAGATGATGTCTGCAACTATGGTCCAAGAAATCAATCATCATATTGAGCACAAACATGAAAAATAAATATAACGAAAATAAACAATACCCACTTCAAACCATGGTTTCTGGTTCTGGTTTCTTAGCAGATTGCAGATCATGATTCCTAAGTTCTCACATATCAGACCACAGATAAGCTTATCTAAGCAGATATTCTTTGTATTTTTTCTACCTGCTTAGAAAGAAATTGGAGATTGAGACATGGAAGAAAACAGAGAAACGGGAACCACCACACAAAATCTAGTATAAATAGCATGAAGTAACGTGGGGATCATTATGCCCATATTAAAATGGACATACCTCTACAGTAATAAAAATATTACTGTAGAAGCATGGTAAGAAATTCTACTTCTAGAGCCATAATGTTGTATTCAGAAGGTGAGCTGTAGCTGAGTTTACAGTGAAGCCCTTTTGCTTCTCTGCCCCTGAAGACATGTGGCGATAGTGGTGCCGTCACTATTTCTTATTCAACCAACAGTGCTTCAGTTGAATCAAGGACATCGAAGACAAAGATTTCAGAATTTCATTCACCCACTCTTTTCAGTAGTCTAAAGTCTGTTCACAGTACCCACTTACAAATAAACCTGCTTTGGTTATCAGTAGAAACAGCAGATGAACAGAGAAAGAATGAAGCTGTGCCTGTAGGCCATAAATTCTGCTTGGGTAATTCCATGAGTCAGAAACAACTTGAAGGCACACAACAGCAACAACAAATCCATGTTCAGGTTGATATTCTCATACAAGCTTGGTCACCTTCTTGATCCAGGGCACAAATTTGCTAACTTTTGTGTAAACACCAGGGGAATCTTTTTGCCCGCACCCATAACCCCAGGAGGTGATCCCTAGAATTACCCAGTGTCCATTTGATCTTTGACACATAAGTGGTCCCCCACTGTCTCCCTGACAGCTGTCCACCCGGTTTTCTTCAGAGAGGTTTCCAGCACAGAGCATACGATTACTAAATTTCTTCCCATAACGGGACTTGCACATTTCTCTTGGGAGAAGGGGTACTGAACCCTGCAGTAAAGTCCTTGAATATGACTTCCCTGAAACAGAAACAAAGGATAACTAGCGTAGCTCAGTAAGCAGAACAGACACAATTTAAGCAACTGAGCATGCAAGTCCACAAACATAAAACTTTCCATTTTTTTAAAGCGTCAAAGCTTCCATTGCCCCACAGCAGGGGAATTTTTGGCTCTCCAGATGTTTTTGGACTTCCATTAGCCCAAGCCAGCTGACAGTTTGAGAAGGGGATGACAGGGATTGTAGTCCAACCACATGTGGGGATATCCGTGTCCCCTAGTATAAATGAACAGCTTCTCCACACTGTGGATTGTCTTATAGTAGAGCCCACATGTCTGTTAAATGGAGAAAAGTGTAAAAAGAGTGGTACCAAGGAGAGTCGGAACAAAAATGCTAACTCAGGGCAGAAATGGGAAAACTGGGGGGAAAGGCTGGCAGAAGGCAGCCAATTAAATATATTTTACAGGAAAGGAACAGAGATGCTGAGAAATGGGTGATAACCATGCTTCCTAGTAACAATCTTATACCAGGTATTTTCTTCTAAAAGGTATCATTTGAGAACTTTGTTATTCAGAAACCCAGGACTTGCTTTTTGTGAAATTGGCTTTAGGTTTTCAAATGGGTCCAAGAGGTCCTCGGAAGATCAAATCAAATTCCTCTATACGTGTGTAACATGTATGGTGTTGTAGAAGACATTTTTGACTATTACTGCATCTGGAGGCTAACCCCACCTACATTGATAGGACTTAAAAGTACAGTAATCCCTCTACATTCACTAGGGTTAGGGGCACAAAACCGCTGTGAAAGTGAAAAAAATGTGAATAAGTCTTGGCCCTCCCAAACCATATTTACCACACAAAAAGTATGATCACCATATTCAACCCACCATGGATTCCATTGAGGCATCAAGGTTCCTTCATATGGCAGAAGTGGGTGGCTGGTTGGGCTTACTGCCACATCCATTGCAGCCCCACACCATTTTTAATAGGGACCTACAAGTCTCATTCGCAGTTTCTCAGTCTCATGAGGCTTGGAGTCCCTATTAAAAATGGCTGAGAGAGGCAGCAGAGGTGACAGCAAATAATTTGTGAATAATCAAATCCACAAAAGTGAAACCTGCAAATGTGGAGGACTGACTGTACTATGCCAGTGTGAGTACAGCTGACTACAAGAAGGAGAAGAGGAACTAGGCAGAGTGGGGTGCTACATGAAAGATCCATGGATCTAGAACTACTTTGCTTTCACAATCCACTTTAACAGCCCCAGGAAAATATATAAAGTATAAATAAAATTAAGACTTTATCAGCTTGAGACAAACAGACTGCTCACAGTACAGTATGGAATAGAACTGGCCTACAGAAGTTGCTAGAGCATTAATCTTTCTTTAATTATCTGCCATTGACACCTAAGTATTCTTTGGTCTCTGTTTCCAAGGTAGTAATCATCGTACAGTGATCAGGGTGATTCAGGGCCTTAACAGGAAGAGATCTGGGAATAATCCATGGGTATTATGTGATCATCAGTAGGGTTAAATCAACAGTCTTCTATCATAGCTAGTAGAAAATCTTTATTTCCTTTGCGTCTATCTAGGATCATCCTTCTAAAACCTTTGTTGTGATTGTGTTCCTTCACATTGTTTCCAACTTAAGGCAATCCTAAGGTGAACTTATCATGGGGTTTTCTGGGGCTGAGAGTATGTGACACACCCAAGGTCACCAGTGGGTTTTCAGAGCCAAGAGGGGAATTGAACCCTAGTCTCCAAGGCTGTAGTCCAAAGTTCAAAACACTACAAACCTTGTTAATATAAAAATATAAACAGAGACCTGCATATATCCACTGTTGTGTTTTTGTATAGTAACTTTCCAGTGTGTCCATTCCTCCTCAAGTCCAGCACATATAACTGATTGCAGTTTAGATATTTTGTTTATGCCTGCCATTTATAAATGCACAAGATTCATTCTTACATGCCCATTCCAACACACTTGTGGTACTGTCTATACCTCTCAATTGAATTCCTTCCCTTCAAGGGTGCACGAACCTATCTATTCCTACATCTTGAGTACTGACAGTTTTTTTAAATAGTTAAGCAGCTAGGATGTTTGTGATTATCTGAATCAGATGAGCAAGAGGGTCTATTCCAATTAACTGCCAGACTTTTCAACCAATAGCCATCAAAGTTTCAAATGCTACAGCCTGCTCTGCCCTTGTTTTGTTTTGTGGACATTGGTATAATTTTGAATTAAAAGTCAAAAGGACTACTCTTCTGCAAGTGAACTCATTCTGCACTTGAATTTGTTATATAATTTTAGTATCTTTATGGCCATAGTGTATGCCCTAAAAGATTATTCAAAGCTGGATTTTGCAAAAATGAAAACATCCAGTGAAATCAGAGAAATCATGACACAATCCAATCTTACCTGTGTCTCCCCAGCCAGATATGAAGCAAGCTTGCCTGTCTACAGGAGCCTTCTCCTTCCTGTTGGGCAGGCAGACAGGACGGACGTGGTGATTGAAAGAAAGACACTTCTCATCTTTGCCCTGAATTCGGACAAGGGCAATATCATTGTCATTGCTGCTGGACTGGTAGTTCCTATGAAGGACAATCTTCTCCACTGGCAACTCTTTCTCAAATTCATCTCTCATTCCAGTATGGTAGTCTCCTACCCGAAGAACATAGCGCCGCACATCTACTCCAAACCTGTCCATGGGAGGGTGATCAACTGGTTAATCGACACCAGAGATACAGAACCTCAGTCCAATTACTTTTCTCCTCCTGTTCTTCCACACTGTGATTCAGAATGTAAGGATCTAGTTAAGGACTATCCTTTCCTAATTCAAGGCAGTATATGAACCAGTGGCACTCTATAAACATAGAGAACCAGCATCTTTGTGGCTTTGTGTTTACAAGAGGTGACAAAATATGTGCTTAAGGAAGGTACAATACATTCCTCAGGCACTTCTCTGAGAGCTCCTTGTGAGTCAAAGACAAAAGAATGACAATCATCCTTCATTTACTGATACTTTAAGTAACTATCACATACAGACAGTTACCTTTTGAAGCAATGTGCTGCAGTCACCACCCAACAGTTGCTGATAAGCGTTGCTCCACACAGTAAACGAGCATCTCTGTGAAATCCTTTTAGACGTAATGAGACCTGCCATGGCCAACCTCCTCTAAAAAAAAAAGAAGCAATGCAAGAGGCAGACAGAACGGGACCCTATCTTATGAAACATCACCACTGTCCCCCTCCTCACCTTTTGCTAATTGATACTTTTTAATAATAAGCTGACTTGATCTAAGTTAGTGGGGAACCTTCTAAAATAACATGAATGACATCAGAGTAAGTATCCAGATTCCTCAGTATTGTGAGTTATTTCTGAACTAAACCCTCCAGTGCTTTGTGCTGCACACATATGCACAGCAAGAGGGGACTCAAAGGAGTTTACTTCTGAAGATCATTAGAATACGATATGGGATTGTAGGAAATGAAAAGAATGCACCTGCTCAAGTCCTATACTACAGGACTGGACAAAGTGCATTCTGCAGCCCGCATGGAACCCACAAATAGCCTCCGAAGCCAGCTCCACTATTACCCCAAAGTCCCCAACTCCCAGTTTTAAAAAGGGGTGCTCTTTTAGGGAAATTTTTACACCTGAACCACATAGAAAACTCCCCAAATATATGAAAACATGCAAAATACTCCCCACTACCATAAGCATCCGAGAACCTCCATATGACCTTCAAATAACTCTGTTTTCCTCTGCAGTCCTTCTCCTTTTCACTGTAGGTGCACAACTTTGGGGTATTTACTTCTTGATTCTATCAGATTTATATGGCGTCAGCAACTAGGTTGCATTTTCCAGCTTCAGCTGGTGAATGAACTATAACTATTCCTGGATAAAGATAGTTTGCCTACAGCGGTCCATGTAACCTCTGAACTGGATTAGTTGGATGTATGTGGTCCTGCCCTTGAAGATGACCTGGAAACCAACTAATGCCAAATGCAGCTGGTAAATGGCTAAGAGATGCAGCCACATGGGATCGCATTATAACAATTCTGAGCGAACTGCACTGATTATATGAGTTCATGAGTTTGCCTTGGGGCCCAATTAAAGGGCTAATTTGAATGTTTGAACTATTAAACAGCTGGGACTCAAATCTGAGATGGGCAAAGTGTGCCTCTGCAGATGTTGCAGGGCTGGAAATCCTGTCAGCCCTTGCCAGTATTACCAGTATGAGGAATGCTTGTAGTTGCAGTTGGAACAATGTCTGGAAGTGTGCACTTACAGCCCATTCCTGTTATCAATGGTTTTTAATTGAATTCTGTTTTGGTTTAGTGTATCTGAAGACCATACAGTAGATTCTGCATCTCATTTTGCATATTGCCATGATATTTATTTTGTATATCTTCTGATCAAGCCCAGTTAAAAAGTCTTCTCATATACCAATAGCAAGAGATTTTGACTTCTGCATAAATAGAGGAAATCAAAGACCACAGTGCCCTCTCCCAACAAGGCAGGCTGTGGAAATGCAGGGCAGCAAATGAATCCCCAGCCTGCTTCTTTGGAAGGAGAGGTGGTAGTCAGTCTCTTGCAGCCCTTGGTGTTTAGAAAAAAGACATCATTCCTAAGGTTTAGGACAAGGAGTCACATCTTTACCCTTCACACTCAAGGCATTCAAAGATTCAGAACAGAAATAAGAATGCCTTTGTTCTCATTTTTACACTACTATATGGAAAAGATACATGGGAGCAGAGCAGAGACTAGTGGCTTTCAGGAGGTTCATCCACCTTCACAACCTTCTCAGTAACAAAGTTTCTCACATCCCAGTGGATTCAAATGTTGGGCGGGGGGAGGGGTTTGCTTGTCTGAAAAAAAGTGTTTGCCAAACCAAGGTGAGACCTGCTCTGCCATCCTGAGCAAACAGGCTACCTGAGAGATTTGATTCCACCAATTATCCTTTTCTTGCGGCGGTGAAGTGAACGCAGTCCACACCTCCCAAATACTGAACCTGCCAACAAAAGGTAAAACAATTAAACACATATCACCACACAACTAGAGTCCTTCGACCCTATTTTATAGGGGCAAACCATATTTTGCAATTCCTTTTGTCTTCTTGTGGATATTTTGTTCTTAACCAGCAGTTTCAAAATTATAATGAAAAAAATTGAATAAAAGAACATTATACTCTCATTACTTTACAATGTTAATCATTGGTTGCGGTGGGTATGTCCTTGTTATTTAAGTACAGGATTAAAAAATTGCTTTATGGTACATATAAACCTCCTCTAAAAAAAGAAGCAATGCAAGAGGCAGACAGAATGGAACCCTATCTTATGAAATATCACTACTGTTCCGCCTGCTCACCTTTTGCTAATTGATACTTTTTAATAATAAGCTGACTTGATATAAGTTAGTGGGGAATCTTCATTTATGCTCATGATGATAGCATACACTGCTGGATACCATAATGCTTCTCTTTGAAAGTACTAATGGTACTGGCAGTGGTGAATATCTAGCCTTCAGCCTTTGGCATAACATAGCTACCCTCCTCCTTCTGTTGCCCAGCAGAAAGAAAATAAAAGAGAAAACTTTCAGCCGTGGCTCTGGCAACAAAATTCAGCTTATGCACACCCTTTCCTTTTTTTTTTTAAGCTTAATTGTAATTATTATGGCTGCGAAGATACGTTTTAAAATGTACAGGCTCTTCATGATTACCAAAAACAAAATAAGTTGTGCAAAATATTTCAAAATGCCAAATATGGCAAATCACAAACACTTGATTAATTTCCATAGGTTACAGAATCCAGCTATTCTTTAACACAGGCCCTTTCCTCACGGGGGGGGGGCCGAAACAGGGCGGTGCACACAGGGGCGGAGCTTACCTGCTAGCGGGTTGCTCCGTCCCTGCGGGGAGCGCGGTTTTGCTGCTCTATAAGCTGTCGAATTTCGGCTGCGCTCAGCAGCGTTTGGCGGCGCCCAAAATGGCAGCTGGTGGCTTCCAGCAGTGCTCCACCAATCAGGGCAGCGTGCCAGCCGGAAGCCCGCCCCCAGGCAGATATGCAGGGACGCACTACCGTGTTTCTGCAGTTCTTCACTGGGGACTACCACGGAGCAGCGCGGGCGAGTTTCATAAAAACCACTTGGGAAGGTGGTTTTTATAAAACTCGCAGCGCCACCCCCGCAGCTGTGCTAGAGCAGTTTGAGGTGTAGAGCCTCACTTTTTCCAACTGCACTAGCGCATCCCGTGGTGAAGAAGACCTCCTGGAGAGGTCGCCCTAGCATGGGCAATATGCCCGTGTGGAAAGGGCCATAGAATTTGAGTGATCACAGTGCAGAATTCTGACCCCATTGCTCCCACAAATACATAGCCTATCCATATTGTATTTCCATCTGTCTTGCAGAGTTAATTTGCAAGCTGATGTTGAGTTATTTTATACTTTCAAAACAGAAGCCAATGAATACTGGACTTCCATCCCCTCCATACCTGGAGTGGCAGAAAGGGCACAAGTGTGCAAAAAAGAGTAAACAATACATTAAACCAAGTGGTAGTCTCTCTCATTCTTATTTTTTGCTTTAGAAGGAACAGCGGTTGCATGGAGAGGGCTCAGATGAGAGCTAAGCAGCATTGGGAGGATTCAGTGTTTTTGTTTTTACCATTTCTTGCTAAGTTGTTTTCTTGCCAATTTTTTTCCACACACATCCCATTACTATTTACCTCTCAGGTTTCATTTGGTTCACTGTAGTGCAAACTTGCTTCTTGTTTAGGCAAAGCTAAGTGTCTCTTGGTAGCCAAACAATGTGCTGCATTCCATGCGCTGCCCTCACTAAAAAAGCAGGAACAATATGCCACGTACCTGAATTTCTTACTAGGTGCGTCTCCTTTGCCACATAGTCACAGATGACTCCAGCATCTTTGCTGCGCCAGCAGTTGTGAATGCCATTTTCATGGAAGATGCACTCTTGCACGGTATGCTCAGTGCCACTGCATTCCACACTGTCTAGATGGATGGGTACCTGCCCTTTTCCCAAATAAGGCACAGTTTTGGCTTTTGCAACACCACTGCATGGAAAGAACTAGTTAAGCTAAATATACAAAGTCACTAAAGCCAAAGACTTCCACTCAGGCAGACCGTTCTACATATATCTCTTCACCTCAGATTAACTCATGTCATCCAGGCCAGAGTATGTTGTTTGCAGAAAGCATAGCACTCTGCATCAAAACTCTAGCAAAACTCCCTTAGGACAGAGTGATCATAAACAGGAAGTTCCAGATACAAATACTTTAGCAAACTGAGGCACAACTAAGACCAAGTCAATTTGTATACATGGACAGTATGAGAAAGCTGTTGCCTTTGACCCCTTTAAAGACACTGCTTAAAAAAAACGCATCTCTCCACCTGATTTCCATTAAAACCTATATGGGAAGGGGAAGTCTGGCCCATGGACATAATGGGGCTCATAAAAGATCAAAATCTGGCCTGCAAGAGGTCTGGTAAATGATCCCACAGTTACACCCCCTCCCTGAAGGCTTTCCCCACCAAGTTGGAGAGTTGCCCTCATGTGCTTCACATATTTCCAGTTGACTTGACTAGAGATAACAGCAGAGTTTCTGGCCCCATTTCTGTTCTTCATTGGCTGTCAGGAATTTCTCCCTGTGAGGCCGCAGCCAGCAAGGGAGAAGAGAGGCCAGGAACACTTGGGGAGTCTGAATATACCAAACACTAGGAAAGCACAAGTCAAGCCAGGTCAAGGTCCAGTCCAAAGGTTCAGGAGGCAGAGATCCGTCTGGAGGGTTTCAGGGATCAGGAGACACAAAGGTTATGAGGGCTTGCTAATAATTTGCTGCAAGCAAGGAGCAGCCCCACCAGCAGACTTAAATAGCCCCTGTGAGCAGGTGCTGCTCATTGTTGTTTCCTCAACCTAGTCTGAGCAGCCTCCCTCTCCGCAACCCGTTTCAGCCTTCTGCGTGATTGAGAGCTGAGGGGCACAGCTGGCTGCAACTCCTCTGCATCGCTGCTGGTTCCCTCTCCATCCTGAGCTGGCTGGGGAAACTCAGTCTCTGTTTGACCTTCCAGTGCAGGGGATGTTTGCAGGTTGATTTGCTCAGTCACTGGCTTGGCCCTCTGCACAACCAGTTGCTCCTCAATTACAGCATCATCATCTAGCACAATTGGCAATGTAAGCCATGTGAGTTGGAAAACGCCCCTGCTGCTTCTAGTCTGAGACTGGAGATAGCAAGGACATCCTCCATGTAGAGAGGCACAGAATTCCATGCCTCCTTCTGCACTGAGTAGTAGAAATGGGCAGCAGGGTGGTGGTGAAGACCCTGATCCCATTTTACCATTTGGACCACCTCTGTAGTCCTGAGCTCGCTAGTGACTGGGATGTTAGTGGGACAGTAAACTTGTTTTGGGCTCTTAGTTTGAAATTTAAAGAAGCTTACAAAGGTACTAAACTTATTTTAGGGATAGATTCAGCACCCTGAATAGTTCCTTTAAAATTTAAAGACTAAATTCACATAATGCCACATAATAGTTGCTAGTTCAACAAACAACATATTTCTTAAACATTGTACAGTACCGAAACTTGAAAATTAAACACAAAAGCACTTGTTGATCAGAGATTTTAAGTATATTATCTTCCTATCTAAACAGAAGCTACAGTGGAATTACCTGTAACCCAGCTGCCTACAAACCACAGCTGCACCTCTGTCTGTCCAGCCGTCACCACAGATGCTGCCCCATTGGCCGTTCAGGAAAATCTCTATACGCCCATCTTTCACACTTTCCCCATCCACCAGCCTCAGAGGGAGTTCTGAAGTTTAGAAGACATAAATGAAGATGACTTTGTACTGTGAGGTGGTGCAATGTAGTAAAACTACTTCATGTGACTTAATTAAAATGAGGCAGTGGAGAAAAATATTTTTGTTTGTTTGTTTGTTTGTTTATTTATTTATTTATTTAGATCCCAATATACTCTAAGCAGTGGTTCTCAACCTGTGGGTCCCCAGATGTTTTTGGACTTCAGCTCCCAGAAGCCCTGAGCATTGACCATAGTGGCTGGGGCTTCTGGGAGCTGAAGTCCACAAACATCTGGGGACCCACAGGTTGAGAACCACTGCGGATCTTGAAGCTAAACAGAGTCAGCCTTGGTTAGAACTTGGAGGGGATGAATACCAGGTGTTACAGACTATATTTCAGAGGAAGGAACCAGCAAAACCACCTCTGAGTATTCCTTGCCTAAGAAAATCTTGTGAAACTCATGCGGTCACTATATGTTGAGAGGCGAGTTAAAGGCACATATACTCAAGGAAGAAAAAAAGGAAGAAAAAAAATCTGGGATTGATTCTGAAGTACTAATCCCTCAGTTAATTTTTCTGAAGAGGATGATGCAATACTGCAAATTGAAAACAAAGACAAGGTCCCATGGGCATTTACCAGTACATCTCTCTCTGATTTAGCTAAGAGCAAAATTAAATCTGGCTCTCTCACCTGTCCCAATGACATATAAAATGTGAGATATACAGACTGCCTATTTTTTTACATCAGAAGTTGTGTGTGAATTAAAGGGACAAAGTGACTCTGCCTGCCCTCTGTGACTCTTTCCACTTACCTGCACCTCTGCTACCAATTGGTGGACTTCCTCCTGTCCAGCTGCTGTGACAACCATCTTTAGGGACCTCCTAGATGCCCTCATGGTCCCTGTGTGAGACTTTATTCACCTTATATTCCCACCAGACACCACCACCACTGATTGACTGTTGCCACCACAGAAACTGTGTGCCTGAATTTAAGCTTTCCAATATCCCTTTCACAGCATTCTCAGAGACTCAAGTGTATAACACAAAAATAATGATTTAGTAAACAGCAATTGAACATCACAGGTTGCTTATTTTGACATATCTAAATCCTGACTCACACTGACTCTAACACACATCTCTCCCTCTCATTCATGTCTTAACTAACCTTAACTCCCCTCTGTCTCTGACCCTGACTAGCTCAACTTTAGCTCTGACCTTGACTTTAACTCTCCTAACCTAACTCCTCATCCTAACTTTGAGCAACTCACCTCTCACTCTCTGACTGCCATATGCACCCACCTTTGAAAATCCCCTCAGACACATAGCCAATCACCAGGCATGCTAAACGTTACATAATCTCAGTGCCTCCCAACAGATCCTTACATTATTATATCTACTATACATAATTTCAGTGATATATTTAAGTCTTTTACTCCAAGTCTCAAGTCAAGTCTCAAGTCTCTACCTTCAAGTCTCAAGTCAAGTCTCAAGTCCTTGCAAGATACTTGCAAGTCAAGTCTTGAGTCAAGTCTCAAGTCTGGGAGCCAATTTTACACTCCAACCTATATTCCAGAATTTCTGGACACAGTTGAATAAAGTCAGTTTTAACAATTTAAGTAGAGTCAGTGCTCTACTTTTGTGATTTTTCTGCAGGTTCAGAAGTGGGGAATAGGATCCCTCTTACTTCCCATTTGCAAAGCTGGAGGCTTTTTCAGAAGTGGGGAATAGGCTCCTTCTTATTCTCCATTACTGAAGCTTCAAGGGCTTTAGAAGGAAGGATCCTTCCTCCTCAAGCCCAGTGCCTAATACATTTTCTGTTCCTCTTTGAGATACGCATCCTGCACTCTGGGCATGAGTCTTGCCTTCTGCTCTTAGGAAAAATTTTAGAAAGCTCCTCTGATACGCAGCAGGGACAGGCTGCTGAGCAGACCTCAAACCCACCTCAAGTGCACTGCCTAACCCATGTGCTGTTCCCTCTGAGAAATGTGTCCACATTCTGGGCTTGAGACAGATTGTCATGTGACTAGTAAGTTGTAAGGTTTCTGGATGAATGTATTATGTTACTGAACCAAAGGCAGCAAGTCAATCATTAAAAATATGCAAGAGTCAAGTCAAGTCAGTGTGTAATTTTTGCTGAGTCAAGCCCAAGTTGAGTCACTGAAGTGACTTAAGTCTGACATGAGTCCAATTCAATCGACTCAAGTATATATCACTGCATAATTTCTATCATAAATAAAATAACACCCCCCTAAGTTGATAACATCACATCCTCCACTTCCCATCCCAATGTTTTTTTATGCTCTTCTCTCAACTCAGCAAGAGAAAAGTGTCAGACTTGATAAGGCGGGGAGAAGAGTTCAGTTTACCTGTTCACCCCATTTTTATTCTACAATGCAATCTCAGTTTTAGGTTTATACTGAAACAGGGCAGATACAAGAACCAACACGGCTGCCTCATTGCAAATACTTTGGCCTTAATTAATTGAATGAAACAAGGTAGGCAGTTTCTTGATGGCTGTATCATCCAAGATCCAGAAACTCAGAGACCATCCCATGGTAGAGAGGTAGGTTGTACAAACATGGCTCAGTATCAGATCACCACTTCTTTGGAGAATTTATGGTTGGTTACCTGCAGGCTCGTCAATGATCCTATTGCTATCCAGGGAACAGTGGACTCCTACATCTTCTTCGTGGGAGCAGTCATGTTGACCCCAGTTGCTATGGGGACAATCAACCAGGGACTGTTCAGTGCCTGTGCAAGCCACATCATCCAGTAAGATGAAGCCTTGACCAGAAGCAAATTCTCCCTCTGATGCCAGCCTGGCAGGACCACTAGAGGAAGCAAGTGAGTGCATGTGCGTGTATGTATATATAGAGAGAGAGAGAGATATACACACTCACACACATCTATACACACATACATATACAAAAAGGAGAGAGAGAAGAGGAAATGGCTACAAGTTAGAGTGATGCAGGAAGATAGATAATATGAGGAAAACCTAAGAAGCACCACAAATACATGCTATGCCTAAACTCCTATAGATTCACATGCAAACTAGGAATTAGTGAGTGTACATATGCAAAGGTTACTAACAGATCTGGAACATGTATAACTATTTTTGTTCTTACCACTCCCACCACTCCCTTCCCTCCTCTGTTGTCCCTTTGATTACAAGCACTTTCTCCCCCCCCCTATGCTATTCTGAAGTATACATGACATCCTTGATGGAATTTCACTACTTATACAAATCTGCACCACTTGTGCAATCTTCTAGATGCCCCTTTTATTCTTTTTTTTTAAATAGCAGCCAGTTTAATTTTTTAAAGCAATTGTCTTTAATACAAATTCTTTTAAAACTACAGAAAATGGGGTCATTTCCACACTACACTGTTATGGTGCTATTATTCCACTTTCAACATCCTATGGAATCCTGGGGTTTGCAGTTTTGGGAGAGGCCAGAGGCAGAAAAGCCCTGGGTGTCCATAGCTCTCTGATTGCAAAGGTGCTAACAGTACTTCTTAATTATATGCAGCTTTTTGTCTTGATTCAGATATCACACCTAATCATAATTAAGGAGCACTGGCCATGATATGTGACATGACTCACTATGGAACTACCTTTCCATGTGGGTTGGACTGCATGCTTATATGAGGCAAGACGTTATGCTGCTGGTAAGGCCTGCCATGTAAGACAGGCTTGTGCTAAGGAGCCAGACTAAACGTGCCAAACAGCTATGGGGCAGCAACGGTGTGTGTGGTGGGGGTGATACCAGAGGAGGATCTCTCAGTGGCACCATAGCTAACACTTGTTAGAAGAAGGCAATGGTAAACTACTCCTTAAGCCTTTTACCCTGAAAATCCTATGCTGAAACACTTCAGAGTGAAAGAGATAGTGCCAGAAGATGAGACTCCCAGGTTGGAAGGCAATCAAGTTACTGAGGAAGAACAGAGGACAAGCAACAATAGTACTGTGGCTAATGATACAACTAGACTGAAGCTAAGAGGATGCTCAGCTGTTGACATGCTCAGAAGTGAAAGGAAAGTCCAAAGCTGCATAACACATATTATAGGAAGATTGAGTGTCAGAAGCATGAATCAGGGGAAACTAGACATTGTAAAACAAGAAATGGAACACATAAACATTACAATACTTGGTCTGAGTGAGCTAAGGTGGAACATTTTCAGTCAGACAATTGCAGATTTTTTTACTCAGGAAATGAAAATAAAAGAAATGGGGTGAAGAGAGATGTAGCAAAAGCAGTTAAGGGATATAATGCAAAGTCTGACCAAATTTATAATATCAATAGGACTTCAGGGAAGATCCATCAATATAATCATGATTCAAGTTAATGCTCCAACTACAGAGGAAGAAGAGGAAGAAATTGAAAGATTATACACAGAAGTCCAGGAAGAAATTGATCACACACTAAAAGAGGACATGTTGATAATCATAAGCAATATGAATGCAAAATGAAGAAACAAAAGAACCAAAGACTATAGGAAAATTTGACATAGGATCAAGACATGAAGTAGCAGAATGACTGACTGAATTTTGCAAGGCTAATACATTGTTCATTGCACATTCTTCAAAGAACCAAAGAGGCAACTGTATATATGAATATCACCAGATGGCCAATATAGAAATCAAATAGACTACATGACTGGAAGCAGAAGATAGAGAAGCTCCACTCTCCTTGGCAAAACAAGACAAAGAACAGATTGTGGCATAGACCCTAAAGTACTAATATTAAAAATGAGAGCAAAACTAAAGAACACTGAACCAACCATGGTGCCAAAATACATCCTGAAGAACACCCCTGTAGAATTTAAAGACAATGTGAAAAACAGATTTGTCCTATTAAGCGTTAACTGACTGGGAGTCTGAACTCTGGACTGAAGCTAGGGGCTTTGTGAGAGAAGAATGCAAAAAAGGCACTATCTCCAGCCAAAATGAAAGAAAAGCTTCATTGGATGACAGGTGAAATTCTTCAATCAGTTAAGACAGAAAAGAAGCAAAAGCAAAAGGTGACAGGAATATGGTTGGAACCCTGAATTCAACTGTTCGGTGACTTGTGTGCATGGACAAAGACAGCTATTATAGAATCAACATAGAAAAATAACAGAAGACTAAAAAAGTAGAATAAGAGACTTCTTTCACAAGATCCAAAGCAAAGAGAAATTTAAATGAAGAGTGAGGGTGATATATAACAAGCAGGGAAACACACTGCATGATCAAGAAGAAATAAAAAGACATTGGAAACAATACATAGAAGAACTGTACAGAAGAGATGAAAGGTGAACAAATTCATTCAAGGAATGAAGACTAACCCACAGTTTTAGAAAGTGAAGTGGAAGCTGTACTCAAAGCACATGGGAGAAATAAATCACCAGGAACAGATGGCAAACCAATAGTGCTGTTTCAAGTTACAGAAACAGAATCCACACAAAATTCTTACTAAAATCTGTCAACAAACATGGAAAACAAAAGAAAGGCCTACAGGTTGGAAACACTCAATGTACATTCCAACCCATAAATAAGGGGACCCAAGGATTACAATAACCACAAGACCATTGCATTGATCTCTCATGCAAGCAAAATAATGTTCAACATTCTGCACAAAGACCTTTATCATGTTTGGAGCAAGAAATGCCAGATGTCCAAGCAGGGTTCAGAAAATGAAGGGGCATTAGGGATCATATTCCAAACATATGTTGGATAATGGAGCACATCAAAGAATTTCAAAAGAAAATCAGCCTTTTGAAATTCTTTGATGTGCTCCATTATCCAACATATGTTTGGAATATGATCCCTAATGCCCCTTCATACAAAGCCTTTGCTTTGTAAATTGTAGCAAAGATTGAGAACCAGTGTGGTGTTGTGGTTTGAGCTTTGGGCTATAACGCTGGAGGCCAGGGTTCAACTGCCTGCTCAGCCATGAAAACCCACTGGGTAACCCTGGGTGCATCACACACTCTCAGCCCCAGAAACCCTCATGATAGGTTCACTTCAGAGTCACTATAAGTTGTAAACAACTTGAAGGCACAAAACAACAACAAAAGCCTTTGACTGTGCAGATCATGAAAAACTATGGATTGTTCTAAAAGAAATGGGGATGCCACAGCACTTGTTTATTTTATTTGTGTATCCTGTACTCAGGACAAGGGGCCACCATTAGGACAGAATATGGAAAAAACAGTGTGGTTTCCAATTTGCAAGGGAATCAGGCAGGGCTATTTAATTTGTATGCTAACTTAACTTGCAATATAAAGAAAACAAAAATAATGACCACAAATGATTTACATAACTTTAAAGTAGACAGTGCAGACATTAAGATACTTTGGGTCAGCTATCAATCCAATGAGAGACTGCAGTCAAAAAATCAGAAGAAGACTAGGACTTGCAAGGGCAAGCTAGGAAAGAGTTAGGTCAGGCTTCAAATTTAAAAATATATCATTGGATATCAAAGTCAGGATTGTCCATGCCATTGATTTTCTGATTTCTATGTTTGGTTGTGAAAGCTGTACAATGAATAAAGCTGACAGGAAGAGAATGAACTCATTTGATGCCAGAGAAGAATTCTGCAGACACTCTGGACTGCCAAAAGGACAAATTGGTCCTAGGGCAAATGAAACCTGAACTCTCCCTAGAAGCCAAGATGACTAAGCTGAGACTATTGTACTTTGGACAGATCACAAGCTGACATGACTGCTAGAAAAGACAGAAATGCTTGGTACAGTTGAAGGCAGGACGAAAAAGGAAATTACAAGTGGATAGACTTAATCAAGGAAGCCGCAGGGCTGTTGGTAACAGGGTGACTTGAATGTATCTTATTCATAGGCTCACCATAAGTTGAACCCGACATGATGGCAATCAACAATAGCAGCAGCAACATGTGACATATCAAACCATAATTTGTGATCAGTCAGCAGGCGAGAATCATGATATGAAATGATTTTGCCAATGATGATTTCTGCTAAATTTTGTCTGATCTCATTGACCTGCAACAGAATAATCTAACCTCCCTTAAAAATAAAATGAAAAACCTACCTGAAACCCAGCTGTCTGCAAGCCACCTGAGCATTGATACTTGTCCAGCCATCATCACATACACATCCCCAGCCTCCATTATAGTATACTTCCACCCTTCCTTCATTTGGGCTGTGGCCTCCTGCTAGTCGGATGCTACCTTCTGCTGGATAAGAGACATGCAGACAGAGAAGGGTCAGTAGTTAAGATTACTCTCTTCCCATTTTCTTGAAGACTATACCTCATAATCCACACAAAACAAATCCATTGCCATGTTGGCCATCACAAATTCCAAAATCTCTATTTTGGGATTGCCAGAAAAAAAATCTGGGCAAGCTTTCAGTACCCATTATCAGACAAAGATGTCAAAAAAAAGCAGTCAGAGGGAGGGGAGAGGGTCAGGAAAAGTGCATGTTGTATTGAAATGTTATCAAAGGAAGAAGCAACTGATGATCGGACAAGAACAATACATTTTGACTTTTTCATTTTTAAAATGCAAACAACTCTCTTGAAAGGCTAGGGTTCTTTTCTCTTTTTGTAACACCTTTGTTTGATGAGGAGACCTGACAGGTTCTCAATAGTCTGCACACATTTTTGTGTCTTTTTGGTTGGTGTCATAAAGCCATTCTACTATGATTACCACAACATTGTGCTCTAACTGCCACAACACAGATTTTGTCATTTTTCTTACGGCCAATACTAGTGCTTCGGGGTATTGTATGACTTGAAAAATACTGAATTCAGCCACTTAGGAAGGGGACCTTATGCAGGAGGATGAAGATTTTATACTATCTGAAAAACCAAAGCTTTATTTTTGAGGGTTTGCTCTCTTCATTAAAAGTAATGTTACCAGTTTAACTTCTTTTGTCCTTTACCTGACTCAACATACAATATCATCTCCAGCCTCCCTTGAAAATATATAGGCAGCATGAGGACATTCTACTCCCTATCCACTAAGAGGCCATTGGGTTTTGCACTGGACAGAGCTAGTTCTGAATTTTCAAGAGAGACGTTTGTTTTTGTGGTTGCCCCAGTAAACCCACTATCCTAGTTCCTTGGCAATAACAACCTTCTGAGCTAGAGCTTCAATGCCTCTTAAGCCAAAAAGGACCACAACCATCTCAAAAATTGGGGAATGTTTCCAATGCAGAAATCCACATTAAAAAACAGGGGGCACAATCCAGTCCAGGTTATGCCTTTTTAAATCCCACTTATTTCAGTGAGGAAAACTGAAGTCTGTGTTTTGGTTCACTTGACTGAAATCAGTGAGACTTAAATGAACAATACATTTGTTGTCATTTTTTCATCTGTTTACCATTTATTTAACTGATTTGTATACTATAAATACTTGGTGGCATAACTATATAATGAGAAGCTCTTTAGACTATGCATTTAATGGAGACTGTATTTACAAAGATACTATATGTATTTACAGGAGAAATATTAGAAAGATCCATCCATACCTGAAAAGGGATTACAGACTACCCCTGCATCTTCAATGTGGTCACAATTATGGTCTCCCCAACCACTCTTTTTGCACTGGTCAACTGACAACTCATTGCCTGAGCACTCCACTTCATCCAGCAGGATGGGGCCCAAGCCCTGCCCAAAGTAAGCCCAGGAGACAGCTTTTGGGATTCCACTTGGGAGAAGATAAACATATGCACTGTGATACAATCTCATCGTGATAACACAGGAAACTCAGAAAGTTTTAATGAGATCCATACTGCCAGCTGTACATTCATAAATATTCTCATAAAAAGAAAAGCAGGTGACAGATTACCTGAGGCCCAGCTGTCTGCAAACCACCTCAGCATCCTTGTCATCCCAGTGGTCATCGCAGATGGTGCCCCAGTGACCATTGTAATACACTTCTACTCGGCCCTCAAAGCTCTTTTCTCCCCCTACCAGACGAAGTGGAGATCCTACACCTGCTCTTTAAGAAATGCGAGACAAGAAAGAAGGAAGGAAGGAAGGAAGGAAGGAAGGAAGGAAGGAAGTTAACTAGTGGCTAAATACAAAGCACCTTTCTGCCAATATGTACTTTGTTGCTCCTTATCTAGAGGTGTAGCAAAAGGATATAGTGGGGCCTCATGGAGGGGAGGAGTGACACATAAACCAAGACAAAGCAAGAACTGATCCTTTTTCCAATACCCAGCTACCCCACCTATATGCTAATTACTTTTAATTATGTGGACTGTGGATTGAGGATGAAATTGCCTATTATATTTTTCACCACCATCATCCTCAGTTTTCCCATTAAAAATGAAACAAAACTCGAAGGTGCGGACAGCATCTTTTGGTAAACAGCAGCACTGTGATGGCCAGTAAAAGGTGCAACACTCTCCCCATCCCCAGCGTGGACTGAGAATATATTTCAGATCAGGGATCCAAAAGGCTGCATTTCCTTTAGAATGAAAAAAGTAGCCAGTTTCAGCATTCCTTTAAAAAGTGTGAATAACTTAGTATGCAGTTTGCCCTTAAAAGCAAGAGACCATTTTCCTGTTGAAGACCTGTAAGGAAATGTGCTACTTAGTGAATCACTCTTCCTGGATCCTGGAATGTTATTTGAAATTGTATTAAGCTATGTCACATTCCTCATTTTGAAAAGAAGAGGAAGGCCAGAGGACTTGGCTCACTTTGAGAGTTTGTGTGTGCGCATGTAGTTTTCATTTTTCCTTATAACACGCCTATGAAGTAAGTCACTTTTTCACATTTTAGAAGCTGGAAATAGTGATACTCAAGGCCATTCATCTGCAGTGGGAATAGGATCTGATATCAGAATCTGGAATCAGAGTCTCAGAATCAGAATCTGAGTAGATTAAACAATTTACTCAGCCACACTTTACTAAAAATCAGAGTCACAGGATATGTCAGGGCCAACCACTTCTGTTTATCCATGTTTGTGCATAAATCAACTGTGGAAGTGAGGGATAGAGACTGATTTTTATATCAGAAAGATTAGTGTGTAAGTGAGGACAGCATCTGGGATCTCCTCTGTCTTGCCTTCCTGCACTGTGTAGTTCACTTCCCATAGTGGAGCTGGGCTGAAGAGCCTGATGTGATAAAGGTGATGCAAGGGGTGGTTTAGTTCCCCTTACCTGCACTGTGCACTGATACTTTTTTTATTTTAAAATCAGACAACATTTTGCACACCCGTTGCTTGTTATACACAAATGGGACAATATAAAAACAACAAATGCGCCCTTGCATCTTCTAGTCCTTTTAGTGATTGTGCTGCAAGTAAGTTTGGAAAGAATTGGAGAAGGAGGTGAAAATGGCCTGAAAGTAATGTTGTTGCCATGATGTGCACTCACATACAACTGTTGCCTTGGTTAACAGACTGTACAGAAATCTCTTTGGTCAAAGGCAACAGTGGGCCACACAGAGGATCCCTGTGTCACAGGCAGCTGTTTCAGTTCTGTTAAAAATTACTATCTCTGGTTTGTAATTTTGCTGAAAGAGCTGGAATAATCAGCAGGGTGTCTTTACCTTGAGGTGGGACACAGTTCGCCACTGCAGCTCCCTGAATGCAAATTCTGAACAACTTTTGGTAACTGCACTGCAATAGCATCTTCTCATTCCCACGACAGTTTACAGACAGCAGATGGATAGGTATCGGCCCTAGACTAGAATGGCTCTCCTTTTGGGCTGTGCCAATTGCACTACAGCAGAAAGCAGAAAATACAACTTCACTAAAATTACTGGAAAGGGTAACCTTTAGTTTCTCTGTCTTACCCCTCCAACCCTCCAAACCTACACTAGAACTTAATTCAATCATTCCAACTACTGGTTTAAAAAACAACTCTTGCAGCCTCCTTCCCACTATAGTGTTTATAGTGTTAAAACTATAGTTGGGCATAGTCACCTTTTTCTTTTGTTAATTGGTAATGGACTCAGAGCCTGGAAATGTTAGAATTATTGCTAATACTTTGACAATAATATTGAATTCTCTCTTGCCTGTTTTTTATACCTGGTGAAGAGTTGTTGAGGACTCTAAGTCTTATACTTACATTTTGAAATGCTGTTGTTTATACACTGATCTCATGAATAATAGTTATAGTTAAAATGTTGGAAATCTGATCAGAGATCTCTCAAGATCCTCTGTGGTTTTGTCCATATGTCTGTTTAGCAATAAGAAAAAGTATGCTTTCAACCACATTTAGTCAGATATGCTAGACTCCAACAGCTATTTTGAGGAACAGATATTGCCTTCCACCCTGTTTTATTCTTACCTGAGTCCCAGCTGTCTGCAGACCACGCTGGCATCCTGGTCCGTCCAGTGGTCCCTACAGATACTTCCCCACAACCCATTGAAGTGTAACTCCACCCGGCCCCCCTCCTTCAGTTGCACAGCACCTGTCCAAACAAAGATATCACACAAGTTGCATCAGCAGAATTGTTGAAAGGGTGAGCAAAATGCAGAGGATGTTCCTTCCCGAATGAGACAAGAAGAATCAAGCCTCTTTTCCACCTTCTGACATGAATGGGAGAGGCAGTCTTCTGGTGAGGGAAGCAAACCCATATCATTGGTTCTGATTCAGTATTTGCTGCCTGGTGTGAGAAGTGGAGTATGAGTGGATGAGAGAGCAGGGGACTACAAAACGTTTCTCTCAGATTTATTTGCCAGTGTCCATACTTCAAATATATTAGTGCATAGGCCATGTTTCATTCATTCTTAGGAATAAAAAGAAATCCTGGCTACTTCTTGGTTCTTCCACAGCATTTGGCTCAGGGAAGAGTAAGGTTCTCCTCCAACCTCCCATATCTTCATAAAAACTCTGTGTAGTAGATTATGCTGAGAGTCAGTGATTAACCAAAGGTTAATGGCTGAGCACAGCTTTGGACACAGATCTCTCAGCCAGATCCTAGTTCAACACACCAGCCTGGTTTGCACAATGTTTTTGGCTCTGAAAGAACTTCCAGGGATATTGGGGCAGCAGTGGCTGCATGCATGTGTATGCAGAGATACACACTGAGATACACACATAAGCATCCCACAAGATTCTCTTTGCTATTTTTTTCACTAGTATTAGGAGCAGCAGGGAAAGAACAATCTGTTTGAGATCTGTTAGAAACTGAGCAAGGATCAGTGCGGATGGAATTGTGAACCCCTTTTCTAATCTTCTCACCATACTGGCTCTAATGCAGTGAAAGTGTGGAATAAAATCCACCTAAATGCAACTCCTCATCTTCTCCCTCAGTTTTCAGCCTGACATGTTTACCATTCAGTCCTTCAAACCCAAAGGACAGTTTTAGACTTCGTCCCCCTGAACACCTCCCAACCATGAAGGCAGGTAATTGGTGGTTTAAATACAATAGATATAAAGGGGGTGGGTGGGTAAAAAAGAGAATCTGACAGCCACTTTAAGCCACTGGTCTATTTTTGTGTGAGCTTTTGTGGATTTCAGTCCCAATTTGAAATCCATGAAACCTTATGACAAAATAAAGTCTTAAAGAAGCTGCTAGATTCCATTCTCCTCCCCTTCCTTTTTTATGCTACAATGAGCTAACTTTTTGAAAACAGAGGACATGATTCCTAGAATCTGTAAGGATGTTTGATATCTATATCAAACAGTGTGAAGCATTACCAGTGCAATATGATCTTTTGGTAGTAAACAGGAGAAAAAACACTCAAGATGTCCTTGTAAGGTAAAAAAAAAAAAGGGGGAAACTTACATTTATTGTTTCAGGAAATCTATCTTGGATAGGAAAGGATATAGATAAAAGATTACCTATATTTCAGTAGAGAAGCCCCTAAACGCTGGCTCTCATGAGTGAGTGTAAGGCATCCTGAAGCAGAAGCAGGGAAGAGGAAAAAAAAGAGACAAAAGACTGACTAAATTTTGGAAGAAGAAGGGAATGACCTCTGCAGTCAGGCAGGAAAGAAAAAGGCCTGGAAACACAGGTCAAAGAAAGAAAGAAACAGGTGAAAGAAAAAGCCAGGCATACTTTCTAGAGTTCTCTTTCATTAGCCACTCTATGTAAGCACTGATGCCTCTTTGCTTACAACATAATCTGCATCTGGACTATTAAAACCATAGCAGCAGCTGAGACAGTCCTCCACGTCTCTACCCCGTTCCTTCAAACTCAAGCACTCTTCTTTCCCCCATTTCCTACTCAAGCAGAAAGCATCAGATGGTAACTGATCATTATCAGACATCGCCTTTCATAGTTTTAAAAAAAAAGCTATAGTTGGAAGTTTCAAATCTTATTCTCCTCATGTTAGCTTTTAAAAAAACAGTGGATCTTCTTATCAGATATTTTTACATGCAACATGCTTGGCCTTTAGTAAAATTGTCATCGTAGGACAGGTAAGAAGGGAATACGGATGCTCCTCATTTCAGCTATCTCTGATCTGAGCTTTCTGTTTAGAAGCATTACTCTTCAATTTAAATAAAGCATTTCAATAATCCTTTTTGTCCTTTATGGCTTTATCATTCCTTCCTTTTAGAGAAGAGGAAAAACAGGAAGTGGTACTTACCCTGGTGACAATCACAGTTAGCCCAGCCAACTGCTCCAGAGGAAAGCTGGTAGAAGCACCAAGGTACTGTCCCACCGTCAGGATTCCTGCAATAATTGTGATTCCCTAACCCTCGGTTTGGATACTGCATGATGTAGTCAGGGAAGTCAGCCCAATTCAGGCATGCTGACCCAGAAACTGTCACATTCAGTGACCCATTATAATATCCAGAGGTCTCCATGTCACACAAGCCAGATGCTAGAAGAAGAAGAGAAGATTCCTTTGAGGTTGCCTGCCTCCATGCCAGGCAAGTCAGCCTCTTTGATCTTTTCCTCATTGGCAGATAAGACTCAGCTGAAAATGCCCACCCTTTTTGGAGGCAGAAAAGTAGAGTGTCATTTTGTTGATTTCATTTGGGAGCAGGGGGAAAAAATCTAGAATTTGGCGGGGGCAAAAGCTCCACTACTCCATCTCTTTTTGCTTAAAGGGAGCAGCATCCCCTGCCCCAAACTCAGCATTGTAAGGCCCTTTCACAATTATATCACTATCATTCTACTTGCAGTGCCCTGACTGCATTCTCTGGAATTCTGGGATTTGTAGTTTGGTCAAAGGTACCAGAGGAGCTCTCTGCTAGAGAATTCTAAAGATCCCTTCCCAAATTGCTAATTCCAGGATACCATAAAATACAGTTATACCAGTTAAAGTGGAATCTTAGTGCTGTTATAATGTAGTGTGAAATGGCCCTTAACGAGTTTAAATCTCCCTACAATGTTTCACATCAGTTTGGAATGACACTATGACATCTCATAGCATCATTCCAGAAACATAGAATAGGGTCAGAGAATGACAGCTCCCCCCATGCATGGGGAACTCCCCAAATATGCAAAAATCACTTTCTTACTTTTGAATGCCACTATTGCTTCCAAAGTAATATGCATGGGAGTTAAATCTGACTTTATGAGAAATGATGAAAGCTAAATTAAAAGTTTAATAATGATGACATATTCTTACCTGCAGTCCACAAATGATTCTGAGTCGGCTGAGATCCTAAGAATGCCTAGGAGGAAAAGGAAAAAAAAAGTAGGATTACAGACAGATTATTATCCCTTAATTAAAAATGGTGAAACTCTGGCCCAACAGAGTTTTCTAGCTAGCCTGCAAGTTACATTTGTGGGCCAGCTCCTTTTTTTCCCAGCAACATGCAAGGAAACACTCTCCTCCTTTCCCCTCACTGATCAGTGAGAAAAGTTAGAATTTATCTGTGTAGGAACTTCTCTCTCTCTCTCTCTCTCTGTGCATGTGCATGCGTGTGTGTGGGTGTGTGTAATTTTCCTGTGTAGGAAGTATGTGTGTGTGGTGTGTTTCTGTCTGTCTACGTGGGTTGGTTTGTTTTTTTCATTTCAATATAGGCAATCCAAGATTTTATCAGTGATAAATGAGATTTTAAATATATTTGCATTTTAAATATCCTGGTCTTGAAAGCTCTTAAATTTTAGAGATAGACGGTAAATACAGTGTACACAGAGTAGACATGCATAGAACTGAGCTGCCCTGGGGCTTACTTCTGAATAGAGATGTTTAGTATTAAATTGTGCTTTGACTGACTGATGCCTACAACACTGAGACTTACTTCTAAGCAAAGACAGACAGAACTGATTTGCATTAGTATGAGAAAATACATTAACTGGTAAGAATTACATCTGACCTTGCCTAGTTTGCTTTATTACCATACTGTACACTCCCACTCCATGATATGACTGGCAATAAACATTATTTAATTGGCACTAAATATAAATCATATATTTATGGCTAATAAGTCATGCTGGTAAAGAGGACTGACTGTGCACGTGTAAAATTAGGCCAGAGGGGGACCCAAGGCATGGCCAGGTCATAAATTCACTGAGGATTAGTCAGAGAACTCAACTAAATAGGTTTAAGATGATCCTTTCAATGGCCCAAACCTAGAACACAATAGTCACTGGATTTCCCAGACAAAACAATAACGACCAATGCCCTATAATCTCCTTCCTGCTGAACTTCCCCCTTTTGTTCCCTCACCTGCCCAGACTTTAAGAAGCTATCATGATTCCCATCAATGCTTTATCACCTAATGCTAAGACCACTAGCCAGCTCCACATCCCTTTGTTTGCTCTGTCAAAGAGACTTTTATATCTTCCCCTTCAGGGCAGAAAAGGAGTATTTAAACCCTGGTTGAGACCCTGAGTTTTGCTAGCACTTGGGCACCACTCTGCACCTCTGCACCCTCATTCCTCTGTGCTGCTCTCAAATTCCGGAGTTTGAGCCATTTTGCTGCAACTTTCTGCAATTAGAACAAAGTGGGTAAACTTCATCCCAATTCTTCATTATCAAACTTTTCCTTCCTTTCCTTTGGTTAGCCTTGTACAGTTGTGAGACTGCTTGAATGTCATGTGTACTTGTGATTTCCAATAAAATATTCTTTTAATCTCCAACAAGTGCCTTTGCATTTGTACAGGTATACACTGGTGAAAAGATCCTGGAAGCTATCCCCCACATTTGCAGGCCTCCCTTTTAAGCTAATAATTCCCCACCTTTCCACGGAGGCACTGTGGGTAGACTTCTGAGTCACCCATCTTTTGCAGAAACAGCTTTGGCTCCATCAATTAGTATAATGCAGCCCCTGCCTCAAAACTCTTCCCAAATTGGAATATGCCCTCCAGGATAAAAAAAAAAAAAAGGCATCTAATATAAAATAAAAATGGACTTTGTCTTTAAAGGTGTGATGCCCACGATAGACCAGGAGAAACACATACAAATTACCGGTGCCCCCCACCCCGCTACTATTCCTTCATATTTTCACCCATTTGCCCCTCTGTCCAAGAGCCACCAGATGAATACTTGGTGGACTGCAGACGCTTTGCTCACTAGCAAAGAACATACTGCTATAAAGCTCCTCATCTATTCTTGGTACTTATGGGTACAGGGAAAAGAGGAAAGAGCCAAGAATGTTGTGGTGGCGGTGGGGACGGAGTGGGAGAGAAGGCTGCTACAGAAAGACTGCAGAAGGATCTGGAAGGAAGAATTGTTGCACCTGTGAGAGATAATAAACAGTGCCTTCTTATTGTTTCCCCATAATAGTAAACATTAGTTTCCCATTTCTTTTTCAGAAAACAGGTCAGGACTGAGAGGGCAACCCTCCGCTTCACAGCGGCCTCCATTCCATGCATTTATTAGGCAGAATATAAATTACTCCTAAGGAGCTTTTCGTTTCACTAAATCACAAAGCCCCAGCTAGATTACTTGTTGAAAGTGTAGTGTGTGTGTGTTTCGCGTAATGTGTCTTAACTTGCTGTTGATACATACAGCTCCTTAAAATGGTAGAAAAAAACAAGAGGGATGAATTGCATTATATCTGCAAAGGTTGGCCACATGTAACTGCTGTTGTGTGCCTTCAGATCGTTTCTGACTTACAGTGGTTTTTTTCATGGTTTTTTGGGGGGGCTAAGACTGTGTAACACACCCAAGATCACTCAGTGGGTTTCCACAGCCAAGTGGGGAATCAAATCCTGGTCTCCAGAGTTGTAGTCCAATGGTCAAACCACTACACCACACTGGCTCTCCCACATGCAATGCATACACATATATTTTATTAGTTAGATTGACAATCTAGCTATCTCAGATGACCAGAAGGCACCATATGTGGCTCTCCTCCTTCTCACTTTATTGTTACAACAATCCTGTGAGGTAGCTAATCTTCTAAGTCCCACTCCAACACTTTGGCAACAGCACTTTGTTGGCTCTTATGTTTGCCTGCTTAATCAGGAGATAGCTATATTTGCAGGAAAGAAGTCTGTGATAGCAAGGCACTATCTTGGTGCCAGCTCATTGTCTCTTAAAGCTTCATCACTTGTCTCATATCCAGTGATGTACTTAAGTCTTTTACTCCAAGTCTCAAGTCTCTACCTTCAAGTCCTTGAAATTACTTTCAAGTCAAGTCTCAAGTCTGGGAGCCAACTTTATACCCCAACCACAATTCCAGAATTATTGGGCAAAGTGAAATAAATCCAGTTCTAACAACTTAAGCAGAGATGGCTCTCCACATTTGCAATTTTGCCATCTGCAGCTTTGTAAGTGGGGGATAGGATCCTATCTTACTCCGCATTACTGAAGATTCAAAAGATTTAGAAGGAAGGATCCTTCCTCCTCAAGCCCATTGCCTAACACATTTGCTGCCCCCTCTGAGAAATGCACTCTGCACTCTGGGGGCAAGTCTTGTCTTTTGCTCTTAGGAAATGTGTTAGAAGATTCCTCCGATATGCTGCAGGGACAGGCTGTTGAGCAGACCTGAAGCCTGCCTCAAGCCCACTGCCTAACCTGTTTGCTGTTCCCCTCTGAGAAATGCACCCACACTTTGGGCTTGAGACAGATTGCCATGAGACCAGTAGGCAAAAAGAGACGGAAGCGTTGTTCAAAGTTGTAACGTTTCTGGATGAATGTATTATGTTACTGAACCAAGGGGATTAAGTCAGTGATTAAAAATATACAAGTTTCAAGTCAAGTCAAGTCAGTGCATCTTTTATGGCCGAGCAGAGTCTGAGTCGAGTCACTGAAGCGACTTAAGCCTGACTTGAATCCGAGTCTATCGACTCAAGTCTACATCACTGCTCATATCCTTCTTCCGTATATCTCCTTGTTCCTGTTTCCCACAGTCTGTTTAACTGCACCTGCTGTTATCTGTTAATGCAGGAAAACTATAAAGGCTACATGAACCCCACCCACCAATAAGGAACCGATTACAGTTTCAGAATCTACACCCCACTCCCGGCCACACTCCTCACCTATCCCATTTCTCCTTCTCTCCCTCCTTCTCCTATTCTCCTCAGATCAAATAATTGTTCCCCACAAATCTCAAATCTTCCACTTCCACATGGTTATCCGAAGGCATGCGCTTGTTTTTGAGGTACAGCCTCCTCCTAGGTTTAGCCCTTCAGAACATGATCGCTAAACAAAGGGCTGAAACTATTCTAATGGAATGGGGAGTGAGGCTCAGTTTCAGAGCCAGCTTGTAGGGTCCTGATTAGAATTTCTTTGCTGTATATTTCACAGACAGACAGAGCAAAATATATGTATTCCCCACGAACACCACCTTGGTTGGCTGAAAAAGAAAGGGAGAAATGAAAACCCCCACTCTGAGTGCCGCGCTGTTTCACTCTGTGACTGAGATGGGGGATAAGGAATAGTAGGATGTGGAAGAGGGTGGACAAACATGTACAGAATACAAACTTAAAAATCAAACAATCCTCCTGGTCTGAAATCTTTATTTCTCCAGCAGACAGGGGTAGAATTTGTTTATTTATATCCTCATAGCTATCCTTTGAACTTTAGATTTGCCCTTGAAGTGGCAGCAGGGGGAGAACATTAAAATTAATCCTTTTTAGGATATTTTTTATTAACGTATTCTAAAAAACTAAAATTCTACTAATGCATAAAAGGAAAAAAAGCATAAAACATATGATTAAAAATTAATCAGTAGAAGTAATAAGAAAGAAAATAAAAATCTTTAACAACCTTTCTTATAGCTCTTGCAAGGAAAGAAATTGCACAAAATTGGAGAATGGGGAATTTCTCACTAAGTGGTAGAGTTTGGGGCACAATTCTGTCAGAAAAATTTTCTGACCAACTGCATTTTGGAAATACTTCATATATACCTTTTGAAGAAAGATGGTTCCCATTCTTGAAGTATATAGATTCCAATAAATTAATCCAAGTACCATTATTACAGGGGCAAATTTTCAGAAATGATATTTTGTCTGAATGAATATGATTGGACATGTGTTATTAAAATAATGTTGTTATTAAGATCATTATGCCATGTGTTCAAGCAATCAGCATATAATGGCATTGTTATCGTTGCTATATTATTGTCATCTGTATTTTATCAGATTTGCAATTTTATTCCCAAATAAATTTTTTTAAAAAATTAAACAACAGAAGAAATAAGAAAGAAAAAAAGGATGAAGAAAAGGAAAAAAATGAACTTCCCTCCTTCTTTTGAACAAATTCTAGCAATCCAATTGATTCAAGCCTTTCAAAGATACTATCCAACATTTCTCTTTTCCCCTTCCCCAAGGTATACTTGCAGAAAGAAAAGGCAAATGAATTTTCTTCTACCAAAGGTTGACATATCTAACATCTCAGTAATACTATTTCTATCACATTCCATTACAGGTTGCTTACACTACATGTAAACTATTAATCCTGATTTCTTCTCTCTTTTCTTCCACATTCAAATGTTTGCTCTGTGAGGGAAAAAGACTGTTACAGTTGAATATCTCAGTGGCATTTACCAGCAGAAATGTGACTGCTCATTGGGAGATCAATACATTTCTAAAGCAATTCCACTATAGAAGGGAAAATGTGTTACAGGTTCTGTCTGGTTTTGGCCTCAAGACAGCCCATTCTATTCTTGCTCTGGAGTAATAGGACTGTACTTACTTTCTTAAGTAAGTAAGTAACCTCTAACCAAAGCAAAACAATCCGAATTTGGCTGTCTTTGGTAGATTTTGCCCATTACCTGTGTGTGTTTCCTGGAAAAGCAAAACAGGAAAATTTTATGAAAATTTTCAATTATTCTCTAAATAATGTTATATGATTTAGCATATTTGGTTTAAATTTTACATTTAAGTATATTCAAAGCTTTATCTGAAAGTGTTAGTAATAATGTAAAGAGAACAATAAATACTTCCCTTATATTTACCAAAAAATTACTACTCCCAAAAGAATGCTCTTTTTTTTTTAGGATAGAGTTTTCTTGTCCTGAGGTATAACTGTTGTACCTTCAGCTTCACTCAGTCAGTCTCTGCACTACATACACCAGTTCCATTTCAAGCTGAGAAAAATCTGTTTCAATGCAGTTGTTACCCCAAAAGGTGGGAGACCTTGCGATCCTCCAGCAATGCCAGCATCTCCTTAGAAAGATGGGGAATTATAGCTCAAAGGAAGCCTGCGAGAGGGGGGTAACCACAGGACCTTTTCACCTGTGTTTACCAGTATTAACTATAGGATACAGTTGAGAGAATGTTTTTATTGGGGGAATTCACAAACACATGCAAGCAATCAAGCAACCATGTAAGGCTAGGAAAGGTAAAGGAGAGAAAGGTTGGATAGCAAGAAATTTTGGGATGAAGTGGGTGATAAGTACCATTTAAGAAGCTAAAGATCAAAGCGAGATGGCCCAAACAAGAGTTTAAGGGTAGCCCAGGGCATAAGAATTAGGGAGCCAATGGACAGAGTGACATGCCTACGTGCATCCAAGGTGCTACAAATCATCAGGCTTGGAACCAGGGTTTAAGTACTCTGTTTCCTGCCCTGAAGGGGAATGTGTTAATTGCTTTCTGGCAGGGTAACCCAAAGGGGTCCAGAATGGACTAAACTTTGGGTGACAAAATACTGATGGGAGTCATGATAGCTTCTTAATGTCTGGGCAGGTGAGGAAGCAAAGGAAAGTTTCCACAGAAAGAGGTTACAGGTTGATGACCACTGGTTGCTCCACTGCGGCAGTTTCACTCACTATTGTGCTTGAAGGTTGGGTTATTGAGGGGATTATCACAAGCCCATCAGTGCTGGGGCTTTCCAACTAATAACCTGGCTATGCTGGGGTCATCTGTCTTAATATGCGGATTCCAACAAGAGTCCTTGTCCACAGGCCTTCTAGCTAGAAGCGTGTGATTTTTGTATTAGAAGTGATACTCTCAATTAAATGATATTTCTTGCCAATTAGACTGCACCATGGTATTGGGGTATATGGCATGGTAACACTGCTAATGGAACATTTTGTTTCACTAAAGTATTGATTGCAATACAACAGCACAGAAACTATGGATAAATGTAAAAGGAGGGAGATGTAGGGTATGATCAAAAAATGTTCTACCCCACACCTCTGTTGCAACAAGTGTCTCAAGATGTGACAGCACAAGTTTCTGTGCTGACTCACTGTATTTTGCCTACAAAGGGGCTTGCCACCCTGTCCAAGGCAGGGACAGGCTTGATCTCAAATGAAGTTATTTCTTTGTTGGAGATAGAAATTTTATTAGTTGGCTTTTACTACCTTCATCCTCAGTGCCCTCATGACCAAGAAGGGGTATAGCCTCTACCTGCATTCACTCTCATTCAAGATCACTAAGACACCAACTTAAGCAAACATCTCAAAAAATACAAGCCTGTGACTCCAATGCCATTACATTTCTTTTTCTGTATGATTTTTAACGTTTTTGCCTGATGAAGTCAATGAGCTTCAAAAGCTAGCATAATGTATTTTGTGCCTTTTAGTTGGCCTACCAGAAGTATCACTGTAATATGTACTTTGGATTTGTTGTATTCTGGTGCATAGCCAACATGACTGTCCTTGAAAATATTTATTCTTCCTCTGGTTTTCCATTCCTTCTTTACAACTGAAGGAAACATTTTGTGGCTATTGAATACTCCTTACTACTTTGCTCCCTTATGCTTTTAAAATACCCTCCTCCTTTTTTTTTTTTTTGCAGGGGAAAGTGTAATTCCAAAACCTTAAGGTTCTCTAGTGCATGCTAATGTTTCCCTCCTATGTCTTCAGTGTTGTTGTTTTTCTCAGTTGGTTGCCAATCCTGTGGGCACTCAGCATTCATGTTCACTATCTGAGGAAGTAATTTTGTTCCTTCTATCATAAATAATACTAGAAATCAAGGTCATCCAATCAAAAACATTGGCAGTAGATTCAGGGCATAAAGAATATAGTATGTCTTTTACTGCATATGTAATTTGCTGCCATTAGATGTGGTGTTACTATTTAGGTGTCTTTAAATAGAAGGTTAAATGCAGCTGGCCCTCCTCACTTGCAGGTTTTGCTTTCACAAATTTAATTATTTGTGAGTTTCTTCAACCCTTGCCCCTTTGTCCCCACCTCAGGCACTTGGTTTCCAGGGGAACCTTTCGTTTGGTGGCTCCGATTAGGCTGTGCAGCCCTTTAAAAACCTGCCTCTGGTCCTTCCCCTCCTCCTCCACCAGCCACTAACTGGCCAGCTAAGGATGGCTCACAGTTTGATTTCTCAGCACCACAAACCGTCTTTCAATGCCCCCCTCATCACAACTGAGGAAGGAGATGGGTGAGGGAGGAAGTATAGGACCTCCAGGCCAACCCACCCCTTTCACCTGGCTTGGATCCCAAGTGCCCATCCTTCCCACCATGTCTCATCCCCCCTTTTGATATTTGTGATTTTTCCACTTTTGCAAGGGTCTTGGGCCCCTAACCCTAGCAAATGTGGACAGCCAGCTGTGCAGTGAAAATGGGTCCACTGAAAACCAATCTTGGAATAATAACTTTATTTGGAGTAAAATTCCAAGGATTCTCCCACTGGTTGTAGGGGACTGGGAATTATGGGAGCTGTTGTCCAAAAAAGGACTTTTCCCAGTCTCTGATAACCATGATAGCCAAACAGAACTTCCAACTGCAGTGTGCTTTGAAATATCAGGAGCAAAGGGATGAGCAACAGGCACATGTGCCTCTGCTTCTGGGCCTTGCCGAGGTATTGTTGGGAAAAGGATACTGGACTAGATGGAGCTTGTTCTGACCCAGCAGGATTTATCTTATGTTCTTATGAATCAGAATTTTTGTCACAGAATTTAAAAGTGCTTTTGGGAATAAATCCCCTCTCCCTTCTCTCTAAAATGCTTTTTTTCTCCCCTCAGTCTCAACTTCTGCGTCTTTCTCTTTCTTAAGTGTGGAGGAAGGTCCTCCAAAGATCATCCACTTCCATAGGCACCCCCCCTTGAATTATCTACTAGAATAAAATATTAGTGTGCAATAGAGACAAATGCAAAATTGTACATTTAGGCCACAAAAACAAAATGCACAAGTATAGAATAGTGGATATATGGCTCAGCAGTAGTACACGTGAAAACGACCTTGGAATTATTGTTGACCAAAAGTTGATCATGAGCCAGCAATGTGATGCTGCAGCAAAGAAGATGAATGTTATTTTAGCCTGCATTAATAGAAGCATTAATGCAGGCTAAAATTGAGGGAAGTAACAGTTCCACTATATTCTGCACTTGTCAGGCTTCATATGGAGTACTGTGTTCAGTTCTGGGCATATTTTATGAAGGATGTAGACAACCTGGAGTAGGTTCAGAGAAGGGCAACAAGGATGATAAGAGGTATGGAGAACAAAACATATGAGGAAAGCTTGAAAAAGTTAGGCATGTCCAGCTTTGTGAAGAGAAGACTGAAGGTGACACAACCACAGTCTTTAAACACTTCAAAGGCTGTCACAGAGAGGGAAGTGCAGTTTTGTTTTCTGTTGCCCAAGAGGGTAGAAACAGGTCTAATGGTTTTAAGTTACAGGAGGGTAGATTTTGATTGAACATTAGAAGTAAGTTATTGACAGTAAGAACACTTTGGCAACAGAACCAACTGCCTACACAGGTGGTGGGATTGGCTTCTCCAGATGTCGAAAAAAAGAGGCTAGACAGCTACTGGCTGGGGATACTGTAGCTGGAGGTCCTGAACTGAAGAGGGGGTTGGACCCAATGGCCCACTGAGGCCCTTTCGAATGCTATTATTCTATGATTCTATAAAGTGCCAGAGTAATTTTACAGTGGAAGTAACAGATTTTGTCAAAGCAACACGAAGCAACAACTATGTATGTCTTTGTTGAATTTTAGTGTTTTTGTAGTGTATTGCTATCTTGAAGGAGCCAAAATGTTGCAGTGCAGCAGTTCGTAACATTTTCTTTACCGTGGACCTCCTTTAGGTATCTTTTGTTGTCACAGATCATCAAGACTTAACTCAAGATTGAAGTTACTCATCAAGGGTCTTCAAATTTGGAGAGAAAGGAGAAATAAGTAAACGCAAACGATCCTATTACAATATTTTTATTGGAACAAATTGATAGTGATCATGAAGGTGATGATGATGATGATGATGATGATGAAGGACACCTGATGTGTAGGCTATCTGGCAGGGTTGGCTCAACAGAAAGCAATCTCCTTCCATGCACATGCACACAGAGACAAGCCTGTGTACTTCAGAAGGAATATCTCATTGATCATGTACTGAGATGCATGTACAGTTACTCTGGAGTAAGTGTCACTGAAACCAACAAGGACTGATAGTGATGGAGGCAGTGGAAGTGTCCTTTTTCAAAGCAAGGCGAGAGGAACCATGCTGGATGGAAGAAGTTGGTATCTCACAACTCCTTTGATCAATGGCTGTTTACACAAAACCTGGACAGTGGCCAGTTTTGAGAACAGTTTTTGGACACCACTTAAATGATTTCCAACTCACTCCTGACTCCATGTGTGAAAGAGAGACTGAGCATGTGTGACAGAGAAACTGGCACTCCTCCTCACTCAGGATCAGCCTCCACAAAAGCGGCCACCCCACTCTCTTTTCCGGGGAATGTGCGAAAGCTGCCTGGCTTCGAGTTTTCCCACTTCTCTGCTTTGCTGGAAGTCTTGAGAGGCCTCAGGGGAAAGTGTCCAGCTGAGCACCATCACTGGTACCTCCCACCTTCCATCCCTACCTTGTGCAACTGCCAACCCCAGCACTCCCATCTGCTGGAGGCGGGGAAGTGAGGCAAGGAACGACGCCTCCCTCCACTCCATTCATTCCTCTATGTGCACAAACCCCTTGTGAGGCATCATGGTTGTGAGGAGGCTTGAGGTAAAGCTCTTTGCTTCTTTTGGGAATCTAAAGATGGCTGATCAATCATGATACCTCTGTTTTATGAAAACTACTAGCTTTCAATTGGTTTTGTCTGTAAATTTCAGGAGTGCAGCCCATGTGTCACATGTGGTCCCCAGGGGTCAAGTTTTGTTTCCATTTTTTAAAAAACAAATTCCCCTCCAAAATACCCCAAATAATCTCTAGGAGGTGTGGAGGGCATTTCTACCATGTTTGGAGGCCCCTAGAGCCCCCTTGGAGTAAAAACAAATTATTGCAAAATGTTTTCAAAATTTATTTTTTCATTTCATAAGGGCCTCTATGGCCTCAGGAAATCTAAGCTGCGTAGCAGTTGCCCTTGACTTGACAACTGCTTAGGGAAGGACTCAGTGATTAAAGTAATACTTCTCAGTTAATTTAATGGATAACACTACTTCATGGTCCCCTATTTCTCAATGCCCTTCAGATCTGAACCATCTTTTTTTCTTAACAAACAGGCAGACCAAAGCACCAAGCACAGCCACTCGCACAGGGAATGTGCTGCAAGGACTAGAACAGCCAGACGGCATATTGGTATTCAGCATATGCACTTGCTTGTATGTGTCAGACAGCATGGGATGGGCTTCCTTCAGGGGACCCTGCCGAAGCTCAGCATGAATAAAGATGCTGCAATCCAGATGGCTGGAGAGCAACACCCACCTCTGCCACCTCCACTCCCTGCTCCTGTCCTCTCACTTGTCATTATCAGAAAAAAAAAACTATTAATAGATAAGTTAGCTATATCTTTTCCAATTCTAGCACCAAGGTTCTTTTTTAAGTTTCTGCTACAAGATCACATGCCCATTAATGATTTAGTAATCAGCCAGGAAAGAGGTCCTCTGTTGCAATGCATGAAAGGTGGAAAATACAGACTATAAAATCTGGTGCAAGTAGCTGGGATTGCCTTGAATTCTACTTTACTCTCATTATTCCCTTACCCACAACATAACTCTTCCTCCGTTAGAGCACACTCATCACCTCTTTCTGAGCCTGTAATCCTGCATGTGCAGCAACTAAGTGGCATTTTCCCAGACATAATTTCTGCATGCCTTTAGGAATTAAACAGCCAAGTGACTTAATCTGGGTAGATAGCATCTCTTACCTTCACAGGTCCAAGACAGGGGAGCAAATGCTGCAACAGGAATACCTGGAGGAGCACCATCCTTCCATGAATAGTGAGCTGATTCTTCAAGCTTCACATTTCCTCTCTACCGGTAAGTTTATCAGTTGCCTACTCCTCCTCTTCTACTCTTTTCCCTTTGCCTTCTCAAAGGCTAAAAGGCTCTTGTCATCTTTCTGCCTTTCTTTACTCTTTTTGTTCTCCAAAGCAAATGGATATATTGTGATTCAGAACGTCTGAACCAGCTTTGCAAATATTAATACACAAGTGCAGAGGGACAGAAAGCAGACTTCAGGTTTCCAGGCTGTGTCCACACCTTTTTTTCTGTTTTGTACCTCCCCCATCCTTGGCTTTCACCCCATCAGTCCCCTCCCTTTCTCTTGCTGTCAAAGCTCTTTCCTTGTTCACATCCTTCATAGACTCCAGCCTCCTCTTCCAACCTGCATCAATCCAGCAGGGGTCTCTTTTTCTCCTCCTGAAATTTCTTATACATGTTCCTTACCTCTACTGTCTAGCTTGAGAGCGTTAACCCAGACTCTGCTTAAGGAACAATTAAATCAACATGGAAGAAATTCTTTGCCTCAGCTTGCAAAAGATTAATCTAACTAGAAGGAATCTGGACTTCATACTTGCAGTTTACGTACTGGAAGGGGCTTTGGCTTTCTGCCTGGTATAATGTCCTAGGAAAACCAAAATCTGTACAGTATTCCCAGGGAAAATTCTCATGACTTTGTAGGACACCTTGCTTTTCTTCCCGACTGGTAAACGGCAGCAAGCTTCTTTGACCATGCTCACTGCACACGTGGTGGAACAAACTGCCACCTGGGGTGTGTCAGGACCTGTTAGAACAGGCATTTAACAAGAGCTCTTCAGATGTATTTGTTTTCTCGTGTCTTCTGGAAAATACCAGTTTGAAAATAAATACACAAAAAAAACATTAAAAATAAAAATTTTAAAACTAAAAAGTACATTAAAATATAATTTAGCCAGTATTTTTTAAAAAAAGCTCTCTAAAGCCATAGCGATCAAGGGAATGGTTTGAAACCATTTGAATCAGATATATTTTCAAAAACTTTTAAAACACCATAACCCAACCGCACATCTCTTGAGAGCAGCATGGATGGAAACCTGAATGAAAAGATGGTCTCAGGAGTCCTTGGCATTCTAACCGGGCTTAGAAGTGAGCCAAGGAGTAGGATCTACAGCTCTGAATTTAAAGCATGAGGCAGGTTCCTATGGGCGAGAGTAGTTTCTCGTATCACCTCTCTCTAAACCATTAAGAGGAAGAAAGAAACTTAAATCCAAAACTGTTTGATCAGACAGCATTTTTTTTAAAGCAAGGTTCCTGTTACAGGAAAATGTAAAACTCAGCCCAAAATCAGACACATTATTCTTCCTTGGTTTGATCTGACAGCAGCTAGATAAGTTGTAAACTTATCACTGTTCATCTTTAAACAGAAACCAAAAATTGTGCCTGTATTAAAAGATGTGCTAGGGAATGTGAAGGCAGACATTAAATTTGATCCATACTGGCTGGAGAAAGCTAACTAGCAGAAGCTTGGAATTCTGTTGGTTGGCATTACTCACCAAAAGCAGAAAGAGATTCAGACAAATTTTTAAAAAATTTAATTCAGACATCTCAGGCGGCTATTCACACATTTCTTACTTCCCATTTTTGGTAGGTTGGGGTGCCATGTACTTCATGATGACTTCAACTACGTAGACTTATGCTATCTTGTTTGTGATTGGGGAACTACTATGTTTGGCAGGACTTAAGAGAATGGATCTGGTTCTTTGGGTCCCTGGGTATGGAGACAAACTTTCAAGTAAGTGGTAACGTTGGTTTTTATGTGTGAGCTGGATTTAAAGTGGGGTAAGCAACACTCAGTGATTGAAGGGCTGTATTGATCTTCCCTGGGACTTCAAAGTTTGGACTACACTCCACCCTGTATTTTTATTCTATTTTACTAACTATTGGGGGGATTAAAGTAAAAATCCTTCATGCCTTCTAGGGAGAAGGTGCAATTCTGCTCTTTCAACTTCCACTTTCCTTTTGGTTTTAACAAAGCTTCTCCTATGCTTAACACAACTTGTCACCCCAAAATAAGGCAAACCTGTCCCTGATCATTTTTGAGTTTTTCAAAATAGGTGCTGGCCCTAAAATGACCTGAGAGGCCATATGCAGCCTATAGATTGCACTTTTCTTTCCCAGCATGATAGCCAGGCCACCCACCTCTACCCACTCCCTGCTGAGGGCTCAGTGTGTAGAAGTTTGTATGTGTTTTGCAATTGCTAAGGTAGGAAGAAGACTGGGGAAAAAGCTGGTACATGCAATGCACTTGGACCTGTCATGTCCTTTGGAGGAAGGCAAGGGGTGGACCACCAGTATCTTGACTCATGGCCTTCCTGCTGTAAAGTGAAGGTAACAGTGTTGCAGAACCCAGGGCTGGTACTGAGACATGGGACCCAGAAAAACTTTCCACTTGTCACGTATACTTAAGATCAGGTAGGATGCTAGCCATTTTAGTAGCAACTGCTATAGTTCTTGGGCACATTTTGCTGCCAGCCCCAAAATGCTTTGGTGTCCTTCCCGTGGCTCTAAGTTGCTATATCACCCAGCTAGCCAGGTTCTACCCAGATTCTGCACCCATTTTCTCTGATTGCATTCATGCTGATTTCCATTAGCAGTTTCAACTAGTCATCCATTTTCCACCTACCCTCCTGCCAAGGCATCACAAAACTGCACCCTTGTACTCAGATTATGGTCTTGAAATAGAATGCTCCTATGCTGTCAACCCTTGGCAGTAGCCCAGATTAACAGTGGCATGAAAATGAACAGCTAGTATTCTGTTACTCTCATCAGAAATGTTAGCTGTTTTCTCAAAAGATGCTAGAAACTCAACTATCCTATCTGATGGGCATTTCTGAGAATGGGCAAGTAAAGCTGTGTGGGTGAATGCCTCTGGGGGCTGCTACACCACTGTGCTGGGCTCTCTGCCATCTGGAGCCTCCACTGCAAAGAGTTTGCCAGGCAGGAGTAGACTGGACTCCCCCCCCCGACATTTTTTCCCAAAGGTATTTTTACAGGAAGTGGATGTAAAGTAAAGGCTTAGGATACAGATGCTCACGACGTTAATTTGCCTGCTACTCTACACCCAAAGGCATTCTGGGAAAGAGGGTGCGCTTCTGAACCTGCAGTTGGCACTTTGCTTCACAGCACATCCACCATTTTGGAAACCTATTTTCAAGAAAAGGATGACCTGGTGGCATCTTCTGGCTCCCAGCACTTATTTGAGTTCTGCTCATTTCTGGCAGGAAGACTCACACCTAGCCTCACAGATAATTGCATTCAAACACCACAGCAGAAGAAAATATGACAAATAACCCCAAATGGCCAAAATAGTAAGATTACAGCCTATCCATTCTACCACTATTTATTCTATTCATTCTACCACTACCTCAATTAATTTTGGGAGGGGGGAAAGATGAGCAGCTTGTATTATTCTGTAGCAAGAAAAGATACGATTTGTTTTGAATAAGATACCTTTTGACTAAAATAACACAGAACTTGATTTTGCCTGTGTACATACCTCCTTCCATCTTTCTTTCTTGATTCTCAACACTACATCTTACTCACCATCATGCGAACACTGCTGCCAAGTCTGACGCAACTACATTAAATCATGAATTAATTTCCAGAAAGAGGAGGGCGTGGCTTCCATTGGGTGTCTCCTACTGCAGTGTCTGGCCACGGAATTGTATCATTTAATTAGTAGTTAATTCTCGTGACACTGTGCAGTCAGCAGTTATTCAGGGCAAGAAAGGAGGAGGAATTTGGAAGGAAATAATCATAACAGGGCCTCATGGCTGACAGTTCAGTTTGGCTACACATGCCAAAATTGGCAGCAACCAGAGTGCTTTTGCTGTGGTATCACAACTGTCTCTCTTCCTCAGAGGTTAGTAAGCATGGAGATCAATGTTTCCTGTATAGCAATTTTGCATAATGTTTCCTGTATAGCAATTTTGCATAATGCAAAAGTGCAAGTGATGTGTAGCAGTACTATGCAAGTGCACAACAAAAAACACACTGAACAAAATGTTTGGGCCCATTCCTGTAGAAAAGAAGAGGCAGAAATCACGAGTGGATGCTATGCAAAAGGTTCTTCAGTGAAAATTCCATATTCTATGTGTTGGAACTATTTCAAAGTTAACACAATTAGATAAAATGTTAATTGCATACCAATGTTGTCATTTTAGGCATATTTTTAATGTTGTCTCCTTCTCAAAAAGAAGCAACTGCACAAAGAGAAGGATCAAAGATAAACTGATAATCTGTTCCTTCGAATTTAGTTCATTCCACAGATGAGGAAGGACAAAGTATAGCCCTCAGAGGGAAGAACGCTTTCAAAAATAATTTTGTCTTCATATGCCCTCTAGGGGCAGAGGGGCATTTCTGTCACATTTTTGGCCTCCTCTGGGCCATTTTAAGACTCAAGAAGTCTTTCTCTAATATAAGAACTGAATAGGAAGTAACTTATGGTCACTTCTATTGTTAAGAAAGATTTCTTTTAGGCCTAAAAAGGCCCAGTGCCTCAGAAAACATGACTGAAATCCCACCGCAATCCCTCACATCTTATATGGCATTTGGGGCATTCTTTCCCCATGGTCTCTGGCAGGGGGGCTAATATCACCCCCTAGCCTTCTGTAGTTGCTCATCTTTGCCATAGATTTTAAAGAACTATAAAAACTGAGCTAATCTTTTTTGTGTGTTTTATAGTAGCATGACAGAGATACAATGGAAAGAACCGGCATATAAGTAAGTATACTCGCTCCTGAGGCAGAACTAGAGAGGAGGAGCTTCCAAGCAAATTTTCTTGTTATTTTAGTTTGACACATGGGTGGTATTAATAAGAAGACCTACAGATAAATCCTGAGAAAGAGAGAGAGTGAAAGATGGCTGACTTCTCTGTCTTGCCAGATTGTGCTCACAGGCACAGTCGTTTCTTTGCTTTTAAACTTTCCTCTCTCTGCTTTCAACAGAGGAAAGTTCAACTTCTGTATCCAAAGTATCTCTTTACTTGGCTTACCAGGCTTTTGTGCCTAGGCTGGAATTGCAACAAAAAATTTCCACAGTATAAGCATTTGTGAAGTCTGCCCTCTGGTAGGGCATTTCTGTCTCTCTCTGCCTTCATAAAGGAAAATCAGAAAGATCGTGTGATCCCAGAATGTCCTGCCAGGAACCACTGGATTTTGCCATGCAATCTTACAAGTCATCTGACGTACAGATGTTACTTTCTTCTATTGTTCAACATACATGGTTAAAAATATTTGGATTTTCATTCAGTGTTGACTGATTTCTACCATGTGAAACTGGTAGAAATATCTATCTGTGCTGTACCTTGGGAGCAATGATATATTTTAGACTAGAGACTTAAGAGTTCACAATGGGGCAAGTATTAACAGGTACAAACATCGCAACACAACATACCCCTTAACAACAGACACAACTGCTTCACATTTAATGAGAAGATCTTATTTCATCCAATACTTAAAAATGATGTGAATGTTCCAAGCAAGCTTCCTTCTGCTCAAAGAAACTTAATCACAGAATGTACTTTAGGTTTTCACCTGATCTGGAACAGATAGTTCTAGTCTTCAGTCCTTTCTTTCAAATAGGAAGACATAGTATAAAGGAATTCCTCGAAATATGGCCCAACTTTGCTTCCTGATTTCCAGACACATGGAAAAAAGTCTCTTTAATAATTATGCGTAATGTTAGGAAACCGTCTCAGTAGTTTGTTGACTTGTTTTGGTGTGAGATTTCCTGACAGGCCAAGAGATTCTTGGAGAATTTTCTCTTTGCGTTCTGCCTGAAAAGAATGCAAATTAAAATACTTTGATATATTTCTTTATATGCAAATCCAAGCATTACTTCCAATGACAGAAGGGTCAACATCTGGACAATTAAACATAGCTACAATGGACTGAGTCAGTGTAGGCAGAAGCTGATGCTTACTCTTTTCTTTGAAACAGTTAAAATTAACCATGATCAATGTTATAGCCAAATCAGAGGAGCTGGATTTTTATTATCTGTTCCTAGGAACAGAGGATTGTATGTGCTTGAGACATCATTTAAATGTACTTGGTTGCACTTTGTCTAGTCAGTTTCCTGTTGATATCTGTTTCTTCACCATCAACAAGGGAAGGTTATATTTTTCTAAAAATAAAAGTAACTGACAAAACAGAACACTTGGCAATATGACTAGGAAATGTTCGTACAATCAAAACAATTTTGATTGGATGCAGGTAAAGTGATAATTACCTTTGAACCATAAGAAAAACAAAGTCAGGAACACAATAACTATTCTGTAGTCTACTGTTTTGACAACTTCCTGCTCCTCCAAACATATTTCACTCATGCACTTACGGTTACTTACAATTTTATAATTTAATAGCAGAAGGAACATTCTTACAAGGTAGCTGAACATAATGCAAAATGATAATGGAAATTTTAAAAAGTGAGAGAGAGAAGCTTATTCTGTCCCAATGTATCTTTTGGATAAAGTTGGGATGCTGGTGCACTATCTGACTATAGCCAAATATTTTATGGAGCAAAAAATGCCCTTATATAAATGGTGACTTTGTTTTTGCATGGCTGCTTCCTCTGACAACAAAAGCAGGAGTAACATCTCTTTACTCCCTAATTTAACAAAAGCATGCTGTGCCCTATAATAAAACTCTAAAATTTAATATTGACATATTTGTGATATATGTTTTATTTAATCTCAATTTAAGGTAAACATATTCACTCTTTGGGTTGCCTGGGGTCAAGGAAAAAGGCCAAGCAGAACCTTTCCTTTTCAAAATGTTGTTGCTGTTATTGTTGTTGCTTGTATGCCTTCAAGTCATTTCTGACTTAAGGTGACCATATCATGAGGTTTTCTGGAGCTGACTGTGTGTGAAGCACCCAAGGTCAGCCAATAGGTTTCCATGGCCAAGGGAGGAAACCAACCCTGGTCTCCAGGGTTGTAGTCTAATGCTCAAACTAATTTAAATATGTGTAACATGGTAATTTAATTGTTTCTTAACAGAACAAACCTGCACTAATTACATAAATCTTAAGTCTGTCTCCGCATCAGTCTTATCAAATCACATAAACAACTCCATTTTATGCATCTGTCCTCAGAAATAAGTCCTACTGAATTCAATGGTATTTACACTAACATAAATATGTATAGGAGAAAAGAGAATCATGGAGCTTTCCAAGCGTTGCTGGAGTTAGCTCCCAACAGATCTGCCAACAACAGTGACGACTGATAGGATTTGCAGTTCAACAACATCTAAAAGGCTGCACTTCCCTGGTGTTCAGGACTGAAATTTTAAAAACTTGACCAATTTTTGATTGATCAAACATCTCTGGATCAATCTCAGAAAAGGGAAAAGAAGGTAGCTGTGTTTTAGGAGTTAGCACTGTTGTGCTGTTTGGAGGCTTGTGTGTGTTTATCCCTTTTGGCCATCTGCTCTCCTTGAGCGCATGATCTAAGGGGGCAGGGCTTCTGCTCAGTCACTGACTTGCTTAGCACAAAGCTAGCAGCCACTAGCTCTATATAGTTGCTTCCTCAGTCTTTGGAAACCAGTTTCTGAGGGGAGAGAAGATGGTTTCTGTGTTTTACAGGTGAGCACTGACTGTTTGCCTGCCCTGTCTGGACAGTTGTTTTGCAGCATTTTTGTTTCTTTTTGCCATGTGCTCTCTCAGAACACATGGTCTAAGTTTAAATCTTGCAAAAACAGTCTTGGAGGGCCATAGATGGTCTATATGATTCCAATCCTTGGTAGGAAGCACAGGAGACATTACCTAGTGAGCTTACGGGTCCCTCCAGAGACCCTAGGCTGAGTTCATATATTGCTAGCAACATCCACAAGAGCACATCATCTTTCAAATCATGTATCATCTTGGCTATTAATTTGGATTTTATTAGCTTGGACAAACACCACCTGTCTCTATTTATTATTTGCTAATTCAAATAATAGCAGTTACTATAGAATTAAAATTGGGGGAATCACTACTGTACCTAATAAAACAAAGGTTGATGATGATGAGAGCCAGTGTAGTGGTTTGAGCACTGGACTACAAACCTAAACACTAGGCTTCAGTTCCCCACTCAGTAATTCAATTTCTTGCTCAGTCATGATTTCCCCACTTGGCCATGGAAACCCACTGGGTGACCTTGTGTGCATCATACAGTCTCAGCCCCAGAAAAACCCATAAGTTCACCTTAGGGCCACCATAAGTGGGAAACGTGTCCAAAGGCACACAACAACAAGTAGCATTGCACATACCAATTATCTATGGAACATAGTTTTCAGGAACATAAGGAAAGGTACATTAAATCACAATTACTTCTGCCTTTGCTGCACAGTCAAAGAATGTTTGGATCTCCTTTGCACAAATTGTATCACTGAACTCATTCTGCTTCCAACAGGCCATCATTAATGACATCTCTGTGATGCATGTTGCCTCTGTAAAAGAAAGAAAACATATTATTCAGGAGTATTTCAGAATGGCAACCAATATATTGCACAATAATCTTATGACACTGTGAAGACAGTAAAGGCAGGTATTCTTAGCATGTCTACGATTTCATCTTTAGTTTAAATTTGCATCCGTTATACATACAAACAGAAGAGACAGAAGATGAACCTGCAAAAGAGTACATGATATGGTGGGTCCAAAATCTTGGGCATAATGTTCATATGGATGTATGGGGAAAATGGTATCCAGATATAAAATTTACTTTATATAGTAATTTAAACAAAAACTTATATAATGGTATATAGATGGTATCTAATCCCAAATAACTGTTGAAAATGTCTCACAATGTTTCAAACCAATATTGGGGAGAGAAGGATGGTTCCTTTTTCTTAGGTGAGGGACTTGTAAGAAGGTGAAAGGTTACATGTAAGTTTTATATGTTAATCCAAAAATTTTTAAAGGTAGACTTTATAATGCTACCAGAAATTTTTTTTATTGGGCATCATGGGTCACTTCTTTGACATATGATAACAGCAGCAAAAATACTGTTTTCCCAAGCTTGGAAATGGACTGAAGCAACAATAAAGACTGAAAGACTGGTAACTGTTTATGGATATTCTGAGCAATAAGAAACTTAATAATGCAATAATCTGTGATTATAGTAATTAGTAGGATTATTTAGTTGGATCTTTAACCGTACTGTTACAATGTATTTATTTATTACAGTTAGGATTGGGGGCATCAGAGACCCCCTGTGTTTTAGTTATATGTCTTTTTCTCTTTCTTTTGTTTTTTCTTCTTATCTTTCTCTTCTTCTCTTCTTTTTTTTTTTGCATGTATATTACTTTGTTTGTGAATTAGATGGTTCATGTGGAAATTAAATAAATAAGAGAGAGAGAGAGAGAAGAGACGAGATGTTTTTCAGCCTGGCTGGCTAGAATCTCATTTATTTTTAATTAATTAAAAGTATTTGTGCATTATTCTTCTGACTACCAAAGCTTCCAAAGCAGCATACAATGAAATCTATTAAAAACAATATAAAAACAAAAAAGGAGGGGAAAAAGGCTTTGACAAACACTATATTCCTGAATACATTTTAATCAATATGCTGTAAAAAAAAACTAAAAAGGCAAAGTTCTGCCAGTACCAGAAGCCAGTAGCAAATGTTTGGATACTCTGGTATTTTATGCAGATAGAATTGCTAAAAATAAACAAGACACAACTACAAGGAAACACCAACTTTTTTCTTTATCCAGAAAGAATATTTATTACATTCAACATATGCTTTTCCACCTTATTCCAGTTTTACAAATACCGAGGGAACAACTGGCATACTTTACAGTGTTCCAGCTGTGGAATTTATTCCCTCTGGCTATTGGCCACAGACAAAGTTTGCCCTCAGGAGTATTGTACAAGGGAAATTATTCAAACAAATGTTCCTATTTCAATTGAGTGAGTGTATGTGAGTGGACACACACATCTGTGTGCCAATTTTTTAAATGACTGAGGCATCAATGAAAACACTGTTGAAAAACCTTACTTCAGTTAATGATGTCTGAATAATATATATTGTAGCTCAACGTAACTCAAACTAGTAAAGGAAGAACAACTTCACTGTAGCAGTTAATGCTGTCTCATGAATAACTTACAAGTTAAAAGTATCTACTCCTTTTACTTAAATCATGATATCGGATACCACCTACCGAGAGCCAGAGAACCAATAATTACACAACTCCCATCCTTCTTACTCACGAGAGAGAACAAATGGCACATGGACTGCATAAACAAGTTTTCTGTTTGGTACTGGGTTCCTGCCAAAGGTACTAAGCTCTATAAACATTCCCTTTGTGGCTCTGTGCAGGCATAAAACCCATTTGTATGAGGCAGAGAGAAACAAATTTTTTCCATTTAAGTGATATTCTTCTTAAGCAGTTAAAAAGTTCTTGTTATTTCTTGACCAGTCAATTTTCAGTACTGTATAAGCACCACAACCTGTTTAACAACCTGACCAAATCTGAACAGAGTGGAGAGTTATAGACAATCTACAGACTGGACAGACTGGACATCCATCAGTCTGTACTTTTTTTTTCTTCTGAAAGAATGAGCTTAGGTAAGCAAGACAATCTATTTTAGTAGTACTTAAAAGTTTTAAGTCATTCCACTATTGTGACATCAGTCATATCAAAGTGTTCAAGGTGTTCTAAAACCCACTATAAATACAGCATTCTACAAGGCACATCCTCTGCTCTTTTCTTCCAACGTGAATACACCATAGTCAACCACTCCAGAAAGGGTTTAAGACTAGTAAGATAACATAGGGTATACTATGGTACATATGTTGCATATTCCAGAAAGACACTCATGCTAAGCTGTTGCTGCAAAAAAACCCCCCACAAAACAACATTTTTGGTGCTTTCAAAGTCTGTCAGATTGATTGGAGCACATGCATTTATGAGTTACAGTGCATAAACTGTTGTCCTAAACTGGCACGTAGAATACACGTAGATACACATAGAAATAGAAATGCTTGACTCTTCAGTTTCCTAGCATTTTGGCCTCACTGTCTACAACTTCTTTCTCTATTGCGCTTGTGCATATTGTGCTCACTTATAATGTTTGGGCTTCTGCAGGGAGTTCCAGGTTCAGACCTTAGCATCTTGGATAAAAAGGATGAAAGACACAAGGTTGAGATTACTTTCTGAGTCCCTGGAAATGTTGGCTAGTTGGAGGTTGCAATAATGGGCTTAACTGTCCAGAGGTCAAATAAGGCAATTTTAGCTATATCATATAGTATTTACAGTCAGCCCTCCACATTTGTGGGTTTGACTTTCATAGGTTACATTATTTCTCCAACCCCTGCCCCCAATCTCTGGTGCTTCTTCCCCGGGAGAAAGGGCTATGCAGACCTTTTAAAAACAACCTTTGGTCTGCCTACTCCACCACCACCAGCTGCCTGGCCAGTTAAGATAGCTCACAGCCCAATTTCTCAGTACCACAAACCGTCTCCCGATGCCCCCCACCCACCCAAGGAAGGAGATAGGCAAGTGAGCGGGAGAGAGAGAGAAAAGGTGTAGGGCCACTATGCTGATCCACTTCCTTTCCTTCTGTTTTCCCTAACCTGGTTTGGACTCTGGGTGTCCATTCTACCCACCATGCCTCAGCCCCTTTCCCACAGATGAACACATATTGATATTTGTGATTTTCCCACTTTTGCAGTGGTCCTGCACCCCCAACCCTAGCAAATGTGGAAGGCTGACTGTATTCTAATTTGTAAGCAGCCTCAAATCCCAGTTTTGGGGAAAAGGTGGGGTATAGAATTATTATTAACAGCAGTATTAGAATTCAGATGAATACTTCTGACAGTCTACAAAAGTTTATGGCACAAACTTCCTTCTCTCAGTCTCAAAGGTACCACTGGATTCCTTTATCTTTTTATAGTAACTGTTGTTGTGTGCCTTTAAGTCGTTTCTGATTACAGTTACCTTAAGGTGAACCTATCATAGGGTTTCCTTGACAAGACTTATTCAGAAGGAGATTGCCTTTGTCTTCCTCTGAGGCTGAGAGTGTGACTTGCTAAAGGTCACCCAGTGGGTTTCCTTGGCAGAGCGCGAATTTGAACCCTGGTCTCCAGGGTTCTAGTACAACACCCAAACCAACATACCACACTGGTTTTCGTAGTAAGAGCTGCTACTTTTGTTGGGTGCCTTCAGGTCATTTCCAACTTATGGCAACCCTAAGGTGATCACCCATCACAGAATTTGATGGGTCTGAGAGTCTGTCACATGCCTAGGGTCATCCAATGGGTTTCCATGGCCGAGCGAGAAATCGAACCTTAGTCTCCACGGTCGCAGTCCAACGCTCAAACCACTACACTATGCTGGTACAGTAAGAGTAAGCCAGAGTGGTGCAGTGGTTTGAGAAACGGCCATTTCTGCACTAGAATGTTATAGTGCTGTGATTCCACTTTCAAAGGCCCCAGGATTCCACAGGACAGAACTTTCCAAACAGTGTGTCACGGCACATTAGTGTGTTGCCTGTAGTGTGTTGGTGTGGCACCTCCTTGGCCAAGAGGAGCCTGGCCTGCTGCCATCGCTCTCACTGGGGCCTTTCCGCAGCAAGAGCAACGGCAGCGGACAAGGACCTGGTGGGAAAGGGCTGCCTTTCCTCCTGCCGTCACTCTCGCTGGGGCTTTTCCTGACAAGGGGGACGGCAGCAGGTCAGGATTGGGGGCGAGGCTGCCCTTCCTCACCCTAGATACGCCTCTGGGTACCTCCCGTTTGCTAGTAAAGCTGAATTACTGTGTCATGAAATGATGCAGGTCGAAAATGTGGGTCACCAACATAAAAAGTTTGGAAAGCTCTGACAAGGGATGTCGAAAGCAGAATCATAGCGCTAGAACAGGCTTGTGCGGAAATGTCCTACGACTCTGGAGACCAGGGTTCCAGCCCCTGCTCGGCCACAGGAACCTACTGGATGATCCTGGGCGCATCAGACACTTTCAGACTCCGCCCCCCCAAAAACCCGTCACAGGGTCACCTTGTGGTCCCCATAAGACGGAAACGACTTGGAGGCGCACAACTACAATAATAGTAATAAGACTAGTAGTCATAAGGAAGAGAGAAGGTCGGGTGAACTTCTCTTCCACTTCAAACACTGGCCATTTCCGCACTAGGCCGTTATAGCGCGATGATTCCACTTGCAACATCCTATGGAATCCTGGGGTTTGCAGTTTCGGGAGGGGCCGAAACTGCAAACCCCTGGATTCCACAGGATGTTGCAAGTGGAATCATCGCGCTATAACGGTCTAGTGCGGAAATGGCCACTAACGACGCTCTTCTTTAGGCCGAGCTTAAAGAACAGAATAAACCTGACAGCCTTGGGTGCCCACCAACGGTCGCTAGCGCTAAATATCTCGGGTACCTGAAACCCAAGAGGCAGAGGAGTGAAACGCCTTCTCGCCAAGCAGGCGGCGAGTTCTCCTGAGCGGATCACCTACCTCCTAACCTGAGGCGTCGATTCGAGACTTGGTTGGCCAGCACCAGCGGCCGAGGCGGCCTCTTCTTCAGCTCGGCCAAACGACTCGCCCACACCGAGCAGGACGGCCGGGAAGCCGCCATGGCGGGGCTTTTGCGACAGTCCAGAGTCAGTCGGAAAGCACGCCGCCGCAGCCCGTGCCTGAAACCTAGAGATAAACAGATGGAGCCGCATACCCGCGTTGCCGCACGAAACTTTCTCCCTGGATGCTGGGATTGTCATTTTTCCCGCGGCGGAGAGATGTCGTTGGGCGTGAAAGAGCGGGAAAAGAATTAATGTTTCCCCCAGCAATTTTGTATATTAAAAATAAAAGATGTTTCTTTAAACAAAGGTTTAAAACCTATATCAAATTTTCTGGGCCGACGCAAACACTGCCTTTCTGATAATGGCCTGCGTTTGCGAAATTTGGAAAGGAGCGTTTTATGGAGGCAAAGGGTGACCCAAGCGACCCAGGACAAACTCATAAAAAGAATTTCTTCCCACATAGACATCACAGCCCGTTGCCACATACATACAGACTGATAAGTCACACAAAATAAAAATAAAAAATTTTTCCCCTGAAATTACTGTTCTGTAGTCTACGATGTTGAAGAAAAAATTTGCTACCTTTGTTTTATGACCAACTACTAACTAGTTTGTAACTTTCTGGTCGTTAATAAATTTTTGTAAACGACTAATGTGGCTAAAACATTAGAACAATTAACAGAGGGCCTTTCCGCACTACGCTCTTTTAGTGCTATTATTCCATTTTCAACGTCCTTTGGAATTCTGGGGTTTGTAGTTTATTGAGGCCAAAGAGCTTCCTGGCTGAGTATTCTAAATGCCCCTCCCTAAATTACAAAGCCCAGGATTCCATAGGATGTTGGAAGTGGAATAATAGCACTATATAACAACATAGTGTGGAAGACCCTCAGTCTTTATTTTTCTGGCCTTTTTAAATTATGAAATCCTGAATTAACACCCTTTGCAAATCAACTTCTCTTGCTAGTTCAATAGAGAAAATGGCTAGACGACTCAACTATTTTTTGCTGCATTGTCGCATATCTGCCATTTTTGATATGTGGTCACTTACTGGAACTTTTTTCGGCTTCTGCCACAGTCACTGGCAGTGTTTGGGGGGGAAGTCCCTAGGGCTATGCACTCTTGAATGAAATGAGTTGCAGTCGGTTCTTGTAAATTTCATTTAATAATAAACGTGATGATAGCTGATGTTCTTTTCCAAAAGTAAACTCCTTTTTTGAGGTTGAACTTGACAAGGAAGATTCTTTAAAAGATCTGTGCTACACTTATGAAGTAGATAATACAGAAGTTTCTTTCACTCTTTCTCATATTTGGAATATAAAATATGTGTTATTGATGCTCTGAATATGGATAGTACTCTACTGGACAGATGATATAGTCCAAAATTGAATCAGACTTTAACTTTTGAGTGAATTACTCAGGGGCCTACAAAACCTATCAGAAGAAGAAAAGGACTTGCTCCCGCTATCTTATGGTGCTTTCTTTGACCTTCCCATCAGATGTTCCTTCCTCCTCTTAAGCTAGAGTATGGCAAAGCTGTTTCTCAGGCCATTTCTGCACTACCCGGTCATAGTGCTATTATTCCACTTCCAACATCCTGTGGAATTCTGGGGTTTGTAGTTTACTGTCAGGGTAGCATGAGGTAGCTCCTCAGAGCATGTACAGAGTGCTGACAGGGCAGCGATGTCTGGCTGCAACTGTGCAGCTCAAGCCAGGCTAAAAAAGTTCCATAGACTCAAAGAGATAAGACTCAGGGCTATTTACTTTGCAAACCACACTGAGATAAAGTTAGGGCTTCTGCCAGCATACCAAGAAGCAATAAGCAAGACAGGAACATAAATCAGCATGGAAAAAACAGACCGGCAGCATGTCTGAATACATTCCATAAATTAGCCCTTAGAGCAGCATGACCACCAGGAATTGACCTAAATGGAGAATTGTGGTGTCATATCTAAACCTTTTTAAGGGCTTAACCACGCCCCAGACCCTAGGGGGTGACCCAATTTCATTTACAGCACGCAGCCTCCTCGTGTTGGCGCTCAGTGACGAGGCAAGACCTTCCAGGGCTGGCCAGCCAAAACATTCTTTGCAGCTGCACTCACCTCATTCTTGCCGTCCGCTTAGAAAAACCTTTTCCACACTCACATTGAAAGCCTCGACATTTACTGGTCATAAGTTGGAAATGACTTGAACGCATACAGCAACAACTGAACAGTTTGGCCTTCTCTCTGTCCCTTTTTAGTATTTCACCATCTTTTCGACCCACTGGCTTTACCATTTCCTTGTTCTTCCTCTTGCTGTAACACAGCCAACTCCCTTTCCCTTTTCGTTCTTTATAACCTCTCTAGAGAGCCTGAGCTTATTCTGAGCTTTAGTTTTCCCAATCTTCCTCCTATCAGTACAGGCTATTTGTTTATGTTCTTCTTTGCTGGTTTCTCACTCCTTCCTTTTTTATACATGCTTCTTCTGCAGCTGAACTCAAAGTTCTTTGTACACGCACCTTGTTTTCTCTAGATACCTCCCACTTTTCTTCCTTCTTGGAATTATTTGCAATTGTGCCTTCAATATCTCACCTTTAAGAAACTCCCAGGCATTGTGAACTCCCTTCCGTTAGAGCATTTTGACTATGAGAGCTCACCCTGTTGTGGCCAGGAAAGAGACGAAGACCAGGTTTCCAGGGAAAAATCAAAAAAAGCCTTTATTATTTAACAATTACTTGCGCAAGGACAACAGTTATCCCAGAACTGTCGTGCCAATTAAGTGAGGTAGCATCACTATATACCTTTTGCCTTCTATGTCAGCAATCAATCATTTATTTAGCCCGCCCATCACTGGAGAAAAAGATCTTTAGTTAACTTTTCCATTACATCATTGACTGGCACAGAGGAGAACAAACAGTTAGTTAGAAAATGATACGAAATGATGCATGTAGCCAAAATGAGGGAGTATGCTTAACTCCCATTTAGTTCCCAGACCTTTGAGTGTTGCAAGGCCATTCCTAAAATTTGAGATAAGACAAAGACATCTGCAATTTACTCAGAGACACAATTCAATTCGCTTATTTTTCCTATTCAAGTGGCATTGGATTTAACCCCTTCAACCCAGTATTGTAGTATTGCCCTAAGCTTACTGAAATCAGCTTTTTTGAAGTCTAAATGGTGTATCTGACTACGTTTGTCTTCCCCTTTCTCCTGTATAACAAGTCCCAAGAGGACATGTTCACTCCCATCCAACAGTCCCACTATTTCTACCCCATTGACCAGTTCATCTCTGCTGGTTAGGACCAAATTTATGTAACATATTTCACTTGAAATTTTACAACCCCAGGAAATTACAAATCATCATAGTACTCATGAGTACTGTTTATAATTACAAACATCAGGAACAAATTATCAGGTATACACATACATTTTAGGAAGCCATAGTAATGACATAATAACCAAATACTTAAACAGGTAGATGTGACATCAGATACATTTTCCACACAGCTTATTTAAGTCATGCTACTTTATTATGCAGTATGGCATGTTGGAAGAATCTGCATAGAGCTGGTGATTGGTGAAGGGGTTATGTATCTGGGGTGCTTAAAGATGGAGTGAGGAGAGGAAGATGAGTCAGATAGGTTTAGGGTGAAAAGAGTGCTGTGAGATTTCCAGCTCTCAATATTTATTACAATTTGCTATGCTAGTTCAGAATGTTAGGAGCTGCAGTCCCAGCAGGACTGTGTATTCATGAAATGCAAAACGTGAAGTGTAACTATTTACTATAATCAAACCTTTGAGAGCCCAGGAAATTAGCTAACATATTTACTGAGGTTTGATTGTTTGTTCTACATGTTTCTCTCTTGGAGAAGGTTTGCAGAACGTGTCTTACCTGTAACTGGTCCTTTGACTAGTCATCTCTGCATTTGCCCTATGAGCAGTGTGTCCACAAACAGTGCTGTTTTGTAAGCATCAAAGTACTATTTGCCTACAGCCCCACATCTTCCCTGACTGCACAAGCTCTAGAGAGAGGCTACTGCTTAGTTCTGCTTTGTAGCCTCTGTGTGACATGTCTCCATGAGTGAATATCCCCCCCTTGCTTCCTTGTTTTTGCCTTTCTTTCTGTTTCAAAATACTTTCTTTCTACGTGTTTTCTTGGGATTATTTCCTGCCAGATTTTATTATCTTGTTGTTCCTTAGGGGCTTATGACCCTTAATGTCTTCTTGAAGAGGTGTATGCCATATTAGGAAGAATCTCTCTCACAGTCAGACCTGGTCAACATTTGTCAACATTAGTTTGACCAAACAGGCTCACAATAACAGTACCAAGAGACTGAAGTCTTTTCTGTGTGTGTGGAGGGGAGCCAATGTCAATTTGTTGAAGTCTCCTATGATATCTGCTTTAAACGTTGTAACATTCCAAGCCCCTTGGCATTATTAAAGGCTTTACCAGATAAACTGGTGTTGGGTGAAGATACTTTGGCCCTTGGGGTAATGGTTATTGGTACCAAGGTTTCAATACCAAAGGTAATTTCTTTAGTGAAATGTGTTACTACAGAGAATGTATCCTGAAAGTAGGACTCCCAAGTCTGGTGGAGTTTTAAAAATTGAGATGTAGTCTGAATTTATATATCTGAACTTGTTCAGCCATTAGTGCATTTTACCAGACTTCCACCTCTTGTGGAACACTAGTGACTCCTTTGCATTACCAAAACTGGTCTTAGAGTCATCTCCCCTGCTATGTACTCTCACAATCCATGATTCTAATTAAACCACGTTGGACATGTATAAAACTACTATTTTGCCATATATGCGTTCTAAATTCTGACTGTAAATTCTGACTGACATAAACTCTACTTCAATTGGTCAGTAATAATTCCTTTACAACCATTTATCTCCAAGCTAGTCCAATGTCTACACACACCCAGTACAAGCTGAAATCCCTTCACCATACTACGCATATTGTTAGTCATAATTAGATGTTATTATTGATTTCTGTGCAAAACCATTCCTACACAAGACACCACTTCGCACTCTGATGTGAACAAATCATAGTATTCCTTCCATTTCAGTCTTCTCATAGATTAGTCTATAATATACATGATAGAAAAAAATGTTCTTGTGTAATACAGGACAAGAAACAGTGGTACTGCCTTCATATGCCCAGATGCCCTGGGGTATGTCTGTATTACAGCTTGGGAATTATGCAGCCTTCCAGATATTAAACTGTAACTTCCAAAAGCCCCAGCAAGTGTACCCAGTGCTAATGAATGATGGGAACTATAGTTTAGGAACATCTAGAGGTCTGCATAGTTTCCACCATGTTTGCGTTATTGGAGGACTGGAGCAGTAGAGTAAATATCTGCAGTCCCATCAATCTTTCTCTCTCTCATCTTCAGTGTCTGCATTGCCCTTGTGCCTCTCAGCACCAAGTATGAGATCCTGTCTGGGTCAAACAATAAATATGCAGTTTATTAGTCAGACCAGTCTCGGCTCAGCACACACACAACTGAAGGTGTTTATTGCCTGATACATTTTTTCTAAATAAGTCTTTGAACACCACCAACACACCCATGTTCTCCATATCAATCTATTTTCTTAAGTAATATCTGAGGTCTTGTCAGACCAGTATTCTCACTGTTTTGTATCTTATATCCCACCAGTGACTATCTAGTGGTGCAACCACTAGGAACAAAAAGGCCACTTTTTCACAGAAGACCATTTATCTCTTTACAGTTTTTCTGCTATTATGCTGTCTCCTTATTTATCATTTATAATGTATCTTCAGGACCTGAAAATGCATCTGTCATCTATCTGTGAATGATAAATTCAGTAGTTCAAGCACTTGCAAAAATGAGTCACAGTCCTTCAATGGAAGATGTCCAGACTTCCTAACTTTGACAGGCTGGATATATTTTCAGAACACAGAGAATTCTTCATCAAAGAGAACAATGATATGCAGAAGAGGGAGTGTTTGCTTTCTTTGGGTTTCATAACATAACAACAGTAGTAGTATGAGAACTGGCAAGCTGATTGGTATTATGGTTCTCTCCAAAATTCAGGAAAATTCCAAAATATTTGGATAGACACTCCAGTGACTTTCCCTTTTAATTGTGGCTTGGTATGCTTGCTTCTTCTGCTGCACATTGAAATGTGTTGTGGAGGACATATTTTAGATGGCCCTGTCTTAGAAGAATGAGTTAAATACATTGTGTTTTTGCCCCCTTAGAACTCTGAATAATGGATTTCTTGTACCTCCATGCTGACATGGAGGTACAATGGAGGCTGAAATGCCAAAGATCAAGTTGTTAGATTTAGTTTTGTTACTTTCTAGATGAAAAAAAAAATCTTAGAAGTACAGCAATACTTAGCACTGAAGAGACAAGAATGCCTCAAAGCTGGCAGTAGTAATAGGTTTACCCTGTAGATTGGGGGTCCTGAGAGGGGCACCCAAATGACCAAACAAACCAAGCAAAGATGGGGAAATTAGCTCTTAAGCTAGTGAGAGGCAGGGTAACTTAGCGGGAATCTTTTACCCTATGTATACAGGTTCAGGTCAGTGAGCAGCCAGACAGTTTAAAATAGCAACAATAATATTTATTAACAAGCAGACAAATCCTTAAGAAAACACAACCACACAGCTAACTAGAAATAGGAATGAGAGTTTTGGGGAAAATGGGTGATACGCCACCTTTCTCGTAGTCCTGAAGAGGTCCAATTGAAGAGAGGAAACTCAGTGTGGCGGCCGAGGGGAATTTGCTGAGCAGAGCGGCAGCAAGGCTGGATGGAAGTGTCTGGAGCGATCCGAGGAACTCTCGGAACTGGGGGGTTTTATTAGGGAAGGTGTGACTGTAGGCTAGTCTAGTCTTGGGCAAAAACAATAAGTTTTGGGCTGGAGACAATGCCTCCGAAAGGTCAGAATTTACATGATTGAGTTAGGGTCCGAATTGACAATAGTATGGCCGGTATGTAAATGCAGGTAGCTTGGCAGTTGAGCACTCAGCTCGCCAGGGTGCCCGCTCGGGGCAGGGGTCTCTTTGTTTTGACGCTCAACTGTAATGAAGGTGTTTGTTTCGGGAGGTCTCCTAAAGCAGATCTGGCAGTTTCTGGCTTGCCTTGGTGTAAGCAAGTATGAGTCAGCATATAATAGCCATGCCTAGCTTCGTGCTTGTTCGGTGACCTCACAAAAACTTGGCTGAGGGTGGCAGAACAGGGCCGAATTGTGATATCAAAAATGATATCTAGTTTACCAAAGGCCAGGCCAGTTCACAGTGATAACAATAGGGTTATTTACTTTGAGTGACCCACAGCATCTTCCCTTCTTGTTTTTCCACTTCTCTTCCAGCCAGTCCTCTCTCAGCAATTCCTGATAATGAAGCTGGGTTAGCACCTGAGTAACCTTCCTTAGAATGGAGTTCCTATAATAAAGCCTTTAGTTTGTTTCTCCAAGCCGTTGGTGTCTTTGCTCCTTAATCAAGGGCCCTTTCCACACGGGGGGTGGCGAAACGGGGGAAACGGGGCGGCGCATGTGGGGATAGAGCTTACCTTGCAGCGGGGCGCTCCGTCCCTGTGGGGAGCAGCGCGAATTCGCCGCTCTAAACGTTGTCGGCGCTCGCAGTGCTCGGTAGTGCCCAAAATGGCGGCCGGTGGCTTCTGGCGGCGCTCTGCCAATCGGGGCAGTGCGCCAGCCAGAAGCCCGCCCCCGGGCAGCTCTGCAGGGACGCGCTAGCGTGTCCCTGCAGTTCTAAATGGGGCACTGTGACGGAGTAGCGCGCGCAAGTTTTAAAAAGACCACTTGAAAAGTGGTGTTTATAAAACACAGAGCGCCATCCCCGCGGCAGTGCGAGGGCGGTTTGAGGTCTAGAACTTCCCCTTTTTCACCACTCTAGCACACCCCACAGTGTAGACACCCTTTGTGTCCGGTTGTCCCAGCGCAGGGATTTACCTCAGTGTGGAAATGGCCAAGATCTTTAATAATTGCACTCTCTATCCAAAAAACAAAATGAAACAATTTAGGAATTTAAAGGGGTAGAAAAGTTCCCAGAGTGGATTACTCTTAACTGACACCAAGTCATCTTTGACCATAATGAGAGACCTCCAAGTCACCCTGTTATCAATAGCCCTGCTCAAGTCTTGCAGATTCAGATATGTCTTCCTTGATTTGAGGCCCTTTCTGTATCCCGTCCCAACCCGCAATGGCCATGAAATCATAAGGGGATTGTGACGGCGGTTCTGCATGGTGTTGTTGCGATCTCATCGTGATCCTGTGGCCATCTGTCGCAATCGCAGATTACATCATTGATAGGTTTCTCCTACCAATGACATGTGATTGTGCAGTCCTCCTGCCTCTCTTCCGCACTTACCTGTCAGGAAGTGCAGTGGCTGCGCTTCGTCCCCCAGCGCAGCCTGGGAAAAATAGGCTGTGCTGTGGAAGGGAGGAGCGGAGCCATCGTACTTCCTCCCGTCCAGCAAGCAGCCAGTGTGGAGGGAAGCGCATCTGTCGCACTCCCCTCCTGGGAGAGGCTTTCCCTGGATCCCTGCATGATGGCTTCGAGAACAGGTAAGGTGCGGGAAGGGGCTGAGTCTATCTACCTGTAATGCAGTTGTCTTATTTTCTGGCTGCCAAGCATTATTGTCTTTTCTAGTGAGTCATATCTTTTCATGATACTGCCAAAGCACAACAGCCTCAGCTGAATGGTCAGGTAATGCCAGAGAGAGAGAGAGACCCACCTGGTTTCTCAGCCCAGTCAACAGAATAGCCCTGCTTCATTTTTTCACCCTCTAGTGCAGCCCAGAGAATGGCTGCAGCTAAAAGCTATAGGACGTGGAACAAATGAATAAGGAATTCAACTCTAGCTACTGCCAAACATAACAGCTACAATACAGTGTTTTTGTCTCATTAGTCATATAATTTTGTCTTAAGTTCTGATACAAATGAACCTATGTAAATTAATCAAGGTACTACTGAAAATACACAAATGGCATTAGAGAAGTTTACCTACAAAGTTATGCAGAATTATAAAAAAACAAGAAGAATGTAACAGTGAGTTATTTATATTAAAACCTTTATTAACACTAAATGTATCAGACATGAAATTTAGAGAGCCCATGTTTACCCTAATGGAAGAATGGGATTATTATAATAGCTTTCATTTCCTCCAATCTTCCCCAAAACATTTTAGCCTCATTTCACCCTTTGATTAATCCCCTTCCCTCACTCTCATTTGTCTACTGTTGGCTTTTTGTCTTCAACCCACTTACCATGGCCATCTAAACTATCTAAATGGGCAACTTTGATGGGTGGGTGGGGGAATCCTCCCAAACCTGCTACCCTGCCCCCACTGCTAGAGGGAATTTTGGCAGCCAGCCCTTTAAAACAAGCAGGATAATCTTGTTTCAAGTATTTTTTCCTGGTTTGCTGCTAAATTTTGCTAACACGGTTTACTACTGAATTTGAACAGTATGGTTGGAAGGATCTGGGCCCAGAGAAACATCCTTGGGGGAACAGAAGGAGCTTTAAACATGCAAGAACAACCAAAATTGTTACCTCTAGAGAAGAGCATCAACAGTATCTTGAAGAAATGTACAAGATTTTGCATCATAGCTGTTGTGAAACATGAGACCACAGGATTTTTGCTCCAATGCTCTGGGAACAGACTTTGTTACCTGTGTGGCTGCCCAGTCATTATGTGAATGAGGAATGTGTGGTTGCAGGAACTCCGGTACTGGCTAGGCTGATGAGACTTTGCACACCAGGAAGAGTTGGAGGGAAGTACTTTCCTCATCCTGGCATTATGGCAGAGGTGGCCAAGTGCAGAGGGGGCAAGTGGGCATTTTTCCTCCTTGTACCCTCCCAGCTACATTGGTGTGTCTCAGTATAGCTACCATTTTGGTGCCATTTTTGTTTGTTTGTTTTTTGGAAGGGAGTAGTCAGGGACTTTGGGAGTTAGGGAAGCAAACCACTGTACTTGTGAAAGTGGCTTTTGGCCACTTTTTGGGTAAAAAAAAACACAAAAATCAAACTCCCAAATTAATTTTTTTTTTAGCACTCTGGAGACTGTAGGGTGCTTGTGGAGCCACATGTAGAGGTTCCAAGGGTGCACTTTGTCCATCCCCTTTTCATGGCTTCTGGACATGTTCCTTTAACCATTCAGATTTTTTTGAACCACTTAGGTCAGGAAAAAAGCCAAGTTTGTCTGCTCTCAAGTGCAGAATAAAGATGAAGTGTTACCAAATGAGATCTTACCAAATGTACTGAGAAATTATCTATCTTGCTGAATAATTGACTCCACACACAGTTAGGTTTGAACAAGGCAGGAAAAGGGGCGCTGCTACAGTTTTATACACATAAACTAGACTTTAATGTATTTACAAGACTAAGAAGGCCACACTGTGAATTGAAAAGAAAGAAGAAGAAAAAGCACAATTAGGGACAGAAAAGTGTTTTATAGAAAAAATACTTTAATCAATTGAAATATTTTCATTAGCATCAGTTTTCATTTTTTATGACACCACTTCCTTTCCTGAAGTGCTTTCAAAGTTAACCTCATTAAAAACAAATACGCCCATTGCTATAGAAATAGCAAGCAGTAAGGAAAGGGTTTTCGTTGGTGTGCAAAACTCCACAAATCAATGTTGAATAATTATAAATGGAAGGAGAACCATTTAAGAGTTATTTTCTAAGTCCAAAGCCCTGTTTGAAGTAATTAAGCACAAATACAAAAATAATACTTCATAAAATCCTGCTCAAGCAATAAATATACTAAATGTTTTTCTTTGGCCCACAAATGAGGTTTCACCATCTGAAGCAGTAGCAAATGAAGCAATAGCAAAATCCAGCCCAACCGGACTCTGAGCCATGAAAAAGTACTCTCAGAATTAGAAAAATATATAAAGGATTATTTCCAAGTTGTCCAAGAACTTCAGTTTCTGTACTGGTAATACTTTGCATGGTCTGCTCACCATGACATTGTCTTCTCAGGGATTAGAACAGCTGCCTTTTTCTGATTAATTTGAAAACACAACTGGTATATAATCAGTTTTGCTGAGATCTCTTCATGAAAATTTTGTGCATGTAATCCCAAAATCTCTCTTGATGTGATTCATTGTGATGTATCATAGCTGTAAGGGCTTCACCTTGATCAAGACTCTGCCAGTAATCTTGCAGCCACATTTCCTTCCAGCTGAAATATACAAAGAGAAAAATGAGTGCAATAGATCTGAATAGCATTCTTTCTCCAAGACAGAGAGAAAATGCAAAAGATGGTACTGTCAGAGTAAAAAAGTTTGCAACTAACCCAACATGACAAAGTAGAGTAGGCTGCTGAAAATACTACCAGATTACAGAAAAGAATAAGTCATTCCTCTGTGCGTTATGTACCTTCAAGTTGCCTGTCAACTTAGGTGAGCCCATGAATTTCATAGGCAAGGAATACTCAGAGGTGGTTTTTCCAGCCCCTTCCTCTGAAATATATCATAGAGCACCTGCTGTTCATTGGTGGTATCCCATCCAAGTACTAACCAGGGCCAACCCTGCCTAGCTTCCAAGATCAGCCAGGATCTCGTGCTTTTAGAATCATTTCTCTGTCCTGGTGGTGGTAGTGGTATGCCTCCAAGTGGTTTCTGACTTCTGGTGACCCTATGGCAAACCTATCACAGAGTTTTATGGGATTGAGAGTGTGTGACACACCCAAAGTCACCCAGTGGGTTTCCATGGCCAAGCAGAGAACTGAAACCTGGTCTCCAGTGCCATAGTCCAATGCTCAAACCACCATACCACGCTGGTAATTTCTCTGCTTTCTCATTAATGCTGAGAAGCATCTGGTCTGTTATTAATCTCTCTGCTGCCATCAGCTGTTCAGGATTTCACCAGCCTGGAGCCTCAGTTTTAAGAAAGTTCCAAAAATAAAAGCAAGCAGGTTCTCTGCTCAGCACATATAGTTTGGCAGGGATGTGACCGCAGAGGAAGAATTAGTTTGAAAAGCATATTACATATTGCATTGCAACTGCAGAATATCATTTGGGGTTTTATGGGCAGAGATTTGTTTTTGTACTCAGGTTGAGAGTCAGCATGGTGTAATGGTTTGAGCTTTGGACTACAACCCTGGAGAGCTCAGGGTTTGATTCCTTACTCGGCCATGGAAACCCACTGGATGACCTTGGGCACATCACACACTCTCAGCTCTAGTAAACCCATGACAGGTTCACTCTAGGGTCACCATAAGTCAGAAATTACTTGAAGATACACAACAACAACAATTTACAACATGATGTAGTGTTTTGAGCATACTGGATTACAACTCAGGGTTCAATGGAAATCTGCTGAGTGACCTTAGACAAGTCACATTCTCTCAGACTCAGGAGGGGGCAAACACAATCGCCCTCTGAACAAATCTTGCCAAAAAAAACCCCTGCAATAGGCTCACCTTAAGGTTGCCATAAATCAGAAATGACCTGTAGGCACACAGCAACAATTTACACAACTAGCTTGTAGTGTTAAAAATACTGCTGATCTGTAAGATTTAATCTTTTCTACAGAGATTTTGAATAGCTTGCTATGGGAAGTATGACAGCTCAGCCAGGATCTCAATTGTTAAATAAAAGAAGTCTGCAAGTTACTCCTAGGTAGTCATGGAATTCCACTGAAATATGTTGTGTACACCAAAAGCAGTTTCTTAAGGAGCAAAATCTCATGTCAGAAAACACTATATTGACAAGTAATAGTCTGCTAGTTTCCTTTATAAACAAGAGGACAAGATGACTGAATAGACCATCACAATTTCACAACTGTTCTTACAACTAAAAACATGAGAACAGCTTAAACAATGATTGTAAGGTGTACTTGCCCTGATCATGCCTTTTTCCATCTATGCCTAAAAGGCTGTTACTTACATAGAAGACAAATAAAAGCCAAGCCAAAAGATACCATCTGCTCTCCTCCCCTAGTGCTGCCTAATACAAGTTTGTTTCAGTATCTTGAGAAAAACGGACAGCAGGGATTTCAAAATTACAAATATTTGGGCCATGTATTTCCATAGAATCAAACACTGGCTTTAACAAAAACTTCAGTAAATAATGCCAAGCATTAACCTGGGAATATTAAACTATCTTGCTGTGAGCAAACACATTTTTATTTTAAAGATAAACAGGATACAAAGATTGCTTCAGGGACATAAAGACACCTGCTAATCTGGCAAGCCTTTTGATGACTGAGTTCATCAGCTGAATGGGGAAATGATGCAGACAACTGACATGATCACACCTAGGCATCCTTCACCTGAATGAAGAGCATTGGCTCCTTGGTTCTCAGAGGAGATCAGGGCAATGAAATGCTGGGCAAATGGCTGCAGTGATGCAGATAATGGTTTAGAGCTCATTTTAGAGCAGTGGTTCTCAACCTGTGGGTCCCCAGATGTTTTTGGACTTCAGCTCCCAGAAGCCCTGAGCATTGACCATAGTGGCTGGGGCTTCTGGGAGCTGAAGTCCACAAACATCTGGGGACCCACAGGTTGAGAACCACTGTTTTAGAGCCTAATCCATAGTATAAAGTTGAAGGCTTTCACGGCCGAAATCTCTAGGTTGTTGTGGGTTTTCTGGATTTTGAGGCCGTGTTCTATTAGTATTTTCTCCTGACGTTTTGACTGCATCTGTGGCTGGCATCTTCAGAGGATCTGGGGCATGGAGGTGAGACAGAGTATATATACTTGTGTAGTCCCCAGGTGGGAGGGAGACTGCATGTGTTACAGTTGGCCTGTATCGCCTATTGTTAAATGGGATATCCCTCAGGGTGTATTGTTAGTCAGGGGATATGCATGACAGTGCACTAAGTACATTAGCAACCCATTGTATTACACTGTACACTTAGTGCACTGTCACGCATATCCCCTGACTAACAATACACCCTGGGGATATCCCATTTAACAACAGGCCATCACACAGGCCAACCGTAACACATGCAAATTGCTCCCTCCCATCTGGGGACTACACAAGTATATATACTTTGTCTCACCTCCATGCCACCAGATCCTCTGAAGATGCCAGCCACAGATGTAGGTGAAATGTCAGGAGAAAATACTAATAGAACACAGCCTCAAAGTCTGGAAAACCCACAACAACCTACTAATCTACAGTGTTGGGGGAAGCTAATCTTTGTACCGCTATTATCTCAACACAACCATGTCCAGTGTGCAGTTTTTTCATGTAGTAAAAGGGACTGTTACATTCAGAGTTCAGAATAATGAAGAAGAGTTGACTGAAATTCAGTGTTACAAATCTGTAAAACATTTTGTGGAGAAAATTAATTAGATCTATTCTGATTTGGATTCAACAATAAGGATAGTTTTGGTCAATGCAACTGACATACCTACTTGTTCAGTTTTGATTTCACTCCTGTCAACCTGATCGATGGAGAAAAATTCCACTGAAAAGTGCTACCAACTATGCATTTATTAGAACCTTGTCCATTCCGGTTGATTATACCTGCCAGCAGTGGGCTGGTCAACGGAGTGATGAATGCTTATTTGAAGAGGATTGTGTTCCAACTCCTCTAAAACAATCAGTTATAAGACCTTTGCTGAAGTGGCTTTCACTGAAATGATTTTCACTAGACCCCACTATTCCAGACAATTTACTGGCCAGTTTGTATTTTTTTTTTTAAAGTAAGTTCTTAGAGCAAGTGATGGCAGCTTTCTTGGCAGAAACAACAATCTGGATCTATTCCCTTCTGGGTTCAAACCTGGTTATGAGATGGAAGCAGACTCAGATGCATTGGTGGATGATCTATCCCAGGAACTGAACAGGGAGAATGTATCCCTGTTGCTTTGCTGGACTTCTCAGAGACACACAATACTATTTATCATGGTATCCCTTCTGGACCATCTGGCTCATATGGGACTTTGGGGGCATTGTTTTGCACTGGATACAACACTTTGAGACTGAATACTTCCAGAAGGTGGCATTGAGAGACTGCTATTTAGTCTCATGGAGTTTCACGATTCAGTTCTATCCCTTATGCTTATTTTAACAGGTATATGAAGCTGAGGAGAAGTCGTCCGGAGTTCTGGAGATGGACAACATCAGTACGCTCTCCCTCTCAATTGATGCAAAGGAGGTGCTGTGGATGTTTTGCATCGACACAATGAGGTACTGGACGAAGATGAATGAACTGAAGGTCAATCCAGCAAGGCAAAAATTCCACTGGTTGGCAATTATTTAGCATGAACAGATGACAGAAAATGTGGGCTGTCCTGTGAAAAAGAGATTGCCTGGTGGTTGCAAGGACCTAGAATATTTTGCATCTCTTCTTTCTTTCTCATTACTAATTTTTTACACAGTTCCTTGAAATTTTTATCCTTTAGCACTTCCAGATCACTGTGCCTCCTTGTCTCTGAGAGGTGTACAGTCATTGCTGTTATCCTGATTTAAATAAACTGGAGGCAAAATGCCCACTGCCCTGAGAATGGTGGGTGTTTTTCTCATGTTTTTTGCTTCTTTTCCAACACTATCCATAAATATATCCTTTCTTTCTGCTACTGGCAGATGAATTTGGGACACTGCTGAGGAAGCAAAACCTGGTCCTGGCCCTCCATGGCTATCCTCTGATAATTGGGAGTGAAGGGGTACATTGATTCTCCCTGTTTCCTGCAACAAAATGATGAATATATCACTCGTACAAAAAATAATATGAATACACAAAAGTGCTTTGTGTAGTACTTCAACAAGTACTTCTGTAGTACTTACAACAGGAATGGCAATTTCAACAACATCACTGCAGTATTATTAGAGAATGTTGGACAAAAAGAGATGAGGGAGTGGGACTTTCTGATGCATTCATTGCTAAGTTGAGATCTGATCCACAGACAGAGCTATAACGATCCAGAGCAGAAGCAGAGAAAAAACATCCCAAAACAATCAACACAGAAAAGTAAAAAAAAATCCTGTTCTCTGTAAAAAGAATTTTTTAAAAAAGTACACTTGGAGAAGCAAACTCAAAACATGGATAACTTTCTGGAAAAAATGAGTAACTTACTGCACCCTTGCATGTTTTCCACCTATTTCTTTACAGCCAAGATACAAATGAAATGTCAAGCTCATGAGTCATGTCAAGCTCATGAGTCATGTTTTTAGAAACTATTGTATCAGTTGTGTCTGTCCCTCTGGTCAACAGCCTTCTTGGAAGAGCCTGGTTACAGGTTTCAAAAGAATGCTAAATATTACACTTATAAAGTTTAATGTTCCACGTAAATATTTCATAATACAATCATAAAACTGTGACAATAAGAGGGTATTTAGAATTATTACAAATGATAGCAATAAAGAGTACCTGTCTCCAGGAGGAATGTCCTCAATATTTCCATATCCAGGTGCAGGTGGAGGACACCCCATATGCGTGAATTGAGCTATCTGAGGTTCAGGAGCTGGCAGTTTCCCATGAGTCCTCTTATGGTTTCTTTCTGCGTTGATTCTGGTATTTTCTCTGTCACAGACAAAGCACTCAAATCCATTCAGATAATTAGGCAGTGTCATGTCATTCACTCCCCATTCACGCTTCTCCATGCTCTCCAGCAAGAACTGGTTTTTAATACCACCTGGCCTCTTGTACTCTAAATATTTCAGGTACTCATCTGGATTCCTATCCAAGAAGTCAATATATTCTGCCAGCTCTTTAGGGCTTCCAAAGTCATCAATGAGAATGATGGAGTGGTCATCAGGCATCCAGTCTCGTACTGATGGTGAGCCTCGATAGACTGGGACAGCTCCAACATGCATCGGCCGCCAAAGTTTCTCTGTTATATAATCGTGGCATATGGCATTCTCCATAGCCAGGTGAAACTTGTACTTAGAGATAAAAGTCATGAATTCAGAGTCCTCTGTAGTGGCTGTAGAAGTGTCCCTCAGCCTCATACTGGGAAGCTCCCGATTGTTCAGACATTTACCGTAAGAGTCCACCTACAATAGGAATGATTACCTTTTTAAAAAGTTGGCTTTTGCTCCTCCTCAACTCAATGCAAGTACATTTGCCAAGCAAGAGGTCCTGGATTATCTCTTTGCTGAGGAAGGATTGCTTAAAAAGAGAAGCAGCAGCTAAGAAAAAAACCAAAAACACCTGCCTATTCTGTTTTTGTTTCCCTCACCTCATTCTCTCCCATGGAACTGATTATATATCAGTAATATGGGGAGAACAACACAGAACTAGATAAATTCATTACATCCTCTTCCACACATATTTTATGCATATAAACCTCCACATATTCAATCCTAAGAATGGAAGAAATAATAATGGGAAAATGTAGGTAACTTGCCAACACTGTAAATAGCACTCAGGCTACAAGACTAGCCATACAGTTAAAACATTTTGGGTGAGCAAATAAATTATTGCTTTGGGTGACCAATCTACCAAACCCATTACTCAAACAGTCTTCAAGACACAGGGCATGTACGGGGTACATACAGGTAGGCGATGGCAAGTTTAATGTAGTATTTGCAAGGCTGTTACACAATTAAGATAGTAAGGGAGTGAAACAACATCCAAAGCTTAAATCAATTCTAAATCTTTTCATCAAATTTATGGACCTTTACATTTAAAAAACACATATATAGACCCTGTGACCAACCATTTTCATCTAAGGTATTCATTTCCAAATGACACAACAGTGGGACTATACCTATACCTACTGAACTCAATAGGATTGAACTCAACACTGAACTCCAAAGTCACACACAGGACTATCCTGAAAGTTTTACAAGCTTTGCACACAAGATTGACAAGCTATCAATAGTCATAGGAGAAGATGTTTTGTGGCAAAATGATTGACCATGTAATGGCTGCACTAGTTGAGACACTACTAGAGGAAAGAGATTATCTGGGACCATGTCAGTCTGGTTTGGCAATAGGGTACAGTACCAAAACAACTTTAGTTGTCCTGACTGATAAGCTGTTCTGGGTAAAAGATGGGGGTGTGCTACCATGTTTATCTTCTCGGATCTTTCAGCAGCTTTTGATGCCACTGACTGTGGTATTGTACTGGACTCACTCTGTAGGATGGATGTACTGAAAACTGTGTTGCAATGGTCCTGTGCCTACTTATAGGTCCTTTTCTAGAGACTGGGGGGATTCTTGTTTATTCCCACAGCTGTTTGCACAGGGATTTCATTCCTATTCACCATGATTATTATTGTCGTCGTCGTCGTCATCATCATCTTTATTTCTACCCCGCTTTTCTCCCCCGCTTTTCTCCCCAAGGGGACTCAGAGCTATTGGTGAGGCCATTTGGAATTTTGGGGTTCGAGACAGTACGCTGATGGAACTCCGCTCTATTTCTTCTTGTTGTCAGACCCAGCCTGGACTGTGAAAATGCTGGATGGAGGGGGGCAATAAGTTGAATCTGAATCCCAATAAGATGGAATCCCTGTGGATTTGTGCTTCCTGGGTACAGGGACTGGGTAAGCAACTAGCTCTGGGTGAAGAGGCATGCTCCTGAAAGAGCATGTACATCACTTAGGAGTATTCCTAGACCCATGTGGGTCAGTGGAGGCCCAAGTGGACTCAGTTGCTTAGAGTGGGTTCAGTTTTGACTGATCTGCCAGTTACAGCTTTGCCCTAATAAAGATAATCAGGCAAAAGTAATTAGTACACTGGTAATCTCCTGATAAGAGGCCTAAACACCCAAAATGCACCAAATCCCTTCTGACCTTGGAAGCTAAGCAGGATGAGCCCTGGTTAGTACTTGGATGTGAGAGCGCTAACAAATGCCTTGTGCAATAAACTATATTATAGAGAAAGGAACTGCCAAAACCACTTCTGAATATTCCTTGCCTAAGAAAATCTTATGAAATTAATGGACTGCCATAAGTTGACAGGCAACTTGAAAGCATATACACATACAGACACATGTGCACACACACACACACATGATCTCCTGATTAGACAACAGTGTTGTCACTCTTACAGCTAGTGCAAAATGCAGGGTCTAGATTGCTGGGTTTTTTTGGCAACTAAATTCAATGTGGTTCTTAGTGGTCCACATGGCTACTTTCATTTTTGATACTGATATTGTCATTATTTTCTTAAAGAACAATAAAAAAATTCAAGAGGAAGGTCTTTTTGTTATCATTTTTCCCTAGGAAACCAACGTGCTTGTGGTAAACTTCATCCGCTTTTAAGACTCAACATGATTAATATTTTCCTATCACTTTTTCTTATAATAATTACATTATTCTATTTTAGAGGTAGGAAATTGACGCCCATATGAGAATCAGGAAAGAATATCTATTATGATGTTAAAGTTGGACTCAGCTGCAACTTAAAAAGCAAGTGCACATGCCCACACACACACATATCATCCCTGGCTCTGTTCCAGGTAAAAATTTCCCCATCAATATCATCTCCATGCTAGGACAGGATTTCACCTGTCTCTGATTTCTTTTTTGGCATGGGAGTCCTCTCAAAACAAAGAAACGGCAAGCCCAATGGCTGTTGTTGTATGCCTTCAAGTAATTTTTTTATTCAGAAAACCCCCATGATAGGTTCACCTTAGGGTTGCCATAACTCAGAAAACACCTGAAGGCACACAATAGCAAAAGCAAACCTATCATGGGGTTTTCTTGGCAAGATCTGTTCATAGAAAGTTTGCCCCTCTGAGGCTGAGAGAATGTGATCTGTCTAAGGTCACCTAGTAAGTTTTCACGACCTATCTAGTAATAATCTAGTCAGTCACAATGATTTCCACTCTTCAGCCAATCATGTTTTAACATTTTAAGTAAGGTAATAGGGGGTTTGATGCACACTGACTGTTTCAGGGGGAAAACCTCCTCAAAATATAAATAATGTGTGTTAAAATTTAAAAACCACTTCCATCACATTTTAGAAATCATCTGACCTGCAGTGTAGGCAATCTGGTATCCTATAGGCAATGCCCATGATCCCTGACTATAACTGCTAGGTGTGATGGGAGCTGTAGTCCAAAGCATCTGGAGGGCATTTCACTATCACACCACACAAATTACAGTGGTATGATCCCACTTTTATCTGCCACAGAGTTCGTTTTTTGGTGAGGCACTAGAAGAGCTTTCTGGCTGGGATGCAAATCCCCAAATTAACTTGGGATGTAAATCCCCAAATTAACTTGGGACAGAACTAAGGCCATTTCCACACTAAATTGTTATAGCGCTACTGTTCCACTTTCAACATCCTATGGAATCCTGGGGTTTGCCGTTTCGGAAGGGGCTAAATTATTACTAGGGGCCAGATTATTATTATTACTAGACAGGCCATGGAAACTCATTGGGTGACCCTGGACAAGTCACGTTCTTTCAGCCTCAGAGGCCGGCCCCTCCCGAAACTGCAAGCCCCAGGATTCCATAGGATATTGAAAGTGGAATCATAGTGCTGTAACAGTCAAGTGTGGAAATGGCCAAGGCCATGGGGTAAACGAGACCCAACTTTGGCCATTTCCGCACTGGACTATTATACCGCTATCATTCCGCTTTCAACATCCTATGGAATCCTGGGGCTTGCAGTTTAGCGCTGTAAGAGTCCAGTGCGGGAACCTCCTTTCTCCCACGCGGCCTGCAGGTTACCTTGATGTATTTCATGAGCTCCCTGACGTACCGGTCTCGGTCCGAAGGGACATCGCAGTGGGACTGGACGTAAAGCAACGGGGCCAGGCCTCCCTCCTCCCTCCAGCGCTCCCTGTCGGCCAGGCTGAAGGCCGGCCGCCGGCGCAGGTAGGCCAAGTCCGGCAGCCATTGGAGGCTCAGCGGGTAGTCGGACTCGCGGCGAAAAGTGGCCGTGTAGTTGAAGAGGGCGATGCCGGGCCGGTGCGAGAGGAGGTAGTTGTTCATGGGCGACTCCTCGTGGAACAAGGCCCAGGCCTGGTGGGGCAGCCGCGGCAGGGGGGCCTCGTAGGCTCGGAAGTCGGTGCCGTAGAACAGGAGGGCCCGCGTCCGCCGGTGGAGCCTCACCCGCCGGTTCTTGGTGGTCAGGCAGGAGCTGCGCGGGCAGTCGATGCGCTCCGTCTCGCCGGGGAAGTGGGGGAAGAGGCTCCCGCTCCACCACAGCAGGATGGGCAGCTCTTTGTTGCCGCGCGTGTCGTTGTTGCCGGGCCCGCGGAAGGAAGGCGCCGCCACCGCGGTGGCCGTCGCTAGCAACCCCAGGTGGGGCTCTGCGGGCTGGAAAAAGGAGCCCGCCGCCGCCGCCTCCTCAGGCACGCCCAGGGGAAGCTCTGCGGACCCGCCGCCATCCCACAGCGACGGGCCAGCCTGCTCGCTCCTCCCGGGGTGAGCCGGACCCGCCTGGCCCTTTCGGCCAAGGCCTGAGGAGAGCCCCTGCCTTCCCCTTTCTTGCAGGGCCGAGGCAAGCAGCCCCCAGCAGCAGCAGCAGCAGCACAAGAGGGCCAGGGCCGGGGCCGAGGAAGCCCGCCGGAGAAGCACCATCTTCCTTTCGTCCTCGTCCTCTCCGCAGGCACCGCCCGAGCCAAGTTTTGCAACTGTCCCGGAGAGCGGATGTTCTTCCCGCCTCACCAGGGTGGCGCCTTGGTCCCAATCAAAAAACGTCGCGCTGGGTAAGGGCCTTTCCTTACGCTCTTATAGCGCTATGATTCCACTTTCAACATCCTATGGAATCCTGGGGTTTGCAGTTTAGGGAAGGGCCGCTCCCAAAACTGCAAACCCTAGGATTCCATAGGATGTTGAAAGTGGAATCATAGCGCTATAACAATGTAGTGTGGACAATGTAGTGTGGAAATGGCCCAAGTTGGTTCTTATTTCATATTATTTCCCCCCTTAGTTTTCCAAAATTTAAAAGTACTGCAGAGGTAGTTCACTGTCTGTAGAGAACAGTTGCTGCGAGAGAATGGATGGTTCACCCTCAATATTATAGATTGGGATTAAGCTGACAGTAATTTGCAACAACTCAGCAGTGCACCACTATTGTATTGACATCTGCTGCAGGCTGAAACTGGGCAGAGTCTGGCACAGACCTACCCATAGGATAAGATTGAGGGATGGGCTCTGATGGCTCACCAGTCTCAGCAGTTTGTCTTTCGTTGTACAATCAGCCCTCCACATTTGCAGGTTTCACTTTTGCAGATTTGATTATTCACGGATTATTTGCTGTCCCCTCTGCTGCCTCACTCTGCCTTTTCTAATAGGGACTGCAAACCTGGTGAGACTGAGAAACTGCGAACAAGGCTTGTAAATCCCTATTAAGAATGGTGTGGGGCAGCAGTGGAGGTGGCTTTAAGCCCCATCAGCCAGCCACTTCTGCCATGTGAAGAAACCCTTATGCCTCAAAGGAATCCATGGTAGGTTGAAAATGGTGATCATTCTTTTTGCGTGTTAAATATGGTTTGGGAGGACCTAGAGTTATTCATGGTTTTTCCACTTTCACGGGGTCCTGTGCCCCTAACCCTAGCAAATGTGGAGGGATTATAGTGGACGTGCAGTTTCGGGTCAGCCCAGATGACCTCTGGGTGTGAGGGAAAAGCAGTTAATTTTCCCTGCAATTGAAGTGACTCTGTGTTTGAAAGAAGAACAATAGGATACTGTGAAATAGAATGTTAGGGAGGATGAAATCCTTCCTTTACTTTGCAACAATTGTAAGATTACGCTGGAGAATGGTGGGAACCACTGTATGTGTCAGTTTCCTTTCTTGGACATGTGATGTCTTGTACTATAAATTTCTGTGAATGTAAAGGGGCGGGGCTCAGACTTTTGAGAATTATCTTACTAAGACATTGTGCACAATAAATCTTTTTTCTAAACCGTGGGTCTCTATCTTAGTTCCACTACAGGATGACTGTATTTGGAAATGTAAAGAACCTGGAGGATTAGCACAAACCCATCAGCATTGAGTTTTCCTGCTTAATCCTCCCTGAATTTATGACCCTGAAACATGTGCTCCAGTCAGTGTGACTTTAATCATGTTCTCCAGTCATTAAGAAGTCCAATTTATGAAAATCTTATAGCTTGCAGGATGGGTGCTAGGGTATGGTAATAATGGCTTGTGACATCATCACTTTTCCTGTATGATTTTAAAATCTATGCCTAATGAAGCCAGTGAAACTTTGAAAGCTGACATGATGTGTTTTGCTGCATGAACAGTGTGGCTACCCATGAATATGCTACTTTTAAAAGGGCATCAAAACTAGAAGAGTGGAGCCCAGGGGTTCTACCTGAAATCTAACAGTACTGTTGTTCATGCCTGTTCAGCAGCAGTGTCTTGCCGCATTTATTGCCTTGCAGTGTGATGGAGTCTCCTTTGGTGGTTTTTAAACAGAGGCTGGATGGCCATCTGTCAGGAATGCTTTGATGGTGTATTCCTGCATGGCAGTGGGATTGGACTTGATGACCCTCTTCCAGCTCTGTGATTCTAGGACATGGGTGACTTATTTAGAATAAGACAGGATAGACAGGCTTCCCAGAGTCAGATCCAAATATCTGGCTGGAGGGGGTGCTCAAAACTGTGGCTACAGGGCCCATCTTCTGCCTTGAGACATCAGAGATGTAAAGAAAGTAATTTACCTTAAGATGGTCACAGTCACTCCTGGGTTAGACTAGTAAATATATAAGTTCCTGCATGTCACACTATAAATGCCAGATTGAATGTGTATAATTTATCTTGAGTTGTACTTAGCCTTTTAAATTGCTCTAAGTATTTGCATATCATCGTAATTCAAGTAGCTCAGGCTTATTATCCTTCTGGGGTAGATGAGGGTTGCTGCACAGGAAAGCTAAGGACATTCAGACAAGAGACTTCCCTGAGCTTTGAAGCAATGTGCTAAAGAACATCACTTCTAATGCTAGTCGAGTGTAATGTAGATGTGATTTTTGGTAAACATAATAAAAACCTAATCTGGATGACAAATAATGGTTAATGCCAAATGTGTTAGTTTTTAAAAAGCATTCCAGCCTTTGGAACTTTCTGATTTATAATGAAGACCAGCGTAACTGAAGTAACACTCCAGGCTTCTCTATAATAATGTATGATGGTGAATCCCCACTCTAGGTTGCATTGGTGGCCTTACAAAAAATAACCTCATGGACTAAGTTGCTTGTAGTCACACTAGACTGGGCACAATTTCATTTTTCTCTCTGCCTTTGTTCTTTATCAGTGGTTCTTAACCTTTTCTTTACTGGGGACCTCCTGTAAATATAATTTCTTGCTGGGACCCCCCAAGACTTAATTCAAGATCTAAATTAAAAATTCAAATATTTATTAAAGGCTTCTGGAAAACAGGATTCAAATCCCCACTTAGACACTGTATGACCTTGGAGAAGCCACGTTCTCTCAGCCTCAGAGGAAAGCAAAGGCAAACCCCCACAAAGTAAATCCTGCCAAAAAAGAAAACCCCCGATTAGGGTTGCCGTAAGTCAGAAGTGACGTGAGGGCACACAACAAAGTGCTGCTGCTAGAAGATTCTTTCTAGGGAAAAGGTTGGTGAAAGCAACACAGGTCTTTCAGATCTTTACAGTGGTCAGTTAGTGTTGAAGTGTGAAAGCAATAAATCTGCTCGCCAAAATTCAGTTCCTTTGGGTTCAAAACTCTGAGAATATTCCTTTTGTTACACATAACAGTAGCAAGGACTCCTGTATTCCTATGTAGCCATTGTCTTTATTCATACCTCTTCTAGTGGAATTTGTGAAAATAATTACTAAATACTTGTATTGTGAAGTAATATAATGAATTCACAACTTAATTATATATAATTCTGTAGGCTCTCCCATTCTGCCAGCTTGAGACAGTTGCTGAGAGTCCTCGTGGGGCTAGGCACTCACCAGGCAGTCATTGGGGACAGAAGAGCAAGTGGTGGCTCTTTTTACTCAAATAGGAATAGGTTTTTCAAGTAGCACAGGATGTCCTCACAAGATTTGGAGGCTGTCTGTAAGCCAGTAAGGCCAATCTCTCAACTTCACTGGCCTACAGATAGCCTCCAAATCTTAAACTACTCACTTACAGTAAGATAATAACGTGGATGGTAATACAGGGACAAGACCTGGCTACAAACCCATATATGAACTCTGTCTCCACATCTACTCTGGGAGCAATATTACAAGGACTAATAACATCACCACCAACATCAGTGGTACATTTACCTGCTCTTCCTCCAATGTGATCTATGCCATCCTATGCCAGTAATGCCCCTCTGTACTCTACATTGGACAAACAGGACAGTCTCTACACAAGAGGATTAATGGACACAAATCTGAAATCAAAAATGGCAATTCCCAAAAGCCAGTTGCGAAACATTTCAGTCTTCCTAGAGAATACAATAAGTGATTTGATTCTTTCTAGCCGTCATGTCTCTCCCCTTTGAAAACTGACTTATGGTGACTTAAAGTGAACCTGTCATTGGGGGTTTACTGGCAAGCTTTGTTGCCTTCACCTTTCTTTGAGGCTAAGAGAATATGACTTGCCTGAAGTCACCCAGCGAGTTTCCATGTCCAAGTGGGTCTCAAGCCCTGGTTTCCAGTCATAGTTAGGGCAAGTGCACATGCATTTTGCTGTCCTTGAACAAGGAAACTACAATGTTGGACTAGAAACAGAAACAGCTGGTCTGAACAGCTTTCACAATTTCTAATCTATTAGCAGTTGTATGAACGATGAAAATGGCTTCATGGCACATTACATGTAGTAATACATGTCCTCACTACTGTACATATAAAAAGAAATTTCTCAAGAGTTTTGAACACAGAGAAACTGACTCTGGATAAGCAGTTTTATTGCTTTCACACATCAACACAAACTGACCACTATCAAGATGTGCAACACCTGTATCATCTCACCTTTGAAAATTTAGGGCAAGGGACATGATTTGCAACTTTCTGGAACCTATATATTCTATCCCACTCTTACAACTGTATACATATGCTTTATACCTGTACTACATCTGAAGAATTGGATTTACAGCCATGAAAGGTTATGCTACAATTAAAAAAAAAAAGAATCATAAAGGCTCTGCCATGTATATGTTTTCTTCTGCTCCCTTCCCTCCTTTACACAGCAAATATGGCTGACGTGATCTGGACAAATTAACACACTGGCTCTAAGTTGGAATGTTTTGATGCTTCCTTGACTGTTTCTAAACTTGGAAACAAGAGTAATAATAAGATGCCCTACAACCATTCTATTATTTCAGAGTAAAAGGTGGCAGCTGCAACACCAAATGTGCACTCTTCAAGTGGTCCTCCCTTCTTTCCCATCTTGCTTCTCATCCCACCCCCCAACAACCTTTCCCTTCAATCAGGTACTGCTTACCCCATGATTTCCACGGTGGTTTTCTTGGGTCTACCTTCCCTTGTTTTCTGCTTTGAAGCTCATAACATAGCCAAACTGCCTTAGGGCCTTTCTGCACTACACTGCTATTATTCCACTTCCAACATCCTGTGGAATTCTGGGGTTTGTAGTTCACTGAGGCCAAAGAGCTCTCTGGCTGAGAATTCTAAAGGCCCCTCCCTAACCTGCAAACCCCAGGATTCCACACGATGTTGAAAGTGGAATAATAGCACTATCGAAGCGTAGTATGGAAAGACTCTTAGTCTCTGTTTTGCTGATTTCTCCCACTGGGCTGCTCGTCTGCTCCTTTCCACCATCATCATCGTGGACCTCTTCTGCCTCATCCTGTCTATTTGTGGCCCTCACGTGCATCTCCCACTCTGCTAGTTATAGCTGTGGCTGAGAGTCCTCCAGTGATGTAATCCCCAGGAGTTGGTGCTCTCCAGGTGATGGCTGGAGATAGAAGAGCTTGAATGGCAGCTCTTTCACTCAGACAGGAATAGATTTTTCAAGCAGCACAGGATGTCTTCACTGGTACTTCAGTGGTATGAAGAAGATGGACTTCCCATTGAGATAACCAATATTCACAAATACAGGTTTACTGGAGAGCTGGAGTCATTTTTCAAGATGGTGTTAGCATGCTCTGCTCTTTCAGTACAGATCAGTAATTTTTTTTCCAGTTCATTAGTAATGGATTAAATTAATGGCTAAGAGAAATAGGTTTACTTTTGGGAGGCAACATGAATACAACCCATTTATAATTAAAAGTACAGTGGAGTACTAATGGCAGTACCTATCCGAGTCTAGCAAGTAACATTTTTAAAAGTTATTTTAAAATGGTGTTTTGACAGGACTTTTTCAAATTTTATACCACTCTCTCAAAACAATCTGTGTTTGAAAGATGAGTTAACATATATTTTTGGGGTAGAAAGGAGATGCAAATCAACAGCAAAACATAATTGAGAGAAGGTTATATAACAGACTTTAGACAGCCTGATACTTTCTACACAATGGACCACAAATTCCACCACCCGAACCAGCAATGATCCTGGAAAGTGCTAGATTGTGAAAGATAACTTAAGGACTCCCAAAGAAGCACTTCTGAAAGAGTAAACAACAAAATGTTCCACTTGTAAACAATGATATCAGCCAAAATATTATATGGAATTCTCTCTCAATCCCGTATTTGTTTGGAAAATTCCACACCCAATGTTAATAAAAACAGATCAGAGTGGTGCTCAGACTTAATGAAATATTTTGAGAGTTTGTTAGCAATATGCTAATCTCTGGGAATCCTGTTACAGAACTGATGGCTGAAACATTTATGTAGAAAAAGAACAGCTTGTGACTTACAGAATTCTTTTCTCAGATCATTGCAAATAAAGAGTTTATTTGCCATTACTGAACTTGACTTGAATCACCTGCACACCAGTTCATTCCCCTCCCCAATATAGAGGGCTTGGAAAAAAATAATATTTATTTACTAACAATGACATAAAATACATCTTCATATAATTGTTTCTTTACAAATTAAAAGATGAATTGAAAAAGGTGAATAAAGTCTTATGATCTCATCTTTCTTTTAATTTCTAGAAATCAGCATTGTGAAAATCTGGTTCTTGAATCTTGTTCTGGAGAGCATCTCTCTTTAATGGTATAATCTCTAAATTTTTGGTTGGGGTCAGCATTGTGTGTGGTGGAGAGTGGCTCAGTTATACTTGCAAATAAACTGCTAGAAACTCCGCGAGCTCTGGTCAGTTACAGTTCTTGAACATCCCCTTTCGCTATGTAATGAAAGGGAAATGAGAAGGAAGACAAACTAGCTGCGATAGAATGAAAATATTTACAAACACACACATGCCCACACACACACACACACACACACACACACACACACACAGGTAGATTATGGGATTAGAAACCAAACTCCTGGGTTATTTAATCAGTCGTGTACATCAGTTTGAAATTTTAGTTTTCAATTGTAGATGGAATAAATGCTTTATCTATACTCAGTCTTAATTCACCATTTGCTTAAGCAATCTCCTTCCATGCTTTTCTTTTTTCAAGTCTAGGCTTCTGTTCCCTCAGTACATTCTGGACACTGCAAGAATATGTAAGTATCACATTCTTTAAAAATAGTCAGTTTCCCTTTGAAACTTGATGAGCTCTTAAGACTCCTGGAAGTCTAAAAAGCTATCTTTATCACTACAAAAATCTCTTCTGCCTACTGTCTTCTCCTCATCATTTGAGAGGTCAGGCATAAGTAGATTTCTTGTTTGAAGTACAACATCAGGTATATGACACTGGTGGACCAGTAAGAATCACTCAGGATGTAACCATTAAGTGCTATATGTTAGTTTATCTGAGGTCAAGATTATTCAAAACTGCTAAGGGCTTCAACTTCAGCAAACACTGTGACATGATTCGAACCTTACATGAACTATTCCTTTCACATGGTGCTACAGGACTTAGTGCTTCTTGGGTACAATTCAAACTGATCATTTCCAAGCATCCTCCTATGTCATTTCTGACACTTTGTTATAAACACTACTTTCTAAAATAAAAATAAGGGAAAGCACGGCCATCTTAAGAAAATATTCCAAGAAAAATCTTGCATGTGAATGGAAAGAGGCAACAGGCACTAAATCAAGAAGACACTGGCATGAGGGGGAAAAAGGACGCTCAGTTTCCCAGCAAAGGTGGTGGCAACATCTGTTCATAACAATGTAACTTTCTCTTTCCCAGAGACAGCACCTATATATTACCGCCCAGTTAATCCAAGGCAAATATGCATATCAATACTATTACAGTGAAGGTATGTCTACTTTGCTACTCTGGATTGGAACTCAGGTGATGTTTTCTAAAACACTTCCTTGGTAATTTGTTTACAGTATATTACTCTCCCCGGATGTAAAAAAAAGTTGCTTGAATTTTATATCCAGCATCTTCCTCTTCACAGAGCAGGGCCTGCCACCCACTTTTTCCTATCTTGGTTTTTTCATTCAGATTATCACATGAGCAAATACTGCAGCCACTGTGTACTTTCGAGAAGCAATCATTTTTTCACCTGATGCTGAATCATGTACAGTGAGTTCAAAAAACATTTCTTAGAATAGAACTGGGGTGATGGGAGGCAGTGGGTGTCAAAGCCTGCCACGCACAGTGAGAGAGAGACAGGCCTAAGACCTGGCATCAAAGAATGTTTTCCTCCACCCTAAGTATGTGTTTCATCTGTCCATGTCTCACTCTCTCAAAGGTTTGGGAGATACTGAAACTGTTTATGCACAGTATATTAAAAATTATGGAATTGTACAGGTTTCTATGTTGTTCTCAGAGGGGTTGGGCCCATTCATCAGATGGTTAGTGAACACAGAAGTGTCAGTGCTGGAATCCAGCATAACTCCAACTCTAGCTCAGCAACTGGCGAATCTCCTTGTGCATGTGACAGAGGAAATCCACATATGAAGCCCCCCCATTCATGCTCTTATCTTCCACCAAAAAGTGTTTGAACAGCATATCTAATTTGTCTTCTTGCTTCACAATCATGAGCTGTAAAGTAAAAGAAAATATTGTTAGATTTGAGCTGATGGTGACTTAAGTGTAAAAATATTGCAGCCTCAAGAAGTTTCAGTTTTGGTTAGTTGTTCATGGACAATTACCTGTAGAACCAGAAAGTATCTAATGTAATATACTGATATCCTTTGGCTTCCTGCATGTAACACAGCCCCCTTCAATCGATGCATTGAAAACACTGAACTAAAGACCATACTAGAAAGGACAGCCACTACAGTTCCAGTCATCAAGTGCAGTACTGTAGAATTTTTTCACATACAAATTTGTATAACTTCTTTCATGCAGAGAGTCACAAGATGCAGTAGGGATAATTTTCACAATCTTAAGCAAGAATCAGTTACCTTCATATAGCGTGGCCTTTGAGACTGGAACATTTCAATGATGGATCGTACTCTCTTTGAAAAGGGATTGTCCAAGATTGGTAACATGCACTAAAAATAAATAAATTAAATAAATTAGAAATAAATTCTAAGAACATATGCTAATTAAGTTACCTATTAGTCACAAACACGCCCAAGTTTTGGAGACGTTAGTCTGAAACTTTCACAACTGGCAAGCGGCAAAATGATTAAGGTGTGCAATGTGTAAATCATCATTCTGATCCACTTAGGGGAGGCCTACACATCTTTGCTGAAGGTTTAACTAGTTTTTGCAGCATTACTATTCTGGTCCTTCAATATAACTACACCAAATCTAGCAGGAAAACTCTACAAATAGCAAAGATCAGATCTGACAATACCTCAAAATAAAATAAACAGGCTCATTCAATTTAATCCTACTCACCATACTGCTGCTGATCTGGCTGAATGATGAAACTCCAAAGAGGTTTTGGATCAGCCCCTGCTGAACATTGGCTCCTACCCACAAAAATATATTCAGCCCATTTTCAAGCAGGTATATATCACCCTTGGAGAGACGTTCTTCAGAATTTCTGATTGCTGTTGGTAAGGAATCACTATTGAGGTCTACTTTGGTCTGTAGAAAGAGAACTGGAATCATCATCCTGCTGGATACTTCAATATCACAATGGCATTTAACTAGGGATAGCAGCTTTACATATATGTCAATCGAACTTTGAACAGACTGGGATAGAACTGGACACTATTCAGAATCCTTCCCAACAAGGTGACTAGAAGTTAAGTAATGTTACTTCTGGTCACCATTTTGGGAAGACAAAAAAGAAAATAGACATTCTGGTATGTTTTGGGGGGCTGGGGGAATTAATTATTCCTCAGTCCTCACAAAGTTGCCCACATGTGACTGCTGCCTCTGAATGACAACACTGCATGGCCTAACCCAGATTGTATGGATTGCTCCTCTCCACCTTCCAGAGAACAAATCATGCAGAACTGGAATATATGCTTACACTTCGCTGCATTATAGTTCCAAATACAATCTGTACAATATATTTTCTTAACTTTGGTCTCCATAAAAGTAAAAAGTGCTAAAATCTTTATGATGTAAATATTATCTTTTACATAAGATGAGTTTAAAGAAATATTTTCAGACCAACAGGCTTAAATTCAAATTAATTAGCTAATAAACCAGGAATTTATGTATTACCATAATTTTAGAATAGAAACTTTACTGCACAAAACTTGCTGCCTGCATTTAACTAATAACTACAACCTGTAAAGCATGACTATAATTCACAGCATTTCCATCTGGTTAAGGATTCACCTTTTTAAAAAGCAGCCACCCTCTATCTCATTCCTCATATTTCACAATAATTGAAAATTTTCATGTATGGTACAGCTCACTGGGTCCCTGCCCAGCTAGAATTGAACATGTAGGATCAGAAGTCTTACTTTGTATATACTCTGTACATTAATTCTTTCTACAATCTTCTTTCCTTCTCCTTTATCTGACCTTGTATGGACGCGGGGTGCCCATTCTCCTCACTATGCCGCAGTCCTCCTCCCACAGACAACACAGACATTTTGACATTGGTGATTTTTCCACATCTGAAGGAGTCCTGCACCCCTAGCCCTAGCAAATGTGGAGGGCCAACTGTATTCCTATTCTTAGATCGATATTTCCAATTTGGAATGAATGCTGTTTGAAGATGATGACAAGTTTGAAATTTAACCAGGGAGCAGGCTAAATCCTTATTTCTAATTGTTGATGAATGGAATCTGACTCAGCCACAGTAAGGTCGGAGGCACAAGCGGGATCTGTTTTGACACAAACAGATTTTACAGCTTTGTTAGCGTACACAGCTCTAGAGGAGGCAGCCATGCTGTGGTGTGTGTGTCTCTGTGGCTCCGAGAGGAGTCAGCTCAGAGAGCACACACTTCCAAAACTACAGAGATATGCCTTGGGGCAGGAAAGTTTTGAGAAGTGGAGCTAGGTTTAGTGGATTTGGTTTAAACTGTTCCCATCCCGAGGGTGTGTTTGAGAGAGAGGCATGAAGGGAGGAGAAAAACAACAGAAAAGGAGAGGGAAACAATGAAGAAGAACAATTAATGCAGGGAACCAAAGACTAAGGGCTTTTGGTTCTTGTGGGTTTTTCGGGCTTTGAGACTGTGTTCTGGTTGTATTTTCTCCTGACATTTCCTCTGAAGATGCCAGCCACAGATGCAGGCGAAACGTCAGGAGAAAATACAACCAGAACACGGTCTCAAAGCCCGAAAAACCCACATGAACCAATGGATTCTGGCCGTGAAAGCCTTCAACTCTACACTAAGGGCTTTTGTTCTTTTAAATATAGGATTGAGAAAGGAGAAAAAAAGGAAAAAAGGGAGACTTAAACTGAAGAAATAAGGCCAAAAAAAGTGGAGATGGACATACAAAAAGGAAAGAAAAAAAACCTGAAGCAGGAAGGGATGAGGACCAACAGAGGTTCATTTTAAGTCACACAGTACTTCATTTAGCCAGGACAGTGACGAGAATTAACCCCTTAATGGATGGCTCCTTCTCTGATGGCTGAAAAATGCCACTGTCCAGGGGCTGAGCCTATTGAATCTGTTCTGAAATCATTGATCCAGCTGCCAGGCAGCCACCAGGCCCACTCAAGATGCTAGCACTTGTGTACAAAGCCCTAAATAGCTTAAGATACCAGTAATTAGAAGAACATCTTTCAAGTACGAATGTTATCTGACCATTAAGACTGAAGTGTACCCGCCACAGAGGCAATACCTGTGGCAGTACCCTTTCTTTGGAACTTTTTCAGCCATAGATCTGATTGTCTTTGAGGTACTAGTTAAAATATATTTGTTTATAAAAGCTTTCTGATTATAAGCAAGTGTTTTTAACTGTTTTTTGCAATTAGTTTGCTCTTTTCTTTTTCTTTTTTGCATTTTATCATGTATTTAATTTGTGATTTTCCAGATTTGCAACTTATGATTTCAAGTTTTCCTTTTTATGCAAATTGTTAGTTGCTCAACAGCTGGAGCACTAACAGAAAAGTTTTGATTTTTACAAGTTCTTCCCATGGCACTTTCCACCCAAAGTAGCTTCATTTAATACTTTACTTACTCTATGAATTATAGGTTTACGCAATTAAAAACATTTCATGTGGAGACACACATACCAATGGTAAGAGTCTAGGGTAGAAGAAAACATTTGTTTCTGCCACATCCATTGAGGTGACTAGCTGACGGATATAGGCGCGATCATCAGTAGTGACTTCTGAGCCAGGCTGGAGCACATCACTTTTCAATACACAGTTGAGATACACAGGGAGTAGTTTCATGCATTCAGGGAGAATTAACTACAGGTGACAAAGAAGGAGATTAACAGAAATTAAGAGAGACTCCTGTGAGTTCAGCAGAACCACTACTAATTTTAGCTCAGATGGAAAATGCAAGTACAGTAGAGTTTCGGTTATCTGACATAAACGGGCGGGCTGATTGTCGGATATCCGAAAATGTCGGATAATCCAGAGGCCCGTGGCGGTCACCATTTTGGGGGCATGTCTGGGGGGCGTGTAAATGCCTATAGCCACGCCCCCAGGCAGCCGCGACATCGGATAATCCGGAATGTCGGATGAACGAAGGTCGGATAACCGAGACTCTACTGTATCTACTACAGATCAAAGCAACAATACTACAGCAAAAACTCATAGCTTTTGTACACTGTATTTCAAAATAAAATGACAATGGTATTATCTATTCTAAATATCTGATTAAATCAGGGAACTTATTCCTTGTGGCTGCATTTCAAAACCTTTTAGAACACACTATAAGCTAATCCAAGTCACATAAGCAATTTGTTTCTTATTCTAAGCCATTCAGTCAGCAGTATATTATTCAGTTAAAACACCAAATGAACAGCTCAAGTGTCAATATGCTATCCCAGCAATCCTGGATAAGCACAGAGAAGCCTTTTTTTATCAGTGTTGCCTAGAATTAAACCTGGCCACATAATCTAATGTCTTGATTACTTCTGGCAATGGCCCACTCTTTCTAATTATATCTTGGAGTGGCTATTAACAAATGTCAGAATTTAACACAAATTACTAGAAAAAGTTGTGTTACTGTTCTATATAAAAAACAGATAGCAGCACTCTATTAAGCTAAAGAACAAAAGCTATTGGTCTTTGAAAGTTCCTGAACACTATTCTTGTGAGAGAAAAAATGAGGACAGGGGTATTAGAAATTATTGTAGGTGAGGTAGACGAGCACCATGTTTGTAACACCTTAACATGTATTAATATTTCTTAGATCTTTACTTCTCCACTAAGACTACTAAATGAACACCATGATTTATAAAGGGCATAATAGAGGGTGCTGCTGTTATTGCTGTGTGCCTTCAATTTGTTTCCAACTTAAGGAGACATTAAAGCAAACCAATCATAGGGTTTTCTTGGTAAGATGTGTTCAGAAGGGATTTGCCTTTCTCTTCCCTCTAAGGCTGAAAAGAGTGTGAGTTGCCAAAGGTCACCCAGTGGTTTTCCATGGCTGAGCAGGATTTAGAAAATCCTGGATTCTGTAGGCAACATATTAGGGGGCTGGATCAGAATTTCTCATAGGGTATGTTGGAACTATGGATGGGTGAGTGCGCACATTCCAAAAGTGGGGAAGTATGATAGTATGATAGTAAAGCCAGTAGATTCAAGAAAACTCATCACAAAATGGATTTCTCAGTTTCAAAACATACTCTTCCTCAGGAAAGCCATTCTGTGTGGCTTCAAACAGTTCAATTTATCTCAGAAATACAACATTTTCTATTAGCAAGAAGTGATAACTGGATGGGTGGGTACAGATGTATTCACTAGTAGTCATTTTTGCAGCTAATAGATTACTAATATTACAGCACATGTTTCAGGCTCTTTCAGGGATATATTCAGAGGTTTTACTTTTCATGATGCTGCTGGGGCAGGCTAGGAACAAAAATGTATATGCATGCCTGTATGTTCCTGGAACCCAATTCTTTGACTGGAATCTAAAAAATGGGAACACGATACATCTAAGGACTTCCACAGTAAATGTAGACAAATTCCACTTTCAAGGCCTTCCGCAAAGAAGATATGTTTATGGAAACATAGCTCAGTACATTCCCCTTGCTACAGTGATTCTAAATAATTTTTATTAACTCCTACAAAATAAGTTAACAGAATTTGCATTGTGTCTGTTGTAGGTATTTTCCAACCCAAATGAGAATTGCACTGTATTGGGATGTCCCAAGTCTACAGGGGCATTTGTTTCACTAATCATGGTTCACTGAAAAACAGGATAGTGCACTGGTTGGAGCAAAATACCCTACGGCAACAATCCATATATTTGAAGAATTTTTTTTTAAATAGAAGAAAATGAACACTGCACAAGGCTGGAGTATAAAGATGTTGTCTGCAACTTTGCAGGGTACAATGTTATAACATGCCTATATTGTTGGTCTAGTTCCATATAAACTGTGTGATAAAACACCAGTTTGGGCAGGTAAAATGTGCTGTCCAAATGCATAAGGAATAAATTGTTTTATTTAACAATGTCCTTGTCCTTCTCTAAAAACCCTAATGTGAAATTTTCAGATGCATCAATGGTCAATGATACACAACACAAACTGAATAGTGTGTGAACTATAAGCAATAACTTTCAAAAATAGTGTAACAATTATTACTCTTACAAAAACTAGTCTAGTAAAACATGCATAATTAAGTGTCTCCATTAAAAAGAGAAAAAAAAATCTTCTTCAAGCTGATTAAAAAATGTAAAAGTATAGACTTCAGCACTTGAAGTGATACTAAGTTGAACCAACCACCACAGCTCAAGTAATCACCAGTGTCCCAGTTCTTTCCCTAAAACACACTCTCAGGCATGTCCTACCCTTATTTCTAAGACAGCTGTCGGAGAAGTAATTCTGTAGAATGAACCAATAGCTTTCCTTCCATTTTAGTCTCATTACAGTGATCTTTTCTAAACCACTAATGGTTGCTCTCCATTATCACAACTTTGGAGTTTTCATAGTTTAGCCTTTCTGGCTGAATGTGTTACAATGCATTTTTTTAATCAGAAAAATCTTTGATATTTGTAGACATATATGTATTTTTAAATTATACATATGAGATGTGGAATTTAATTGGTCAACATAGTTAGATCTTCTGTGTTCTCACTGTTCCCAAAAAGTATTCATAGTTCAAGTCTAGAACAATAAACACTCATAACCTATTGTTTAACTGTTAGAAGATCTTACTGATTTATCTACAAATAACCATCTATTTTACAGACACTGATGTCAAGAAAATGTGTCTCTAGAAATATGGTCTGCTTACATTAATGTATGTCTATCCATGTTCACATCTTATGTACCCTTTCCATTCATTTCTTTTTGTTCTCTCTTCCTTCAAATTTCCCCCTACTTTTCTTGGTTAATTCTTCTTAGAATCCAATAATTGTTTTTAAAAAAAGAACCCTGAGAACTGGCATCCAACAGCCAAAACAGTTACCTGTCCAGCAGAAGATGGACTAGCACAGTTCTTCCGATAGCATGCCAAGATCTGGGCACACTGATTGATCAGAGTATCTCTCACAGTCTTGACTGGATTGTTCAGAACTCCACGATATGCTTCAGTGAAAAAAAAAAGCACCAAATTTGTTAGAAAGTCGTATGTATATTGAGGTAAACAGTTTTTAAAAAGCTTATTTGGCTGTCAAAAATGATCAACAAGGCAAGCGATTAAATATTCTTGATACTACCTGTACAGCTATGGGAATATTAAAATGGGAGTTATTCTTTACCGAGTCAGATCACTGTCTTGTTAGAGATCCTTTCATCAGAAAGATCAGGCACTGGATTCAGGATGTTCTGCGGGTAAAGCATGTGCTTCACCACTATAACCCTACCCCCCTATTAAACAAATGGGAGAATATGATCTTAATTAGTTTGTCTTGGTCAAGAGATGGATAGGTCAGTGACAATATGGCTTAGCACTTGTGAGCTTTTTTCAACACAGAAGATTTGGACTTTGTGAGAGATATGAAATTTCTCTATAACCATCAGAATTCTGAGACATCTGTAAGATTAACAAATTTATTTTAGTATGACTTTTATGGACAATAGTTCATTTAATTAGATGTACTTTAAATGCTTTTTGTACCTACAGAATCAACTTCTTAAATGTTGAAGTTGCTGGAGGAGCACCTGTAAATTATTATTTTTTACAACCACTGTGTGAATTCACTGTGTGAACAGATTCTCAAGGGAGCAGTTTCTTTACTGCTCATTCTGGTTAGGAGGCTTTTGTGTTGAAATCAACCCATCATAGTACAATCTGTCCTCTTAGTAGTATCAACTTGAAAAGCAACCACATGGATAACATGGGAAGAATCCAAACAGTTATCTTCCTGCAGCCCATCCCCAGTAAGGCTTTGCTGGGAGTCAAGCTGTCCCTATAGAAACTGTAAGAGTGCAGTCCATTACCAAATTTGGCTAAGTAGTTGATAAGTGTGTCTGTTTCACAGTTTCGGTAAAGATCAGCCAACTGTGTGCAGCAGTTCAGGGAGAGGTTATGAATACGCAGTCGTCTCTGTCCAGCACAACTTGTATACAATACAGCACACTACAGGAAAGAAAACACAAGCAGATGTATTACAGTTACCATGTAAAACACTGTGACCAAAGTTCAAATGTTCCCAACAACTTTTTGTTTGACAAAATAACAGTGTTTCACCCACTACATGCTTCAATAGAATAAAAAGGACAATTGCAAAGAATTCATCCACTACTCATTATTAGCCCTTCCATGTATATCACCTGAAGAAGTGCTCCACTTTCTTCATTCAGCTTATCATCATGTCTGAATTCTACTGTGATTGTTTTGTCACAATCGAGACCTGCCAGTTCTACATCTGTTGTGTTGCTCATGTAGAAAGCTCCAAAGAAGTCTGTTGCTCGAATACCTAGGAGGCAAAAAGACAACTCTAGTAAGGAAATGCTTGAGAGATGTTTACCCAGAAAGTCATCACTGACCAGAAGGTGCTACCACTGATGGTAAGCAAGACAAAGTGCAAGGTAACTTCAGCAGATTAGAGGCTGCACCTCTATATACACTCAGCCACTGACAGCATATATAGTATGCCTTCACAGATACTCACCAGTGCTTGTGCGCACTCTCATCACGGCATCAAAGCCAACTTCCTTCTGAACATCTCTGCGCAAATCATTCAAGAAGCGTTCCTGATCTGTTTCCACCTAGTGTACACAACCAGTAACAAGATTTCATGCAGGTGGTATGGAGGTGACCTATGGATGTCAGAGTCTTACCAGTCTTGGAAACTTTTTATAGTTCCAATTTATAAAAGAACCAATATCTAACTCAGTTAAATATATAAACTATGTACACACATTCACTATGTGTGCGTACTGGGAAGATTTAAAAATTATCAGCTGTACAATATACAATAACCCACAAATCTAGAAGGATTTTTCTCATCTGCTTGCTAGCCAGTAGCAGTATAGCGAGTCTTCAATCTAACATAAACTGGAAAAGTTACTTGCTGATATAGAACAATTTTTTAAATTTAGTTCTTAGGGAATTACAAACAATAAGGAAGAGATTAAACCTATGTATTCATTCAGCATGTGTTGGGTAACCAGAAAGAATTCATCTGAACAAGTCAAGATTTTTTTTTTGAGAGCAAATCATTTCCAGAAACACTGTACTTCCTCCACTTTTATAAACAACATGCATACTCTCAATGGGTATGATCTCTTATTAGGCCACTTTGGATTGGTACTTGAGAAGAGCAGGTTACTCAACTGTAACTATGGTTCTTCAAATAGTCATATGTAACTTCACGTAATGTAGTTACGCAGGACTCTGGAACATTCTAGAGCTGAGTAGCCTGGCGGGTGCCTCTGCCCCCTGCTTGCTCCTTTGCATGTCTCAACCTACCATGCTACCACTACCTCAGATTTGAAGTCCATCATGAAGTTGACAGAGACTTGACAGAGCGGAGAGAGGGTGGGTTTGTGCAAGGGCACAGATGACCACTCAAAGAACTAAAGCTACTGGCAAGCAATCTGTTCTTCTTTGTGGTCTCTGTGCCTCATGCAAAGGGGTGACTGAGAAGCTTATCAATGGATGGAGGGTCAGGTCACCGGAGAACCCACAGACAAGAAAGCATGGTCAAACCAAATACTGGCTCTCGCTCTGCGGTGAAGTCTACAGTGCTGGATAAAGGTGGATGGTCGAGACCAGGTTGCAGCTCTGCATAGGTCAGGTAGAGGTATGCCATAGGCTGCTTGAAGATGAGGTGATGTCAGGTTGTTATCTTCCATGCCAACAGTGGAAGCATGTCCATGTTGGGGTGGTGAACCTGGCTCTCCAATTGTGTCAGGAGGTCAGGTAGAAGGGGAAGTTGCATAACCAGACCCTTGGACAGCTGGAAGAGAGAAGCAAACCAGGGTTGCCTTGGTCAACATTGTGCAATGAGTATTATATTCAATGAGCCCTTGGCCAACTTGATGACATCTTTCCTCATCAAGGGAAACAGGGGGAAACAGACACAGGAGGCTATGTGAAGGTATTTCCTGGAAATCCATCCCCTTGTCTATCCTGGTGCAAAAGAGTGGGCACTTAGCATTGTTGGGAGTCTCAAATAGATTGAATTCTGAGTGTCAGGGTCCATTTGTGCTGCACTACTCAGGAGCAACTGGGGGAGTCTGCCAGTATATTGTCCATACCTGCCACAACTGGGTGTATGCATCTCCTGATACAACAGCTCCACAACACAGTGACTACATCGAGCAAAGTGTCCAAGTAGGTGCCTCCATGTTTATATAGCAGACAAATGTAGTGTTGTCCAATGTTACTCAGACAACTCTTGACTACCAGGGTGTTCTCAAAGCCTTTAGGCTTTGATCACTGCCAGGAATTCCAGTACATTATGTAAAGACTGGCCTCCTGGTTTGACCAATGTACTATGACCTCTCTGTACTGTGCCTCCCAGTTGGTCATTGAGGCATCTGCTATCACTGTGCATGATGGTTCCAGGAGGTGGAACGACATGCCTATGAGAAGGCTGCATCAGCTTATCTACAACAGAAGTGAATAGCAAACTTTGGGAAGCACCACTAGACTTCTTGATTGGTTGCGTTGGAGCAGGCTGAAGTGTCTCAAGAACCACTGTTGTAGTGGTCAGGAGTAGAGTTGCAAAAGGTAGGTGACAGCTGTGGCAGTGGCCATGAGGCTGAGCAGCTTTTGGACTGTGAGAATGGAGCAACTGGGCTTGTCAATGAATAGGTGTGTCTTCTCTATTAGTTTTAGTGCTCTGTTGAGTAAGAGATATGCTCTCCCATGTAGGGAGTCTAAAGTCACTCTGATGAAATTCATAGTTCTGGTCAGCTCCTGTACTAACTTCTTCAGTTTGATGCCGATGCCAAAATCCTGAAGGAGGGAGAGGGTGGTATGGATGTCCTGGAAGAGTCTTGTCTGGGAGGACAACACCAGCAGCCAAGAGTTGAAGTATGGATAGATTTTCACGCCTTGCATCCTGAGGAAGGAGATCCAAGCCGTTATGCAACACACATAAGATGGAAGTGGACTGGGGCAGCACCTGAGGGTAGGCTGTGAAGTCCTCTGAGTTGAGGAGTCAAAAATGTGATTTCACAGAGGATGAGGATTTCTTGGAGGTAGAGGTCTGGTACCCTAAATCGGCATGGCCATTACTTGATGGACTGTTCGGAGGGTCCACCAAGACTTGGAAGGTGATTTGGACCTGGAAAAGAAGAAGGGCTGTCGGCACCAGGCAGACTGTGATAGGTGATGGCATTGTTGTTGAGGGGAGAAGTCCACTTTCCTTGCAGATTGTCTAGTACCTCATCCATTGTGGAGTTGCAGAGGCCTTTCCCGTCAAAGGGGAAGTCCTCAATGGTTCTCTTGGTATCATCTGAGAGCCTAGTTGATAGCAGTCAGGCATACCTACTCAAGATGATCGTGCCCAAAAAAGGACTCAACCACATGGTTTTGAGACACGTTGGTTTTGAGACAGGTGACAAGGAAGAGAACAAACTCTGATTGGATGGCACCTGCTCAGCAACTTGGAAAGATTTCTCCTAGCACTGGGCTTTCAAGTGACGTGAGCAGTTCTTGAGAGTTCGGGACGCGAAAGTTCAAGAGATGTACCAGTTTCGGACAGTATGTCCCTACCCATGATAGTACAAGCATTGATAAGAGGAAAACCTTTCAGCTGCAGGAAGAGCAATGCTTGAAGAGAGAAGTTGAGACTATGGAAGATTGGTGGGGGGACATTCAAAGAAGGAGAAAGTGTTATACACACACACACACACACACACACATAAAGAGAGAAGAGAAAGAAAGTGAGAAAAGCAATGAGGACATCAAGGATAGGAGTTAGTGAGATAGTGAGGAGGAAAAGGCAAAACAAAAGCTACCCAGCAGGAGAATGCGAGAATATGAGTTGCATTACCAGCAGATGGAAATAAACTTGAGGGAAGAGTGTGATGAACGAATGGGTTCCAGATGGAAAAGTACGGTCCTGAACCAAACTGAAATGGCCGCGCGCAGTGCATTGTTGTAAGGAGGGATTTGGATTGTGAGGCAAGGATTCCTTGAACTGTGAAATTGAGAACACATGGAATGCCGATTTGGCTTGAGAAGAAGGACTTGGGACAAACAAGGCGTACCCCTAAGCTGCACCAACCCAGAAGTGTGGCTTGATTAATTGATATTTGATGCTGCCTACAATGCATACCCTCTTTGACTGCCTGTATGTTTTATCCACCTTCACGAATCCACGATATTCAACGGTGATCAATACCTTTATTAAGAAAACAGTTAAGTTCTTATGTGTAAAGGCAGAAGAAACAAGGAGCCGTGAAAGCCTGGCTTGGCAAACGGGCAAGCGCTGATGTTTTTCTGACCTTACCCTGCCTGGTTGAAGACTACTGAAGCGTTTGATATCTGGATGTGATGTATGGTACATTTCCTGACAACATGATATACGATCAATTCTTCTGCAAGCAACCTTTTATTAATAAGGTACAAAATGATATGAACTATTCTTTTAATTGCTTGATTGCCTTTATACAATGGAAGTCCTGGAACCTTAGCAACCGGCAAAACATGTCTTTTTCTCAAGAAGTGAGAGACATGACTATAAAGAGGGGAAGATTTTTCAACTCACTTTCATGACCCTTGGCTGCAGCAGAGGGCATCCATACCTTCGAGGACATCTGGCCAATGTTCGGCGTAGGACCGTCTTGTGAGTATGTAGAATGAATGTGAAATGTGAATGTATGAGTGAAAGAGAGCTCTTGATACGGAAATGTGATTTTTTTTGTATTTCATGTCTTAATAAATGTTACATGAATAGTGGTTAAATCCAGATCTGGTTTCCTATGTGTCTTCTGTTGGGATCCTATAGTCCAGAGTGGCTGAATTTCTCTCTGGGTCAAACGTACCAAAAATCTCGATCCATGACAAGGGTAGCATGGTGCATTGGGACATGCGCGGTAGCGAGGGGGATGGGGACACCCACTGTGATGGAGTTTGGGGGAGTGGTGTCCTGAGTGGTAGAAAAGCTGTCCAACAACAGGTTGCTATGTAACAAGCAATGGCCACTCAAGAGGAAAGCCCAGCCTCTTTTACTGGGAAAGGGAGGTGGGGGCCTAAATGTGAACGTGTGTGTGTACACATATACATATAGCAGGCACACTGGGGAAAGAGAGAGCTCAAGGAGAAGGTCTGAGATCCAGTTATTCAGTAAAGAGCTTTCCAGTCAACCAAAGGGGGGTTGGAAGAAACATGGGTTTACTAAGGGAAGACCTAGAGAACGAGCAGAAGAAAAACCTCATTGTTAAATCTGTCCAGAGAGAGTGGCGTAGATTTGGGAACATAGCCTTTATCAAAGAAGGAAGCCAGAGGGCTGTGTGTGTGTGTGTGTGTGTGTGTGTGTGAGAGAGAGAGAGAGAGAGACCTGTGCCTTTATGATGTTATAGACAAGAGACTGTTTAAAAATACTATAAAGATCTGTTTGGACACATTTATAAAACCAATATTTTATTCTATTTGTCATTTTAATAAAGATTATATTATGTTTTCTTATAAAGTTGGTCCCAACTGAATGTTTCTCAGTGGTTATAACATCCAGAACCACACTACCATACATCTCTAAAGGGGATTTGATTAATAAATGAAAGACTTTGGCCCGGTTACACAAGGGTGGTGTTTGAGGAAAAGGCAAAGTTGTGTGTGGAGTGGCAAAGTGCTTTGCCAAACTGGAGGGAAAGCTACCATTCCAGTCTGAGTGAAGAAAAGGCCAGGCCTTGCCTGCCTGTATGTTGTGGCCTCCACCCTCACCTAGCTACTCAGCTCTTGAATGTTCTAAATAGGGTCTCTGCACAAGCACAAAACCCCATTTGTGTGAGGCAGAGATACCATGAAGAACGTATACAGTACTATCTCCACATTTGCAAGTTTGACCTTTGCAAACTTGATTATTAGTGAGGAGCCTGCTTGCCTCCACCCCATTCTCCCGTCCCATTTCCTTGTCTTTTGCTCAGGCACTGCCTTCCTTCTCTTCATTCCAGCAAAAGGCAAGCAAATGGGAGGGGGAAAGGCTTGCATACATGCCTCACCCCTTCATTCTCTTGCCTTTTGCCCTAGCACCCTGCTTTCTTTCTCTGCACCTGAGCAAAAGGCAAGCAAATGGAGGGGGAAAGGCTCATGTGTATGCTTCTCTCCTCCATTCTCTTCCTTTTGCCTTCCTCCTCTGTGTCCTGGCAAAAGGCAAGAGAATGGGTAGGGGAAAGGCTCTCTTACACCTTCCCCACCCACTCCCATTCACTTGCCCCTCCTATTCTCTTGCCCCTCCTATTCTCTTGCCTTTTGCCAGAGACTGGAGAAGGAAGGCACACTCATCTAGACAAAAAGCAAGGGGATGGGAGGGAGGAGCCCTGGAAGGGAATGGGAAGGGGAGTGCTCACTTGGGTGGACAGGTTGTTCACATTTTTTGATTTCCATGAGGGTTCTGTGCTCTGAATCCTCGCAAAAGTCAAAAGGCCAGTGTACTTTCAGGCCTCAGAGAAATTTACCAGGTAAGGCAGAGCCTAATCACTAAAGTCAAAAGAGAACTGTTTAACTGGAAGGACCCATTAACCTAGGCTGGGCCAATCAAAACTTTTTGTTTGTTTATTTCTATCATCTCTCCTTTAAGACCAGCATGGCAACTACTGTCTACAAAACGACTTATACCAAGCAGATATGAGAACCGAAACAACATACCTGGAAAAAAGTATATTTATAAAGGGAGCCACCTGTCTGATATGGAACAACCCCTAAGGTAGCCACGTCCAAATACTGATTTGGAAAAAGGAACAGATCCACACAGCAGCCTTGTGCCACACATTCCTTGGCTAAGTTGCTGTAGAAGCTGGTCTGAGGCTGAAAGAGAGTCTGGGTGACGGTGGGACAGAAATGACACAGAGAGGTTGGAAAAGAGGCTAAATAGCATATGTGTATTTCACATTTTTAAAGAGACAATAGGCTTTGACGAAGATAAACACAGTGTGCATTATTTTGTCTTTTTCGGACATGAAAATACTTCAACATTTTATACTCTGTAACCAACACTACAATTAGCTTCTCATATTAGCCAGCTTCCAAGATCCTCGATGAATGATATAATAATCTAGTTTTAGTAACATTTATGTTTAGCAGGAAAACAAAAAGGAAAGAAAGGGGCTGAGATGCAGCACTACTAGAAAACATTTTTTAAAACTAGAAACAAGCTACAGGAACCATTCAAAAGCAGATTTTGCAAGGCCAACATAAACATCCTGTACCATAGAAAGCCAATGTGGCATCGTGGTTTGAGTACTGGATTAAGACACTGGGAGACCAGTGTTCAAATCCTTGCTAGGCCATCGAAACCCACCTAGCCCTGGCAAGTCACACTCTCAACCTCTGAGGAAGGCCATGGCAAACCCCTTCTGAACAAATTCTGTGAAGAAAACCCAAGGACAGGGTCACCTTAGGGACATGATAAGTCAGAAATTACTTGAAGATACTTAACAACAAACATGGTTTAACTGTGATGCAAACTGTTTTGCTTTGATTTAGCAAATTCAGTCTTGGACAACTCTTGCCATGGAAATGATCACTTGGTGAAGGTAAAACTGGCTAAAAAAATGAGAAGCCACAATATGAGCTTCCAAGGGGTAGAATTTCCTATGTTCATTTGCAACCTACTGAGAATGGGAACTGCAGTATACGCATACATCTTTCCTGTGAAGAAAAGAGCAAGCTCTCTACAATCTTTCTCTTCCCAAGAGTTATAAAGAACAATTGAGTATATAAAAAGTCCTATGCGCAATGGATGAACGTTCAAAGTGTTCATATCTTAATTTTGCTTGGAGGAGTTCACTAACTCATGTTTCAGATACACATATTGTTGCTGCTGCTTATCTCCCACAGCTGGAGGAAGGAAAAGTACAGCCAAACATTTTCCTAATATTACTTTCCTGTCTTTATTTTACTTTTCCTGTGTGTTATAGAAGGGATTACAGTCAAATATGGGGCCTATACAGGTTCCCGAACTGGGGAAATCTCTCTGGTACTAAAACTGACCAAGGTACTAAGTTCAGTCAATTCTTGGAAGAGAAAATACGATGTTGGATATGATTGACTGTTAAAGGGTAGATTCTGTGAGCAGGTGGGAATAAAGGAAGTAAAACAGGGAAGCGAGAAAAGGCAACATGGGTGAAACAAAAAGTGATAGTGAGGTATTCAAATTCATTAGCATTTTTTCCTTCAAATTTCTTTTCTGTATTTTCCAGCTGATGAAAAAGAGAAAGAAAGAACAACCTCCAGAGCAGCAAACAAGTTACCTTTTCTTTATCAGTATTTATCAGTTTCTTATCATCTCTATTCTTCAGTTTCCCTGGTGCTTCTCCAACAGGCAGTGATGTATGAAATATGAAGAGCTTGCCAGCACACTCTGCTGCCTGCAAGCAAGCAGAAGTTCTCAGATCAGGAGCAAAAATGACAACTGGGGGTCCTGGCTTCTTCAAAATGATTATTTCCTGTGACTATCTTCTGCACAGGTCTTACAGAAGAAATCCTGTTTAAAGGTCTCTCTTCTGTGAGAAGCAATTTAGCTTCCCACGCCCACTTACCTAAGGACAGTAAATGCAAGGTCCAAATTACAAGCTGTGATGGTAACAATTTCTCAGGGGTCACCATGTTATTCTGTTGCAACAAAAACAACAGAGGCCTAGGGCATCTTTCAGAGAAAGACTAACCATCTCTATAAACGTCTTTACTCCAAAGTACGCTCAAGCAGATGCCTTATCAGTCAACTTTTAAGATTATTTTAGGGATACATTCTCATCAGTACATTCATAAAATTGAATACATATGAACCAGTGAACAGTTAAATATAAATGAACATTTACTTATTATAAGAATCACACTTGTTTTCACCACCATTAATTTACATAAAGCTTATTAAGTATTCCTCTTAGTGTTCCAGTTAGATAACAAGGAAATCAAAGAACAAAGGAAATCCTTACAAGTTCTACTAATCAGTAACTGCCATTTCTAGCAACTATTGAAGTCCACAGCCTGTTATAAGGTAAGATGTAACTAAATAGGCACACAGATTGAAATTAGACAAATTTTTAAGATGGTTAAACCTGATGGAACGTTTGGAGGAGTCCAGCAATGCATTGCTGGACTCCTCCAAACATTTCATCAGGTTTACAAACAGCCCAGAAAAGGTTTAAACATAACTACAGTAATTATAGCTTGAAGCACAGACAGAAGTCAGCTTAGACAACGTGTGGAAAGTGCCCTGCACTTTCCACACATGTGGCCTTCTGCAGGACCTCTCAGCACCCCCTAATTTTTTTTCTGAAAACAAAACAAACAAACAAACAAAAACCTCTTTTCAAGACAAAGTCAAAAAACCTTTTCTACTCAAAATGCCACCCCATGCCCTTGGGAGATGTGATAAGCAATTTTACCATATTTTTGGCCCCCAAAGGCCATTTTAGGTCCAAGAAAGACCATTTTAAAAACAGGAAGTGAACTGGAAGTTTTCTTCTGGTTGACTTCTTGTTTTAAAAAGGCATCTTCTGGACCCCTATATGTAGTAAAATCCCTCCTATACCCTACTGGTGGAATGTTTTTTTTCCTCCACCCCCCCTTTTTTTTGGAGAATGAGAAGTTGGTACTTACGTGAACGCTCATTCTGGGATGACAGGAGGAACCATCCACCATGCATGGGACTTGGTCCTCGCGCCAGCTGACGCAGGAGTCTTTCACGAGCTGTTGCCATTAAACGTTTATAAGAAACGACTCCCTGTCCCTCTCTCTTCAGTTACTTTCCTAGCGTGACAGTTGTATGAAACTCCTATCCTCCAACCAGTGGTGGGCGTGGATGTCCTCCTGTCATCCCAGAATGAGCGTTCACGTAAGTACCAACTTCTCATTTTCGGGCTACAGGAGGCCAATCCACCCGCATGGGACATTCCCAAGCTGTTTCCTGGGTGGGTTTACTAACTACAACACTGCCTGTAGCACCTTGCGTCCAAAAGCCGCCTGTGCTGACTTGTATTTATCCAATTTGTAATGTCTAATAAAGGTAGAACTCCTTCCACCCTGCTGCCTCGCAAACCTCTTCCAAGGAGCACGTGGTATCGTATGCCACTGATGTTGCCAGGGAACTGTTGAATGCGCCCACACGTTCGCTGATCTAGGCTGTTTGGCGTAGTCATAACTAATGAAAATACATGTTTTGATCCAAGACGCTATCACTGTTTTACTGACCCGTGCCCCAATGTTTTATCTTTGAAAGATATCAGCAGTGCGTCTGTCTTTCTCAGTTCTTTAGTTTTCTTAATGTAGAACTTTACTACTCGTCTAACATCAAGAGTATGCCACTTCTTCTCTAACTGATGGACCGGCTTTGGGCAGAATGTTGGTAGGTGTTCTCTGTTTCTGGGGGATGACAAGCATTTAGGTTTGAATGTTGGGTCAAACCTAACGTTAGCTTGTCATGGTCAAATACACATAATTTTCGTTTACTGACAGCCTGCCAGCTCTACACCCTCCTTGCTGATGTTATCGCCAACAAAAATGCTGTTTTAAAGGATAGTAGTCTTAGGGATGATTCCTTTAACGGCTAAATGGTGGTACCGTTACGCATTTAGTACCAGGTTCAGGTCCCAAGAAGGGAATCTGTGTACTGTTGGACCAGATTGCAAGGTTGCCCCCCTCAGAAACCTTTTTATATGTGGGTGGCTCACGAAAGAAGTGCCCCTCTCTGATAGGACTGCTGATAGTGCCGCCACCTGTCTTTTTAATGTGTTAGGCCTTAGGCCCTTGTCGATTCCATCCTGTAAGAAATCTAAGATTTGTGAAATCCCTATGTCTTCCAATGAAATTCTCTTTCCTGAACACCAGGACTGGAAAGTTTTCCATGTCCTTTCATAAATCCTTTGGGTGGATTCACGCCTAGACCCAAGAATGGTGTTTACCACCTTCTCTTAGCCTTATTCACTAGATGTCTCCGTCAAAGTCCATGCTGTTAGTTTCAGCCATTGAGGATCTGGATGACTTACCGGACCCTGCATTAACAAATCCGGCCTGCACGGTAACCTCCAAGGTTGCCCTTGGGACATCCGCAGTAGCATTGAAAACCAAGGCCTCCTTGGCCAAAATGGAGCTATCAGCACCACCGAAGCCTTTTCCTGGCGAATCTTTGCCAACACCTTTTGTATAATCCTTATCGGTGGGAACGCGTAATGCATTCCTGGAGGCCAAGACACCGACAGTGCATCGTATGCTTCTGAACCTCTGTCTCCAGGTAATGAAAAATCTTCTTAGTTTTGTGTTCTGCGCCGTAGCGAACAAATCTATCCGTAATGGTCCAAAATTGTTGTTGACTTCCTGGAATACATCCATATTGAGGGACCATTCTCCCGGATGTAAGTAGTTCCTGCATAGTCCGCCTGCAGGTTTTTGATGCCTCTCAGGTGTATCGCTGTGATAGACTTTATATGTCTCTCTGCCCATTTGAATAGGCGATCTGCCTCGTTCCATAGTTGCCTCGAATGCAGTCCTCCCTGTTTGCATACGTAGGCTTTGGCTGTCATGTTGTCTGTTGAGACTAATACATGACGCCCCTTGACCAGATGGGCACATCCCTGAAGTGCTAGCCGAATGGCTTTCAACTCCAGATAATTGATGTTGCGGTGACTGTGACTTGCCGTCCATTGTCCCTGAATGGCCATACCTTCGCAGTGTGCTCCCCAACCGTACAGGCTGGCATCTGTTGTTAAGTGCACCATGTTCTGCACTTGGAAGGAACTCCCATTCCACGTTCTTTGTTTGCAGCCACCAACACATGTCTGACCGAACATGCCGTGGTATCTCTACTGTGTAATGTCTCTTCCTTGCAATTGCTGCCTGATGTGACATCAGCAACCTCTGCAGAGGCTTCACATGGTAGCTTGCCCACTGAACTAGTTGTGTTGTGGATACCAAAGTGCCCAGTATCTGTGCCAATCGATTATGTCCATAGATTTGTTTTTTCTTATCCTGTGGGCTGCCTGTTTTACTGTCTTGACTCTTTCCGTGGAAAGGTACATCATGCCCTTTACTGTACTTATATGGGCTCCTAAATGTGTTAGTTCTCTTGTCAGTTAGTACACTCTTTTCTTTGTTGAGAAAGACGTAGTCCGACAGAGTTTGGATTGTCAACCACACATCCTGTCGTAACCTGGCCTCTGACCTTGCTTTTACCAGGATGTCGTCTAGGTAGGGGAACAGTTGTACCCCCTGCGTTCTGAGATATGCAATCAGGGGAATTAACACCTTGGTGAACACCCGTGGTGCCGATGCTAGGCCGAACGGTAACGCTCTGAACTGGTAGTGACTGTTTTTGTAATTGAATCTCAGGTATCTCCTGCTTCCATGCACATGGAAATGTAAGTATGCCTCTTTGAGATCGATTGATGCCAAAATAATCTCCAATTTCCAAGTTGTCCTTTATGGATTGCAATGTTTCCATTTTGAACTTCTTGTATTCTACGAATTTGTTGAGATACCTGAGATTTATACTGGCCTGTGTTTTCCGTTCGGCTTGGGTACCACAAAAAACACAGAATATACCCCTGTCATCATCTGCTCTGGTGGTACTTGCTCTATGGCCCCTATGTTCAAAGATGTATGATTTCCTGCAGCACTACCTTGTGTTTCTCCTTGATCCTTTGGTTCTGGGGAAGGAAGATATCTGTCTCTTGGAGCAGTGTGGAAATATATCTTGTAGCCTTGCGTTACCACCTTTAGCACCCACTGATCTGATGTTATTTCTGCCCACTTGCTTCCGAAAGACAGAAGTCTTCCCCTACCTTCATCCTCTCGTAGTCAGTACTGTTGCTTTCCTCGCTTGGATTCGTCCCAAACTTCCCTCCCTTTACCTTGCCTATTATCCCTGTATTGCCTCGTACCTTGTGGCCTTGGCCTATTCCACTGGAATCTACCCGACCTGCAGTCTGGGTATTTTCCTGAGTAGCCGTAATTCCTACTTCCTCGAAAGGAGTAGTTAGAGTGCCTATAGCCTTTTCTTTCTCCCTTTCTTTTTTGAAGGGTCGGCATGACTTGTTTCTTATCTTTAGTCTCTACTAAGATGTTCTCTAAAGCCTTAGGGCCAAATAGTAGTTCACCCTGATAAGGGACGAAAACTAAATTCGTTCTTGACTTCTGATCCGCATCCCAATGTCTAAGCCATAGTGATCGTCTTGCCACCGTCACCAGGTTTACGTTTTTTGCTGCATACACTGTTGCATCCAGTCCTGCATCTGCAATGTATTTCAGGGCTTTCTGCAACCGCTCCACAGCCTTCCTTATCTCTCTCTCTGAGAAATCCTGAGTCTCTAAAATCTCTTGAGACCAAAGCACCGCTGCTCTAGCCACCACTGATGCTGCAGAGGAAGCTCAATTATGTTGGATGCTGCTTCATGCGCCTTACGAAGGCAGGACTCTGCTCTACGCTCGTCCATTTCCCTCAGCTGCGTGTCTCCCTCTTTGGGCATAATCGCACCTGACACTAAACCCCCAATGGGCCCGTCCACGGGAGGGACCTTGAGCAACTTAACGTCATCTTCCCTAAATGCATATAGCCTATTTGTTTGTGCTACTCCCTTTCTGATTTTGCTCTGCGTATTCCATTCTGCCATGATCATTTCTTTGAAAGTTCAGGCAGAGGGAACTCTACATTTCTATTCTCTTTCTTCCTTATCACTGATGGTAAGGCTCCGGACTTTGTTTCACTGTCTCTATCTGCCCTATCATTGTGCAGACCTAAAGTTTTGCAGTACCCTCTTAAGTAGGCTTTTGAATGATTCTGGTTCAAACATTCTATTTGAATCCAGCTCCTCTTCCTCGTCCCCAGACAACATTTTCTCTGAGTCCTCTATGTCTGCTTCTTCTTCCTCTATGTCCTCATCCATATAATTTAGGTCACTCCCTGTAGTGTGCTCCTCCACTGAATAGTTCCGTGTCATTTGTATTGCCCCCTTTCCTCTAGAAGAATTGTTCTTTGCTCCTATGGCCGACTAGAAGTACAGTCATAGTTATTCTTCTTTTCTTTTTGACTGGGTTCGATGTGATTCTCTTTATCCCTATGAATGTCATATGAGTTATAATTTTGAGTCACCGCAGTTTGGCATGACTCTTCTTGCAATGTTGAGCTGTGGTGGGTATACTCCGCCCTGTCCACCAACCTCCTTGGAGAGGTGGGACGTGCTGGAAAATACTGCCCCATAACTTCATGAATTTGGGATGACACTGTTTCCTTAATCATTAACTGAATGTCGGAACGGACGGAGTCAGTCAGACCAGGTCTGTTTATGTGCTGCTCCCCCCAGCGTACCTGTTCTGGCAACTGCTGTGAGCCAGTTCTATTTTGTGGCGCGTTCATGAGCCATCCCTCAATGAATCGCCTCATCTCCAAGCTCCATGACCCACCGTCAGCCGTAATGCGGTCTGGCCGGCTCCACCGCTTTCCTGACTCTGCGGTGTGACAGCCCTGCCTATTTCTGCTGCTGTCGCTTTAATTTTTTCTGAAGTGTTCTGCGCAGGCGCGGCCACACTCAAAATGGCTGCCGCCGTGCCTGAAGGTGTGGCAGAACCCTCCGACGCCATCTTGGAGTGTGTATTTCCAAGATGGCGGCCGGACGCTTCTGAAGTGAGTTGCTTAGTAGCCGCGTGGGCTTTTGTACCCTTTTTTACCGAGTCCTTGCTTTTACCCTTCTTTTCGGTGTTCTTTCCTGGCGGGTTTTTACTCCGACGGGTCTTTTCATTTTATCCAACTTAGTCTCGTCCATCTCACTCTCACTAGATGTGAGGAAAATTCGCTGGAGATCTGGACACCGTTTTTCCTCCCAAATCGATGCTCCCTTATCTGCATTGATCCTCCAGCTCCTTCGTCCGAAGCCTGCCGTGAGGCGGTCTTCTGGACGGACCCCCTGTTTCGTAGTGACCGAGCCCAAGTCCGTGGCGCTACGGTTCACTTCCTCCGCCATTATTGCTTTCTTCTTTCTTTCCTACTGTTAGAAATTAAATGCTTTCTCTTTTTTGTCTCTTTCTCCAATTATCCTGAGAGAGGGACTAAAACGCGTCTAACTGTTCCGCAGGAGAGAAATTAACTGAAGAGAGAGGGACAGGGAGTCGTTTCTTATAAACGTTTAACGGCAACAGCTCGTGAAAGACTCCTGCGTCAGCTGGCGCGAGGACCAAGTCCCATGCGTGGTGGATTGGTCCTCCTGTCAGCCCAAGAATGGGGTACAGACCTCCAATGTCCCCCGGTATCCTGCTCCCCCTCCTGGCTGAAAAGATGAGACATACTAAACAAACCTTTAAAGCCTCCATGCCAGCCTGGATCACTGGAGCAAACACTGTTTCTGTTTCTCTTTTTATCAGCAAACATTTCAGGAATCTGGTCCAGTAAACTAGAAATCAAGAAAACAAAGGTCACATCATGTTTAAAACTCACTGATACAACTTCAGTTCATGGACATCAATACTGTGTGGATTCAAGATACTGCTAGAATTATTTTGTCTTGTTTTACACCTTTTGGGGCTTCCTTTCTCCACTAATTAACAGGAGATCCTGAGTCATGCACTTGCTTTTCTGTCTGCCTAACTTGCTTCTATAACCAAGTTAGTAAAATTTCTGCTTTATCATTTAAACAATGTTCATTTCACTTCCCCCCCCTCCCAGGGAGGAATGTATAGCTAAAAGTTTGTATTACTACAGCACAAGAAATAACACCTCCCAAAAATGCTACACCTCCCAACTCACCAAAGAGATACACCTTGACTTATTTGCAAGGAGCCCCAGTGTTCAGCCCAAGCACCATGATTCAAAACTATAAGGTATTCACTTTTGCTTCAGTTGAAGCTGGTCTCCCACCTGGCTGTGGAGCCAGTTTGGACACATCCCATTCCATGAAGTCCATTCTGATCTGGTATAAAGGAGGCAGCCAAATACACTCTAAAGAAGCATTTTTTTTTTCAACTGGTGGCCCAAGGTCCTGGTGAATTCCAGACGTCTGTGTCACATGGGAAAGAAGGAAGGTCTCTCGTTCTTTCCTTTCTAATATGTATGTCCATTACCTTCTAGTACTCTGTTCTTTAGCTATGCCATTAATGGATGGAACTGGATGGTGAAGCCAAAGGATTCCTTTAAATACTAAACACAACAATTGATCATGTGATCATTACTTTTATTGAGCAATACATACAACTAACCCATTCAATGGATGCCTCCTATATACCAGGTACAAAATCAGAGCAAAGATAAAAACAAGTGCACATACAGGGTAGCAATAGCCATACAAACCCACAAAGCTTAAAATGTGTCAGACTCTTAAAAATCCTTGGTTCCATTAAAAGCAACAAGAAGAATGCTCAGTTGATGGATGGGAAGGACTATAACCCCATACTCTTTGGTGGGCTGTGTGGCTCTTACAACAGGGGATAAAATAGCCCACTAAAAGAGACGTCATTTCTTACCTACACCTAAACCCCTATTTTTGTGTGTTTCAGCATGGAGTACACATATAATACATCTTTTTAAAGATTCAAAATGGGTAAAAAGAAAACATAAGAATGTGCCTGCTACTGTAAGGGCACACCAAACCACTTACTGTTGGATTCTAATTTCGATTTACCTTGTGAGAACTGTGCGGGACTCATTAACATTCACCAGGAAACCATCAAGCAGAGGTACAAACATATCTGCCACATCTGACACAACCATCATTTGCGGCTGCGCCAAAGAGGACTTCACATTATAAAAGTGCAGAACTTTGTTGTAGGTGACAAAGCCCACATGGATAGCCGATTCTTCCATGTTTCCTTCTCTGTTTTAAAAACAAAATGGAGAAATAAAGTATGAAAGGCAACCTCAAAGTTCTGTCTCTATTTAACAAATCCAACAGACACTTCTCATGTATACTTCCTTACAGAAAATACAACTGCCAAATATTGTCACTTTGGGAACATTTAACTGAACGGTAGGTTAATTTTTTTAAAAAAAATTAAAAAAATTTTAAAAAAAATTTAATTTTTAATTTTTTTAAAAAATTTTTAATTTTTTTTTAAATTAATGGGCAGAACCATGTTCCTCATGATCAAAAACTTCTTGGGAGGTTTTCTTTTCTTTTCTTTTCTTTTCTTTTCTTTTCTTTTCTTTTCTTGGGAGGCTCATTAATCCTGCTTTAAAGCAGCTTTTTGGGCAACAATCTTATCAGCACTGTTACCTAGGCAAGTAGTCCAAGAGATTCTTCAGTTCTTCACAAATCAACCTCACCAGTCCACTTCTTACTGCGTTATATGATACATCAATCATGAAAATGAAAGCAGGAGGGTTAGGATACTTATTATTCTGTGGAAGAGAAAGAAAGGAACACTCTTACTAAAGTTACTACATGTAAGTGTTACTAACACAGATACACATATATTGATACTGGCAGAATAAAATGCAAGCTGTATACAGTCTTAACTGAAGTGTGCTACACAAGTGCTACACAGCCCTTCTTGGTCTTCTATTTTCCTCTTAGTGAATAAGTTTGTTAAATCACAATGAACTACAAAAGACATGTGCATTTTATTATTGTCCTCATAATAATAAAAGAACTTGGTAAGAGACATATCCTGAGCGAGAATGCATGGCCTGTTGTTTAACATGCAGAGAACAAAGCAAAGTGGTTTCTGTAAACATTCAAACTTGAAACCTCAAAGATATTCTAATATATATATGAGCTTATTGGGGAAAAGAATGAAAGCAGGTGGCTTTTGGGAATTTATTTTGTTATGTTAGGAATTTATATTTTTGTAATTTTATCCAATTAAATGTTAATGTAACAGTTTACATTTGCTTTATTACTGTGGTATACTATGTATTTTGTGGGTGGATTGCAGTGGTCTAGAAATAAGTAAAAGAAGACCAGATGCACTAGAAATAGAAACACTGAGAATATTCCTCAGCTCATATCCTGGAAGGGATTTCTTAGGCTTGTTGATGAAAATTTCAGCATGTGTAAAGAGTTTACAAGTTGCTAGCCTAATTCCTGGATGAGCAAAATAAAATAAAATAAAATAAAAAAAATCTACTGCTTGTACTATACTAACAGTAGTAACTTTGTACAGTACTAAAGTTTACACTATTTTATTTGGGCCTACACAGCAATCCTGAAAATATTTTCCTCCAGGAGGTATAATGGAGATAATATCAAAACCTACCTGTAAAAATAAATTATTCTTTGTGTACCTTGAGCAACAGCAGAGAAGTAATATTTACAGTCCAATTCTGTATAAGAGCTTAAAATGTATGCCATCTTAGGTTAGCGATGGTTTTTTGGGCAGATAATTACTCAGAAGTAAGTCCTAATGAGTTCAACAGGGCTTACTCTCAAGTACAAAAGTAGAGTTCATGGTGTTTATAAGTATTCATACCTTGCAGTAATCCACAGTTGCCAAGAACTCATAGGATCCTAATGATAACTCAGGTCTGTCATAGTAATCGACTCGCCTGCCTGTATGATCCAAGTGCTGGAAATAGTGGGATGGCACTGGGGACAGAGGGAAAGCAGAGAAATTAAATGCACACACTTTCTTAGACAGGTCAGTGATGTTTTCTGTGGTAGATATGTGGTTGCATGTGGTCCTCAGGCTGCTTTAGTGATCCAAATGTTCCTTTTATTTCATCAAAAAATTTTCATCACTTGGAATCCACCTGGAGTGGCAATCTACTTTTGCAGGCACTCCTCCACGTGATTTAAACCACCACTTTAAAAAAAAAAAAAATTCTTTTTGGTTTTGGTTTTTGATAGCTCGAGTAGCCTCCAGGGGGAGCCAGGGGTAGAAAATTGGGCAGAAATTTGCTTTGAAAAATGAACACAAGTTCTTAGAAGGGTGGAAGTTTGCTCTCAGTACTACATTTTATTGTATACGTCCATAACAACGACCTTACTACAAGCACAGCATGGAAAGAGTAACCTGATATTACTATATAAGCAGGGGAACTGGAAATGTGGGGACCATCTCTGGATGTGCTACAGATGAAGAATGCCCAAGCCTTCCCAGTGCTTGATGTTACAATGAACCAAATATATCATCTGGCCTTCTGCTTTACAACTATCTGTGCACGTTACATTAAAAGGAAGGAAAACTGCTGAAGAATCAAATTGGAATTACATAAGAAATTTTGCTAGGTATCTTAACTATTGTTCCAGAATTTCAGAGACATTGGCAAGGCAATCAACGCATAATTATGTCACTGGTAAACTCCCTTTATACTTTCTTGCAGCAAAAAATAGAACCATTTCTATTCTTATCTTCCACAACTGTTTCTTAGTAGGAAAGTCTTACCTTCAGTGACACAGCTACAGAAGCAACATTGGAATCGTCTTCCACCCTCAATAAATTGCATAAAAGGACACATATAGGCTTTGCACCTATTACACCGGATAGGGCCTGATTCTCCATGGTCTACCAAATAAGGAGGAGTCTGGAAAGAAAGAAAAAAACCCTGGATATTAAATGTGCTATTTAAAGGAACTTCCCTTTTCTTCCCCAATAAATGAAATCGGGGGCAATGTCTTCTGCACCTTTTCCTAATATTCATACTTGAGTAATGCAACAAGCTGTTCTATCCCGTAATTTCAGATTAAAACTATTTCAAGCACCAAATCCTATGTTTTCTTGGGAGAGAGGGTGAGGAAAAAAAATCTGACCTCAGGAAGCTGTAGTACCATAAAATTCAAAACTGTTAAATGAATCCCATTTGGGTAGGGAAGATCCTTTGGATTTTTTACCATATGGAATAGCTGACAAAGTACTGCTCAGACATAAGACATCAAACGTCGGCATCACTGTTTCAGTCAGTTTTTTAAAGAAAAGAGTCAATAGAAGCTCTGACAGTCACAAACAGCTGAAAGGTGCCTGCCACAATGTCAGAAGTGTTTATTTTAGTGGGACTAAAAAGTTTCATAGAATCGCAGAGTTGGAAGAGACCACAGGGGCCACTGAGTCCAGCCGCCTGCCATGCAGGAACCTGCATCAAAGCACTCTTGACAGATGGCCATCCAGCCTCTGCTTAAAACCTTCCAAAGATGGAGACTTCACCACACTTCGAGAGAGCATATTCCACTGCCGAACCGCTCTGACTGTCAGGAAGTTTTTCCTGAGGTTTAAGTGGAATCTTTTTTCCTGTAGTTTGCTATGGATGGGAACCATTTCATCATGTTCATCCCACTGAATGATGTAATAATTTGCCCAGTCACATTCTGTTAACATAAGGAATATCTTAAGATTTAGTTGCCCACAACTAAATTGTCAGGTCAAGAGTTATGCGTAACTAAAAGCTTACATACTATTTATTGAACCAGTTTCTTTATGATTAAGCACACCTTACTGAAGATACAGAAATAAAGGTACCAGTTTTATTCTTCTGGCAAACCAGAATCAACAGCTGTGTTTCTAAAAAATATTCTATACGTAAATATAGTGGGTGCTACAGAAGCAATCTTGAGGGCAGCAAGCTGTCCCTTTTCACGGCTTCCAAATGTCAGCTTGCACTAGGGAACAAATATCTTTAAAGGACAGGTGCAACATTTCAACCATTCTGAAAGCTGGGTTTTGCTTCAATACTCCTTCTCCCATATGCTTTTAAACATTCTCTGGTTTCAAGTGTCTTACTTCCCCTAACAGGTGGAAGACACAGCTGCCAAAGAAGTCCCTGAATCCTGGAAGCAACACTTGCCAAATTTTAAAAAAGGCTTTCCATGATCCCATCTCAGTGCTTTAAAGGACCATCATAATTAAGTTGTTGTGGTTTTTCCAGGCTTTGAGGCCATGTTCTATTAGTATTTTCTCCTGATGTTTCACCTGCATCTGTGGCTGGCATCTTCAGAGGATCTGGTGGCATGGAACTGAGACAAAGTATATATACTTGTGTAGTCCCCAGGTGGGAAGAAGCAATTTGCATATGTTATAGCTGGCCTGTGTGATGGCCTATTGTTAAATGGGATATCCCCCAGGGTTGTGTTGTTAGTCAGGCAATATGCATAACAGTGTGTTAATTACATCAGCAATCTATTGTATTGTTTCTTGTAGAAGGACCTCCAGAGCCTGGGTGGTGTTCGCTGGCATATTTTGAGTCTTGATTTTAGTGTTCTTCAGTACTGGTAGCCAAATTTTGTTTACTTTCTGAGTTTCTTCTTTCCTGTTGAAATTGTCCATGTGTTTATGGATTTCAATGGCCCCCTGTGCAGTCTGACATAGTAGTTGTCAGAACAGTCCAGAATTTCTGTGCTTTCAAAAAACATTCTGTGTCCAGGTTGGTCTATAACATGTTCTGCTACTGCTGATTTTTCTGACTAGATCAGTCTGCAGTGTCTTTCATGTTCTTTAATTCATGTTTGGATGTTGCGTTTTGTAGTCCCTATGTAGACCTGCCCACAACTGCACGGTATGCGATAAACTCCAGCAGAAGTTAGAGGATCCCTCTTGTCTTTTGCTGAACATAGCATTTGTTGAATTTTCTTGGTCAGTCTGTAGATTGTTTGGAGGTTACATTTCTTTATCAATTTCCCTACACGGTCAGTGATCCCTCTGATGTATGGTTTGCCAGTTGTTTGCCGGTGGTACGGATTCTCTCACGTACTAGTGCATGTTCCATTCGGTTATAGAAGCCTCCGACTTTACATCTACCATCATAATTGTTTTTCACACACACTCTTGCCATAAACAACAGTTTACTAAATTGAGGAAAGTACTATTTACTGAATTAGTAGCAATATGTGCAAAAGAGGTACATATACAATGTTGTATTTCTCTATGGAGGTGTCTTCATCACAAAATATGATATCTTCAATGGCCAAACCAGCCTATAATCCTCTTGCCATAAAAGCTGGTTCTTGCAGTGCATTTTGCTGTTGCGCTCTAAAGTGATCCTTAAGGCAGGACTACTCAGTTACCATCAATCTCATTTTCCATTCATTCCTAAAGGAGAGAGTTAAATGCTGGACTTAAAGAGATAGATGTACATTTTGCTCCTTTTAAGGTGGGTAATGACAACACAACTTTCATATAAGCACCACTACAAGAATGTTGCTTGCATTCCTAAGGGTATCTAATACGATTTAATATATGTTTCTTTTGACTAAATATAATGGCAAAGAGCCATTGTATTTAAGGCACCCTGTAGTATGTCCCATGCTGCAGAGTCTCTGAAAAACAAGCATTGTATGACAGTTTCTAATATGCTTTAGATAATAGCTAGCTATTAATATTAGATGCACTCAAGAATTCCAAACATTCTGCCCATCCACTGGCCAGTGAAGTACTATAAAAGGAAGATGTCTTTTTCATTCCTGGCAGAAAGACCCTTGCTCATGCTCCGCTTCCCATCCATTTTCTTTTTGTATTGTTCTACCAGATTCTGAGCATCTGAGCATGGGCTATCTTTCTTTTAATAACTGTATAGCATTAGAAAATTTTTAGTAAATAAATAATATTAGCATCATGATTAATAATAATAATGAACACAAAGTGACAGCAATGGGTTCTTCAAAATTATGATAATATGGTAAATACTATATACATTTTATTATTTCCAATAGTCTTTAAAGAGGAAGAGCAGATAAATTCTACAGAGTGTTTTTATTCAGTTCCAGAATTCTGCAAACTGGATTAAGACAGTAGGAATTAAAAGGGTGTGTATAATGTGAAATAAAGTGGTCCACAAAGAGAATGTAGCTCCACTGTGAAATTCCGCTAATTTATTAGTGAAATTCACAAATAAAATTTCTGTAATGTTCTGAGAGAAATGACTTTGAGGTGTGACAACTTCACCCAAGAGTAATTGACAGTTCTTCAATCCCAAAATTATGCAACCAGAATACTGTTTTTTTGGGAGAGGGTAGTTTAAGCAAAACTGAGAAACAATTCAAGTTGGTGAAAACACCAATGAATAGCCTGGACAAATTTTGTTTACCATGGATGATTGTTATTAGCATCCCAGAAGACTTCTGGGAACCAAGTAAATAACAAGGAAATCACAGTAGATAGAGGTTGCTAATAAATTCCTTTGACCAGACACAAAAATCTCCATTGCTTATTTTGCATACATCTATTTGAGTGCTTTTAGTAAGGCAGATTCCTAAAATAAAGATCACATTGTTTGATTAACATGAAAAATGGACACAAGCAATCACATTATACAAATTTCTGTTTCACCTGAAAATCAGAAATAGTAATCTTACCTCTTCTGTAGGAAGTGTTGCCAAAGGCTTTATGACTGTAGCAAGAGGAACTTGAGACTGTTTGGCCATATCTGAAGTGCAAGGGATATTGTAGGATGTACATCTTATGTAACGTGGACTTGCGTTACCTGAAAAAGAAGAAAAGATGAAAATCTGACCTATATACCCATGCCCATAATGGATAGGTGCAATTCATTTTAAAATATTATATCCACTCTTTAAAATTACTTTCCCAGAAGTGGCTAACAGTCACACAAAAATAATAAAAAGCTGAGTAATTAGAATAATCAAATCAAATCAAAGAAAAGAAACCATTGTAGCAGGATAAATCCTCAAAGGAAGGCCTGGGAAAACATGGAAAGTTTCTGCCTGATGCCAAAATACACATTTTTTTCAAGATACTGTTTTAGATATGGCATACGAAATGTTGAACAGATAAATCAGGAGCAGTGACTAGTCAAATCCTCCTGGAGAAATTATTCAGAAAAAGGAGAGGGTGCCATAGAGAGAAACTCCTTACCCTAATCCACATCCTAACCTCTGAAAGTGGGTAAACTGGTGTGGGCTCCAAGAAACACCTTTGAAAATTACCTTAGCTACAGGTAGGTTCATACAAAAGAAACACTTCTCTGTAGAAGGGTTCCTTAGGTTTCACACTTTGACTGCATATGTTTAAATAGGGACGACAATACAGAGCAATACATCTGTACCTTTCCAGACCATTTTTTGCACTTCCCATCACCCCTTGCATTTGGCAGTGTGTGTGCGTGCACACGTGCTCGTACACTTGCCTTCAACTCACCTGTTAGTTTATGGCAACCCAATGAATTTCAAATTATTACCTTAAGCAAGGAAAACTCAGAGGTGGTTTTGCTAGTTCCTTCCTCTGAAATACAGTCTACAGCACCTGGTATTAGTTGGCAGTCTCCCACCCAAGTGCTAATCAGGATTGACCCTGCTTAGCTTCCAAGATCATTTGGGATCTGGCTCTCTTTGGGTATTTCAGCCATGACCTCAATATAGTCATTTTAAAACAAGGCAGATGGGAAATACATGACTTGTTTTAAAGAATAACTGTAATTCTCATTTAAAACAAGGTGTGCATCCCCAGGTGTGCAACATTTTCAACCAGAAGTGGGGAAAGATTCTTGCTAAACCTTTCAATTTCATTGGTGTAGGGAAGCAACTTCCAGGAAGGTTGGGGATGAAACTGGCCTTTGCACCTGCCAAAATGTCCCACTCTGGTCAGAATCATATTCTGTGCTCTGAAGATATGCAGAAAACAAAGGCTGGCAAAGATTTACCCAAGCGTAAGTCAGAAAGAGATTAGATCCAAAGAGACAGTAATAATTCTACTTCCACAAAGCAAACTGGAATGCCTATAATTTCCAACTCCTCTCTTAATCTGCAGAGCCAAAGGACAGTACAGATGGTTTATATTTCTATAAACCTGTTATTTCCACATAATTCTTAAGAACTCTCCAAAATCAGGCTGGGGGAAGCAATCTGGAGGAAGAAGTAGAAAAGGGCCAGTTCCTTAACATGAGTTAGGTGATTCCAAGCCTAGAAATTAACCTCCTTACTGCAGAAACTTTTGAGGGTTTCAATTTTATATACTGATGAGTACAGGTAAATTGTAACCCAAGTAACAAACCAACAAAAAAAAATCTGTAAGTGTTTCCAGTTTGGGTGGATATAAAGGAAACATGATTCTGTGTAACTTGAGTTGGTGCTTAGTGAGAAAGCAGTTAAGAAACGAAAAGTCTGAAGATTGTGTCCTACCTCAAATACTCAAACCTCCAACCAACTATCCAGGATGAGGCAGTTTATACAATTCTTCATCATACAAGCAAATGCCATAAATCAGCTCAATAAAAAAAGGTGTCAGGCAAGATATATATGTATAAGCAGCAAGATAGGCACAGTTTGGCTCCACAGTATCTCGGCTATGCTAAGCCATGCGTGAGATGAAACCTAAAAAAATCATCAAGCAAGTTTCCATTTGGTTGTGAGGAATTATGTTGCCACAGGTATAACAGGATAAAGGCCTAGCTGACAACACAACACTGTGGTGACAGCTGCTGAGGACAATCTGGTTTTGGCACCGAGGTACAGGAAGGAAGAGAAACCCAAATTATGAACAGAGACACTCCAGCCATCACTCCAAAAACAGGGGGTGCTTATTGGCAGAATTTACCTTTATATTTTGTTGCAGTTTTATAGATCCTCCCAAAACAACCTCCAAGCAAGAGGCTAGGTGGGCTCTAGCATTTCTAAAAAAGCAATTTCACCAGGACATTCTTTGGCAACATCTCCCCTTCCTCCCCACACTGTCCACAAAATCAGCAAGTGTACAGGTTTAAATATTCAACTACGCATATCAAGAGCAGATGTGCAAACTGGTAACTCTGATACCGAAACTATGATTAGTATTTGACCAAAAAAGTCAAAGTTCATGACAAAGTTCTGGAGTGCCATACCACCTGTTGTGGTATCATCACAATTTATTGCTCTTGTAAATAAAATTTTCTTTGTTAAGTCAAATAGACACAACAACATGTGGGTATTATAGAATAGCGTAAAAAATCCCAAGGCTTAATATTAAACTTTATATAATTTATACTCTGCCTGCCTTTAACTGAGCTCAAGATAGTATACACAGGATCTGCAAGTACCTTTGCATTCAAGTAGTCACCATATTCAGACCTGCTTAGCTTTAGCACAGTTGCTATGTGAGATCATGGTCTGAAGACTGAATTCTTCTATTTTCTTAAGTGGACACTTACATAGTGTTAATCCTTGGTTAATGTGCAGGTAATAACACACTTTCAATCCTCTGAATACAAAAGTTATCTATCCTTCAAAACATTATCTAAATCTACATATGACATTTCCTTTTTGGTGGGGCAGGGAAAAAGATATCTTTGACTTCATGAACATTCTATTACCTTGATCTTTGACCAAGAAATTGGTAGTGACAAGGGGTGGCACTTGTCCACGGACTCCTGTTACAAATGGCTCTGACCCACGATTATTCCTGTCATCTTCAATCACCTGAATCTAAAATGGGAAGCAAAAAGTTAGCAGGCAATGGGTACTGTACGAGAGCAGCTGATTAACAAAGTAACCTGTACCCAAAGATTTGCAACCACTAAATAGAACAGTACAGATGGTTTATATTTCTACCAATTTGCTCTTGCCAGATTTTGACATAAACAGTAGATTCAAGAACAGTGATACAACTGACTAACATGTTAAAGCCAATACTACAAGATATGATGTCAACTAAAGTCTAAAGTCTGTGGCCCAAGAAAATTCCTTCTCATAGTTCATCAGCAAATTTTGCCAAAATTCAGCTGTCTGAAAATTTCATGTCCAAGCACTAAAACAGCATTTCTGTAAACTGTTTTTTAAAAAATAATATACTGGGAGTTTCAAGTTGAACAATACGATGGCAAGTCTTCCAAGATGACAAAACCTTCATCAAGGTTTTATCATTTCAGATAGCAGGTAGAGGCTTATATAATAAAATTATCCTCATCCCCAAAAAGCCCCACCCCTTCTAGAAATCAGAAAGAAGCCAAGCTGTGTGTTGCTTCATATCCAGATACATCCAACTACTCTTCTCCACCTTTCTTCTTACTACAGTCATCCTGTGCAGTCGGCAATAATTCTAAAGCATGGAGAAGAACCATTTGGTCTGTTCAGCTAAACAAGTCTTTGCAAATGTTTTCTCAATGTCACTGTTGAAAGTGTTTTCTGGTCAACAGTCCTCTCTCTTTGCACTACCTACATTCACACTACTCCTTTTTCAGTTATGTGCCCACATTTTTGTCGTATCATGCTTACATTATAGTCCTCTCAGGTTAGGATTCATACTACTTCGAAGTTCTAAAAACAATGCCTACAGTAAATAAGTGTTAATTAACCATATTAACAGTTACTGATTATCTGTAACCTGAAGAGTGGCCATATAAGTATCCAGAACCCAAATAATTATTCTTTCTAAACCTTCAGTATAAAAATGCAAGGCAAATTCTAATTGTACATAAATATTTCATGGAAGTATTTTTGAACCTTAAATTAGGAATATTTATTTGAGCTCCCCACAGGAAAAGATAACTCTTTCTGACAATCTACAGCCTTGTGTACTATTTTGACTCCAAGTACTAGAATTATATTGTCCTTCCTTTTAGATCAATGAACTCCCCCTTCCCATGATTACTTTACAAACATGCTGACAAGAGTACAGGTGTACCTCAGTTAATAAAGCCTCTGAGAAAGAAGGTTTTTTTTTTTTAAAAAAAGAAAGCCTTTTTATGCCTCCAGAATCTCTTTCCTTCCTGTCCTTTCTCTAGCTGGACTGTTTTTAGCAGCATAAGCACTGGGAAGATGGTGAAAGAGGGCTGAAGAAACACAGACTTTTGACAGCAGCATTTCTACAGTAAACAATGCAATAAACCTTGAGGTGGATAGGAATGGGATTGTTTTCTAGCTGATCTCACTGTAGATGCGTGTGTCAGCATAAAACAGGCAAGGTGAACAGCAGCTGTCTTCAGAATCCCTTATTGAGCACATATGAACAGCAAAACAGAGAAAAAAGGGAACAACAGATATACCTACCTCACCAACTATTCCCAACATGTTATTATAAAAAAAAAAGGTCTCTAACTCTGGTCACCAAAAAGAAAGGAAAGAAAAAAATCACCCTGGATGCATTTTAGAAGAAGGCCTGGTCTCTAGAAGGTTCAAAGTGTTTTTGTTTACTCATGCAAGCCTTACCTGACCTGGCGGTTTCATTTCACATGTGCCTGTCTTTAATTCTGAATAAAAAGTCTGTTGAAACATGTTCAAGCTACTCTGCTTTTTTGTGATGCAGGAACCTATACTGATTCTTTCCAGTATTGTCTTTGGTACCAAAGTTTCTGCTAAAGAAGTAATGTCTAGCAGCATATCTACTTTATTAACTGAGGTATACCTGCACCAATATCTTCACATCTGAATTTGAGAAAGACCAATGGAAAGACTGTGTACAAAGATTGAGTGACGAAGATAAGAAGAAATTTTTCTGTTCCAGCTCAATAACTGAAGTTGGTACACCACCACTGAGATCCCAGCATTGTGACCAATTTCAGCATATCGCCAAGACACAACAACACAGGGGCAAGAGACGTTCACAAACTCATCACAAACCAAGGCATTTTGCTTATTGGAATAAACCATCATGGAACATCTCTTCAAGAACTGCAATGAACATCCTGCTATTGTGAAATATTACAATTTGATGTATTTATTATTTCCATTTTCTCTCAAATACTCATAAATTTATATTAGGAGGAAACATATCTCTAAAAATAAACTTAGGTGGAAGTTTTTAAGAAGATAAATGACTTTCAATCAAAACATGTTCAAGAAAAATTCTATGAAGAAATAAACTGTGAATATATATAATGCAAAATTATGCACCATCAGTCAGGAACTTCTATTTCATTCTTATTTTGGGGTGGAGGCCTTCCTATTCATTTCAGAACCACTGGGCACTGCAGAAATTCCTAGTCAAATATGCTGAATTTATCATTCATTGTGCAAAGCTGACATACTTGAAGCACATTGTTTATGAACAACTAATGTTCAGGAAAGGAAGATATATTAGATTATCTGTTTCTTTAAATGCCCCTTGATTTGGGATGGGAAGAAGATTTCAAAGTTTGTGGTATTTTACTACATGTGTTGTAATGTGAGCAGAAAGAGAGGTAGAATGAGAATGAAGGAATAACACTAGGGTGCTTAGCAAGGGGAAGATTACTTTGCAGACATACACAGGCAGCCACCCACATGCACACAATAGCAGACAGAGAGACACTGCACTTACTGGGCTAGGAATTGCATCAGGATCTATTCTGTGTCTGGGTTTCTGCTGAGGTGGCAGCTCATTGAGTTGCTTTTTTGTTTAAAAAGAAAAAAAGAAGTAAAATTGCCACAAAAAAGGGAAAAGAGAGAGAACAGTAAAACAGAAGTACCAAGCAATGTTACTCCTATCTGTCTCTGCTTACATTACTGTTAGATATATGCATACTGGACAATAGATCATGCAACAAACAGAGAAATAGCACAGCTTCAGTTATACGCATCATTTTTTTCACTTTGCTCTCCCAATGGAAGTGTGCTAAGACATAACCTAGCTAGCCATTCACATGCTTATTTAGTTTGATTCTGGAGAGGCTATGGGCTTTAGATCATACTCTATGGGATAAAACTCCTCTGAGATTTATTTAGAGGAAAAGCACAGAAGGAAGTACACCTACTAGCATGCCTGAAATTTTCTAAGTGGCAAATCCAGATTTTCCCAAATCAAAGCTAAGTTAGTGTAACAGTACAAAGCCAGACATACCAGAGACTCTGGAGAAAGAGTTGCATCAAACAGTAAACAATCTTATGACCTTTGGAACAATGCCTTAATAAAAGCCACCAGCAGTGTGAGGATAAGGCTTGCAATAATCAGTGGGAAATAGTGCCCACTTCAAACTTCTTCAGAATTTGTATTAAATGCTGCTAATTCCAAACAGTGTGCACCAGTGTGCCAGTATCTTTTATAGATTAAAACAACATATCTGTTGCTTCCCTAGCAAACTACATAGGCATCCAAAACCAAAATCTAAATTAAGTGGACTCTGTATAACTCGATATAGTGCAATGCTATTCCCTGAATCTGATATATGTGAGATGTAAAATATGAACAAACAAATCCTCATCCTAAAATTTATACAAATTTTCCATTCACTAGCTAGGAAAGAACTAAGAGTAAATATAGGTGAATTTCTGGCTTTTTCCTTCAAACATCAAACTGATATACAAACCGCTTTTGAAACTCCCCAGAGAGTCAAAAGTTTTGCCACTGGGGGCTGCTATGTAACAAATGATAAGTCCAAAGGTCCCTTGGGTATTTGCATCTAGTTATATGGTTCTTTGGATCTGGGCCACACTGCTCAGCTTGAGCTATGCCCAGAGACCACAAAGAAGAAAACACAGTTATGCTAGGCAGAATAACTATACAGAAACCAGACCAAGTGCTATTACACCACCTCCACAAGTGGCAAAGAAACTAGCCATCTGCCAAGAGGGTGGTATCCCCTCTTGTATACACATCTTCCATATTCAAAAGTCAGTTTAAATTACCTTCTCCTTTTTTGCATGAGCACACTTTGATCAAATGTACAAACCAGACAATCAAGAGACATTGACTACCACAATTTCTGCAATCCTTTTCTGGCTGGTGGGGGTCACAGGAAATACTATAGACAATAACCCAATTGACACTCTGTATCTGTCTGTATGAGCAGATCCATGGAGATGATCAGGACTGCCATCGTGGACAAAAAGGAGGAGTGTGAGAACATCCCCTACAACTGCTAAGTGAGCACAAAAAAAGCAAATGGGGAAAAGCTACAAAGAGGCATACTTTCAATTTTCAGCATCATTTAATTTGTAGAACAAGGACATGCAGTTCTAAAACTAACTTACTGGACTAGGAATGGAGTCTGGATCTAGACGTTTCGGTGGAGGTGCTGGTGCAGGTGGACTCCCATAATTTGCTGGTCCAGAATAAGCAGCACCATAGTTTGGCTGACTCCCTCTATTTTGTCCAAAGGATCCTGAAAAATACATATACTAGAAATAAATATATTACGAGAACTAGAAATTAAAATCAGGCCATTTTCAACAGTAAACATACCATTTATAGGTGACTGTAAATAATCTTCCAGTAAATGAAACTGATGGTACAAAGTGCAAGTCATGATTTGAACAAAATTACTTTGAAGGATATTGATTTAAAGGTACCATTAAGGGGTGTTGTGTGTAAATGTACACAAGAAATCTTGGAGAAATCAGAACTGGAATCATCTTTTAGATCGTAAGAGGGATTGTCTTCCTATGATTTAAAAACCGAAGGAAACACAATTACGATAATCACTTACCATAAAGTGCTCTTTTCCATTGCTATTGAAAATGTTTTAGAGGAAAAGGACACTACAAATTAATACAGGTATTATAATACTGAGATCAGATCAGAATGACCTTTACTCTTGATCCTCCTCACTAATGTATTAAACATACCATTTTGTTGTGGTGCATATGCTGGCTGGGAAGGATGTGTAGGAGGTGGTCCTTGCAAGCCTGCCACTGGAGGTCCAGGGGGTGGTCCTGTCATGGATGGCTGAGGTGGTGGTGATGTCACATGATTTGGTTGGGAAGTGATTAGCCCACTAACAGCCTGACCAGGTAATGGTCCAGCTGGTATTGTAGGAGGCCTTGAAATTCCCGCAGCAGGAGGATAATTGGAAGCTCCAATCCTAGCAGAAAGAGGCGGTGGGGCAAACCCAGGAGGTTGAGAGGAAAGGTGTGGAACTGATGGAGGACCAGAAACTGCAGGCTGTGCCACAAGAAGACCCTGAGACAAACTGGTTGGAGGCAATCCATGGGGTATGTTAGGAGGTGGTGGTCCTTGGCTTGCATATGACACATATTGCCCAGATCCAGTTGTAGTAAAATTTCCTGAGGCAGGTGGAAGTGATGTTGGGGGACCTAAGGATCAGAAACAAAATTACAGTGACACTTTGTTTCCACATTTATTATTTGTAAAATGCCTTTCTCCTCCTGGCATATACACATATTCTGACAGACATCTATATTAATCTCTCACTCCCTTGTATTGGTAACTAGGGCTTCTAATTATATTTCGAAGCAGCAAGGAATATACATATTGAGGTCACATTCTTTCATTTCTACCACATAAACCTTAGCACAGCAGAAGGCAATACGGTCTTCTGCAGATGACCTGAACTCCCAGACTATTAGCCATACTGGCTGCGTATGGTTTATGGAAGCTACATTACAAAAGAACAGAAAGACATTGCACTTGGTGTAATGGAAACGAGTATGATGAAGCAACAAGGCAGAGATACATCCCTGGTATCACTATCTCTTCCTTGCTCAGTCTGCACATAGCTAAGCACAGTGTGGCAACTACCAATCCCAGTGCAAGCAAGTCTCTAGCATAGCAGAACCACCAGTGAAAATGGGAAAAAGGTCCAAGGAAAAGTGGTGCTGCTTCATTGGATGGGGCCAATGAGGAGCAGCTCTGATGTCACTATCACTGCACAGACTGCAAGCAAGGGGAGCAGCCCTTCTTATTGTATTTCAGCAAGAATCCTTACATCTGTAATTATTTTACCTCCAACACTTTTATCTGTTTTAGGGAGGTCCTCTGAACAAAGATGGCATAGTACTGAATACACACCTCACAGGAATTCCCCATGCACACTGTACAAAGTTTGACATTATGAAACATTATTTCTTCTTCGTGGTATCTGCGCCTCACACACTAGGAACTTTCGCGCATGCGCAGTAGCGTTCGGAAGATTCTAGAGATTAGCTTGGCGGGAACCCCTCTCCCATGCCTGTACTGAGCATGCTCAGCCTGCTGAGCAACGGTCACTCCTCAGTTCTTTCTCGTCCGCCGTTGCGAACGGAAGGTGCTTTGTTTGGTAGCAACTCTTGGCTTGTTACTTGGTATTTTTTGACTAACGGACTTGGATTTTGACTTGGCTTTTTGGATAACGGACTTGGATTTGGTAAATTGGAACCCCCTTTCCCTCCTCCGCTTCTTTGTCTTTGTCTTCGTTCTCTATTCTTCACACTCTTCGCCCTCCTTCTCACCCTCTTCATATTAGACTTAGACACTTTATTTCGGTCATTGACCAATAAAACAATAATAAATACAGAATAAATACATAAAAACTAATAAAAGAAAAAACAAATAGCAAAGATTAGACGGCTTGCATCAGCCACTATTGCTATTATTAACCGTTTGAGAATGTATCTTACACATGATATACAAAAACTTTGCTACTTTGAGTATAACAGTTTGCTCCTGATTATCCAGCAGATGATGTAGATAGAAACCATCAGAATGTCCTGGGAATTGAGTTAGTAGAGGAGTAATCAGCTCTTGTCGAATGTCTCGATAAAACTGACAATATAGGAGTACATGAATTGTAGTTTCTACCGCACCGGTATTGCAAGGGCAGAATCGCATCTCATAAGGAATTTTCCCATATTTCCCTTCCAATATCGCTGTGAGAAGAACATTAAAACAAGCCAATGTTAAGGCTCTCCTGAATTTGGGCAAAGTGACATAGTATAAGTATGCGGCCGGTTTAGAGATCATCAATTGGTTATTAACAAGTGTGTAATTAGTAAAGGTAGCAATTTCTGTTTGACCTTCTATATCTAATATCCTTTGTTTTACAATAGCTTTTGCTTGGTCTAATCCTAATCCTTGGATATGATTGCTCGAAAGTCCACAAAGACTCAACTTCTGAAGCACAGCTGTTTCCCATGAGGAAACATGTTTTCCTCTTCATATTATATGTCGGCCTTGTTTAAGAACTGTTTGACTTGTGGCCGTAAAGTCGCATTGACTGACAGACACTGGGATTGCCTCTTTTGTTTGGGTGAAACCCACAATGTCAAGGCCTGTGCGATCTGTCGCGAGTTTACTGCGCAGACACTCCGTAACCGCTCGTCGAGGCTAAAATCTCATTGTTGAGAGGAGTCCCTTCAAGTGCGAGACCAGCCAGACATTGACCTCTGGGTGACCCACGGCCACCACCTCAGCGGTCTCGGCGGCTGCTGTACCGCTGGCATTGACGACTTCAGACCCGGTACTGTCCTTGCGGATGCCGATATCATCATTACCGTGGATCTTGAAGCTACCGTCGGCGGCGTCGACATCTCAGGAAGCTCCTGCAGGCTTGCAGGTAGTGAAACAGCCAAAAACGCTTACCGCTGCCCAGTGGAAGCGTCCTGCCTCTCAGGAGGCATTGAAGGAGAAGGAGAAAGAGAAAAGAGGAAAAGAAAGGAGAAACGATGCTCACCTCCCAAGGTGACTCGCCCCCCTACACCTCCTCCGACTCAACTCACTGGGGAGCCAGTTGAGGAGTCAGACCCACAAGAGGTCCTTGAGGTGTCGGATGAGGAGCAGTCCATTTCTAAGGCCCTGCTCTCTGAACCGCTCATCCTTACAGCCACGGTATCCCCACTCGGTCACCCTGACAGGGTGGACCACCTGGAGAAGGTCTCTGCCCTACAACAGGCTCCGACCATTCGTTGGGCAGACTCGGGCAGAAGTGGATCATGCTCCCCGGAACAACAGGTGAGGCATCTATCTCCATGCCGCCGGGAGGCCTACTTTGAGAGGGCCATGTCTCGTCCTTCGACTGACGCGCCGTTCACCTCTGCCTCCCATACCGTGAGGTACGGTTGAGAATATGCCTGGCAAGAGTATCCCAGTTCGTACCTCTCGTATTCACCATCTTATCGAGACAGGTGCCATCAGGACACCAGGCGCTGGTCACCTTATCGCCGGTCTCGCTCACCATCTCGCAAACGGTACCATCCTCGGCGTAGACATTCTTCGATTCTATCGGCATCCCGGTCTCCGCGTTACAGGAGATCTCGGGAACACTCACCCTGCTATAGGGCTGTGCCTCTGCCCCCAAGGGTAACTTCGACCGTCACCTTCCCGACCTCGGACCCTGCCACAGCACAGATGACGGTCCTGGCCACCATCGTCACGCAGGCGATATAACGTCCGAGGCCTACGCCGGCACCGACTGCAACATCCTCGACAATCGCTGCGGCAACACTACCGGTGGCTACGGTACCTGCCACGATACCATCGATGCAAACGCCAATAGTACCGACGGTTGATCTGCAGCTACCAGCCCAACCACCGCCCAGGGAGAAATCCATGGACAGGGCTCTGTCACAGTCTTCCCAGTCTTATGAGACGGACTCTGACTCGGACGAGTCCACAGCAATGTCTCATGAGTCCCCTCCTTTAACTTTTGGGGAACCAGGACCCCAGTCAGCACCAGAGGATGTAAAACAATTCTCCGCCATCCTCCTTCGAATGGCTACGGCGCTCGAACTTAAGGTTGCGGACCCAGGCCCAGCAGTGCAGGAGCCGGTATACCAAAATGTGGACACTCGCCCACCACACCGCTGCCTTTCCTGCCAGCCTTGACTGAGGTCTTGAAACATCCATGGGCCAAGCCGGCGTGCTGAGCCTATTCCTCACCGGCTCGAGCATCTCTACCGCACGCAGAGGAGGATGTGGGAGCTTGTTAAGTACCCGGTGCCCAACTCCAACTGTAGATGGGCGAGCAGACACGACGTCAGAACCCAGGCATCCCCACAGATGCCCAATCATGAGGGCTGCAGACTAGACACTTTGGCAGGTGATTCTACACTGCCGCCTCACTTGATCACCAGAGTGTCTAACACTCAAGCGTGTCTTGCGGCCTATTCGAGGAATCTTCGACAGATTCGGCCCTCTCCTTTCCAACCTTCTGGAGGAGCATAAACCGAGTGCCCTCCAGGTTTCAGCGAAGGTGGTACTTACAAACCGGCAGAATTGGTCTCTGCGAGGCACTCCATGGAGATTGCAGCTTGAGTCCTCGCTGGATTTGTGGCCTTGCAGCGCTACGCGTGGCTTCGGTCGTAGGCCTTCAAGAGGAGAGCAGGAGGAGGATTGAGGACCCTCCCCTTTGATGGCCAGGGTCTGTTGCATGCAACGACCGACGAGGCGATGGACCATCTTGTCAAGGCATGCCTGACGGTGAAGAAAACGGGCATCCATCAGCCCCTATTGCCTCGGCGTAGCTTCGGTTCCTGGCTCTCCCTGGCATAGGTCTTCATCCTCCACCTTCCAGCCTTGTTCGCCTCGAGCAGGCCGTCTCATCCGTCCTCCTTGGCGCAGAGACCTCTTCAAAGGCGCCCATCTTCCTCCTCGAAGTCCTCCTCCGTGCGAAATCTCGGTTTTGACCGTCTTCGCAGGTTGCCACCACAGCCATCCTTGGCTCCCCATCAGCTTTCGAAGATCAGCTGAGCCTGAGCATCGTGGACTGGCGTCAAATCACTGGACTCTTGGGTCCTCTCCATTGTCTGTCTTGGCTACATCATAGAGTTTGGAAGTATACCACCACGAGGCATCTACTATTCCCAGGATCGCGGCCAGCCTGGCCCTGCTGAAAGACATCCAGTCCTTTCTTCAAAAGGGAACGATTGAAGAACTTCCATCCTCGGCCTCTACCACCACTTTTTCTACGTACTTTACAGTACCGAAGGTCCGCAACCCTGTGGCCTATCCTGGACCTCAGAGAGGTGAACGATACATCCCGCCCAAGAGGTAGAAGATGGTTACGCTACTCTCAATCCTGCCTTCCTTCGACGAGGGGGACTGGTTTGCATCCATCGATCTTAGGGATGCTTATTTTCACATTGCTATTCGCTCACAGCACAACAAGAATACATATGGTTCGACGGTCGACGGCACCTGTTACCAATACAGGGTGCTACCGTTCGGACTCGAACTGAGCCAGGGTCTTTCACAAATGCACGCTGTGGCCCTGTGGTGTCGTTCCTGCAGATGAAGGGCGTCTCCATCTACCCTTACCTGGACAGCTGGCTGTTGGTGGCGTCCTGCAGACAAAAACTCTTCAAGAACATTCACCGGACACTCACCCTTCTGAGCCGCCTCAGTCTCCGGATCAACTCGAAGAAGTCTCATCTCGAGCTCGCGAGTGCTTCGCCGCTTCATCGGGGCAACCCTGGACTTGGTATCAGCCAAGGCCTACCTACCCATGGACCATGCACGGACGCTTCGTTGGGCCGCATCTCTGTCCTCAGCACCCCGACGGTGACGAGAAGATCCAACAGCTCCTTGGGTACATGGCCTCGATTCACCGTGACCCTGCCTGTCCAGGCTCCGTGCGCAGCCTCTTCAGCACTGGTTCGTCCGAGTTTTCGATCCACTCCTGGACAACCCGAGATGCCTCCTCGACTGCCCCCGCAGGTGCGCTGCCTGCGATGGTGGCAGTCTTACAACCATTCCTGTCAGGCATGCCCTTTCGGGAGCCGACTCCACACCGTGACGATCACGACAGATGCCTTCCTTTCGGATGGGGGAGCTCACTGCGGTGACCATAAAGTATAGGCATAGATCGACGATGAGACCATCCTCCACATCAATGCCCTCGAGCTACTTGTCATCTGGAAAGCTGAGGGCGTTTCGTCATCTCGTTACAGCCGAGTACGGTGTTGATCTTGACAGACAACACAACAGTAGTGTATGTGCAAACAGGCAAGGGAGGGACTCATTCAACCACCCTCCTGGACCTAGCCCTCGACCTCTGGAACTGGTGCGTCTTGCTTCGAATCCATCCGGTAGCAGTGCACCTGGCCGGGCAGGAAAACACCACAGCGGACGTGCCTCAGCAGGGACACCTCTTGCCACCACGGAGTGGGGGTCCCTCTCGGGCGAGACGGCGTTGTGTATGATACGAGCCCGCGGGGCGAGCCGACGATCGACCTCTTCGCCACCAGCCAGAACACGAAGTGCCGCCAGTACTGCTCGGGCTGGTCGGTGTCGGTTTCCCATCAGCGACGCCTTCCCAGTTCGGGTGGAATGGCGCTGTTCTCGTGTTCCCTCCGTTTTTCCCCTCCTTGGGTCGGTGGTCTCCCAAGATCCTCGTGGTCAGAGCCGACATCGTCCTCGTAGCCCCATACTGGGCTCCGCCGCAGCTCGCTCAGCCCCCTGTTCAAGGTCGCCCGGTCGACTACTCAGGCTCCGGCAACACTGTATCTCCTGTCCCACTACGATGGTTACAATTCTCCAGCCAGACCTGCTGCTCCTGGCCCTCCATGCCTAGCGGATATCGCCCTAGACGATCCCGTTCTCAGTAACGTCTTGACCACGGCCAGGAAGGATCGACACACTGCAACTATCATTACAAGTGGCAATGCTTTGTTGCCTTTGCTGAAGCACGACGGGAGCCGGTATCACCTGTCTATCTGCCTACCGTGCTCCACTTCCTTCTACACCTCCGAGAGCAGGGCTTAGCCTTCCCTCCCCTGAAGGTGTACCTTGCCGCGATCATGGCATCAACCTCCACAGTCCCATCAGCAGCTCTCTTCTGTGATGTGACCATGAGCTATTTATGAAGGGCTTGCACCACCCTCTACCCACCCGTATCACCACCACTACCAACGTGGTCGCTGTCATTGGTGCTATAACAGTTGACGAGACTGCCTCGAGCCCATGGCAACCGCAGATGACAGGCTGATCAGCATGAAAACCGACTTCTTGGTGGCTGTCACCTCAGCCAGGCGGGCGGGAGAACTGACAGCCCTACGGTCTGACGAGCCGTATCTTGTGTTCCATAGGGACAAGGTGGTCCTTCGGCATCTTTGTTTTTGCCGAAGGTGTCTTAACTTCCATCTAGGTCAGACATCATCTTGCCCCCGTCTACTTCTCCGTGTGTCCACCCTTGGAGCGATCCCTCCACTCCCTGGATGTTCATTGGGCCTTGGCCTTCTACACGGACAGGACTGCCTACTTCCGACAGACCCTACACCTCTTTGTGTGCTATGGCCACAAAGTATCCACCCAACGTTTCTCAAAGTGGGTGATCCAGACTATCCAGCTGTCGGCGTACGAGCTGGCCAAGAAGCCTCCGCCAGCATTGCTCCGGGCTCATTCCACCAGAGCCGTGGCGACATCGGCAGCCCTCCTGCGGAGGGACTGGACCCTAGGGAACTCTGCCGTGTGGCAACCTGGTCCCAGCCATCGACCTCGTGCGCCACTACATACTGGACTGCCGGTCCCGTAGAGATGCCCGTTTCAGATGTGTGCGGTGCTGGCTTCTGTTCTTCAGGACCTGGCCCACCATCCAACCGGTAGCTTACACAGTCTCCTAGTGTGTGAGGCACAGAGATCATGAAGAAGAAGAACAGGCTGCTTACCTGTAACTGTGGTTCTTCAAGTGGTCATATCTGCCCTCACACACACCCTGCCAGCCGTCCCCTCTTTCTCAGGTCCCTTCTGGTGGACTACAGAACTGGAGGTCGCTGTTGCTCGGCGGGCTGAGCATCTCAGTACGGGGCGTGGGGGAGGGGTTCCCGCAAGCTACTAAGCTCTAGAATCTTCTGAACACTACTGCGCATGCGCGAAAGCTCCTAGTGCGTGAGGGCACAGATGACCACTTGAAGAACCACAGTTACAGGTGAGCAACCTGTTCATTTCTATTAAAATCACAGGAGTTTAAGTTAATCAATACTAAATTAATGATCCCAATAGTTACACTAAATCTGTATGTACATACTCATTTTTTCCAAGCACATACAACTAAGATCAAATCGTTCAGAGCTTAGGCTTCTTTTCATATTAGTCAATAATAACCAAACTTATATGGTATATGTACCTTATTTACTGGAGTATAAGACTCACTTTCCCCCCAAAAAATACTGTTTGAAAATGAGGTGTGTCTTATACACTGGCAAATAGTATTTGCTGACGTATAAATGATGTGCGTCTTATACGCTGGTGCGTCTTATACACTACCAAATACAGAAAGTAACTTTGTAACATGTACTTTAAGGAAGACAGTTATATAAATATAAGGGGCACAATCCACCCAAAGCTAAATATTTTCTGAATCCCATTTGCTAGTGTAGAGAATCCAGCTATGTATCTGGAAGTGATTATATGATTACCTGAATATTCATAAAGCTTGGATAAATGTCCTGAAATGGTGGCTACTCCGCCTTTGTCCACCATTCTCATTAGCTATTACTTATTGCTTTCCGTTTTCTTTGACAGTCTGTCAATGTAGGTTATGGAAAAGAATCTTGTACCAGGTAGCTCTCTCAAAGTTTGTGGAGCTATAGCACAAAGGCTCAGTTTAATATACTTAAATTCAGATTTTTGAGAACTGCAATTGGCAAGATGTACTCTCCATTATCTTTAAGTAATAGCTCAAACTGGCAGATATGTATGCTGTTTTATTATGCTGCCTTTCTCTTTGATAACAAGTTGACTTAATTTGCTTAAAGTTAACTTGATTTTCTCATTGAGAGATTGTGTCCTCTTTCAGCTGGAGAAATACATCATCTGTTATACTGCCAATTGTATAGGAAGCACAGAGAGAGAGAAAAGGAGAGAGAGTAGGGGAGAGAGAGAAAAGAGAAATGGCCATCCTTCTACTAACAACTCTGCCTGGAAGACTTACTGAAACCAGTGTATGTGTGTATCTGCCTTCAAGTCACCTGCTGACTTATGGTAACCCCATGAATTTTACAGGGTTTTTTTTTAAGTAAGGAATACTCAGAGGTGGTTTTGCTAGTTGCTTCTTCAGATATACAATCTACTAGACCTGGTATTCACTGGTGGTCTTTCATCCAAGTACTAATCAGAGCTGACATTGCTTAGCTGCCAAGATCAGATGGGATCTGGTGCCTTTAGACCAGTACCCCCGCTTTAAGGCATAACTCCATCCACATTTCCAAACACATCCCTAAATTATTTTTATCCCTGCTGCAAATTGGAAAGATCTACCTTTTAGCAAGTTTGTGTGCTCATTTTAATATTTCTGATGTATTAATTTTGCTGTATTAAGTTTTATTTCTTTTTCATTTTTATTGGCCTTCAAACACAATTAATTATTTTTCTTCCCAAGGTGCTGAGTCATACCTTCAAGTAATTTCTCCTACGTTTTCTAAAGATATATATTTTTTTGTTCACTTGATAGGAAAATATTCAAATAGAGAAGGGCACCTAGTCTGTTCCTAAATACAGTAGCAGATACATTTATTACGGATTCTTCAGAGTCCCTTCTCGGGATGCCTTCATGGAGTGAAGGTTGGTAAGGGAAAACCACTCAGTACTGATGGCACACCACTGTGGAACTTTTCTCAATGGAGATGTGCCTGGAACACAGTCTACTGGACTCATCCCAAGTGAAAGGCAGGATATAAATACAATAATATATACGTACATAAAATACAATTTTTCAATATCAGACAAAGTCCTCTTTATTAACACAATTCTCTCTAACCTTTTTCTGCTCTTAATATTGAGACCGATCCTCTCTGCCCATTTTTTTTTTAAAAAAACTTCAGCTTTTAAAAGGTTGTGTCACATTATACTGGTATTTGATATACTACATAGTTCATTCACTCCTTTTTCAGTTGTCATGGTATACTGATATTTGATGCACTGTACCATTGTTACTGTTCTTTGATTTATTTCAGAATTATAACCCCTCCCCCAAAGTTCCCAACAGGACTAACTGGCAAGATATTAAATTTTTATAGAGACTTGTTAGTACTGAATCATCTTTCACTGTATTCATACTTTTATTTTACCTTTAGTTTTCCTGCGAGAAAAACATCCAATGCAGTTCAAACTTACATTGGTCAAATATAATCCTCATCAAATTTATCAAAAACAACGTGCATTTTAACAAACTGTCTGCATTTACCTCTCAGGTTTTTAATACAAATACTAAATGTACATTGTTAACCTTCTCATTTCTCAAATGAATAACTGAAGAGTTATCTTGAGATCATTTTAAATATTATACCAATCTAAGATCCAGTTAAAAGCTGATACAATGTCAAAGTACAATATTCGACATCTAGATTTTATACATTTTATACTTTTCACAAAATAGAGAACAGAAACATTTCTATAGTAGCCTAGAAGCAAAACTATTTCCAAAGAAATTCCAACATAAATATGTCAAAGTAACCATGCAGTGTTCAAGTATTCTAGTTACTCACCATAGCCCAGTCCAGCTGGGGCAGGAACAGATGCTGAAGCACTGCCTATCTGCATTCCTGCCATATGATTGGTTAGCTGCTCTGTACTTGTTGGAGGTAGTCCATACTGCTGGAAAGTTGCTGGCTGAGTAACAGAAGCAGGTGCTGTGCCAGGCATGAACTGTTGAGAAGAAGGTCTAGGTGGAAAGATGTGGAAAGAGCGAAGACAGTCATTTGTCATATCAGGCATACCCATTACTACTCATCTACAGCCTTGCACAGAAGAAATGAAGATGGAAGCTAAATGATAGGGTGCTAACCTATAAATATGATTCTGCATCAGGTGGTCATTTGTGAATTCACACAAGTAGGTCATCTTGCACTTGTGCAGCTGCATCCTCAGAAACTTCCGAGAGCTAGGCTGTCCTTCAGATGGGAGCCCTTTCCCACCACCACATATACTCCTAGTCCCTTCCCAGCTAATCATCTCGGTTTCAGTCTGCCACACACACTAAACCACTGGGAAGAGGCAAGGCAAGAACAAGAGGGGAGGAGGACAGTGAGTCTGAGTTCACAGATGACCACTCAAAGAATTCTAGTTACAGGTAAACAACCTGTCCTCCTCCTTCAAGGTCTCTATGACACTCAAATGGGAACTAACAAGCTACTGGCCTGGACAGGGGGATAATGGCCATGTCAGTCAAAGAAAGAAAAGCACTACCAAGTGATGCCTGGCCCTTGGACTTTAGATGTAGTCTATAATGACAGATCAAGAGTTGGAACTATGTTGCAGCCCTGTAGATCTCACGCAATGGGACACCCACCAGGAAAGGAAAAGAAGTGCCACTGCTCTTGTGGAATGGCTCCTGGTCACTGCTGGAACTGGAAGCTTAGCTAATCGATAAGCTAACTTACTGATAAAGATTACTGTGATATAACAGACTTTTGGTATAAAATGTTGTTTAATTTTATATATATATATATATATATATATATATATTAAGATAAAATAATTATGTGTATTAGAGGTAGAAAGGTAAGGAGCTGTTGTTGAGAGGGTGTGCAAGAACGGAATGTTGAGTGAATGGTGACTGGTGGAATGGCTGAAAGGATCTGAATGAGGTTTGTGAATGTCAGTTGGAATGCAGTAGATATAGTTAGGATAGTTAGAAAGGAGTGAGTGAAGTGAGGATTACCATTACAAGAGTCAGCCAGTCATACTTAGGAATTAATGAATGGTGTTTAAGAGTCTGAATTGGCTAGGAGTGAAGCGTGTTAGATGTATTTTAAATGTGCAGTCGGCCCTCCACTTTTGCAGACTCAGCATTCATGGATTTAATTATCTGTGGGTTATTTTAGTTATTTACTTAAAAATTCTTACTTAAAAAATTCCACTGGAAGGGGACCACTGCAGTCATGTTGGATGACCTACAGATTCCTCAAGAGAACACTTCTCTAGGCATTGCTGGGCCCTCTAGCATGACTCTAAGGCTCAGTTCCATTGGAAGCTGACCATAGACTCACGTTGGAGGACTTATTCGAAATTCACAGACAAGTGTATGAATAATATACAAAGAGAGAGAGAGAATGTTTGTGATTTTGATTTGCAGTTTTTCCACTATTGCAAGGGTCTTGTACCCCAACATCTGCAAAAGTAGAGAGCTAACTTTATTAAATAATCTGTTTTGTAATGTTCAACATCTGTTAATAAAGTTTTTCTATTTTTCTATTTAAATGCTTTTGGCCTCCAGGAACGCTATCTAAAAGCTTGGATTCAGACATAGTGCCTGCAGTGGCAACAGTGAATATACAGGGGTGATGTGCAGTGGACACATACATTGCATAATCTCTCACATAGGTATCTTGAGGGCATCTAGGAGGTCCCTGAAGTTGGTGGCCATAGGAGTAGGAAATGAGTAGGACAAGTCTTTACATATGTGGCAGAGGTAGAAGTTAAAAGAAAAAAGCCCTCATTCCTGATGGTAATAGTAAGATTTGTAGAAGTCTTCACGTTTGGTGACTGCAGACATTTAGGTAGAGCCTTGCATCTGATGGAAAAGCAGCAGGTTAAGTCATAAACCCCACACTGCAGCTATCCTTTTAGAAAGTCTCTGGACAGAGACAGCAGAGCTCTTCTTGAATTGTCATAAGAAACAAAAGGACCAGAAGTGTGTCCAAAGGCAGAATCTGGGCCATGTAAAAGGCAATTAACTCATCTGACGTCCAGCGAGTCCAGCCATCACATGAATCTAGAATGGGAATGCAGGAAAAACATGTCAGTATTCCATTCCAAGCAAGAAGAAGTGCATCCCCAAGAGCATTCAATGTTCTTGGATGTTGTGTGCAACACCATGGACAGTGTATATTCTGTTCTTTGTAAAACAGACCCACAGATGGAAAGCCCCATCTATTGAACATACCATTCATAAGACAAAGTTTTTGCTCTGTTGAATTTATCTGTGCAGTTGTTGTCTTGACTCAGAAACTGTACTGCCACAAGAATGATCTGACAAGACAAGCACCGGTCCCAAAGTTGTAGAGTAAGATGGACTAGGTGTTCTCACTGCATGCTCACCTGGGCCAGTCCGTTTTGAAGAATGGTTCTGAATGCATGGAATACTTTCATAACTGCCCATGAGTACAACAGAACAGGGACCCACAAAGGCTATACACATCCTGACAGAGAAGCATCAACCATCAGTATACCCGAAGCTATGGATGGCCTGAATGGCATGCACACAGAAATGCTGGACTCTTTCAGAAACTAGTCCATAGTGGGTACTACAGGTCAGGGAAAGTTATGAAGGAGTGAAGGGTGGATGGTCTTGAGAGAATACAGATCCCAGTGACTTCTGAAGAAGCTTCATTTGAGGTCTGACATGAGGAATCATGAAAGTAGTAGATAATATGAGATAGAGAAAGACTTGTTCCCCTCTGGCAAGCATTCTCTTCCTGGTTCTGAGAACTCAGCTTGCAAGATCAGGTGGCACACACTGTCTTCTGGGAGGAAAACTCTTGCCATTCTCAAATCTAGAATTGCACCAGTAGTTTGTGAGGGACTAAGGTTTGACTTTGGATGACCAAACCAAGGGCTGAACAACGACCTTTGAATAGATGGGGACCTCTGTTAGTTCTAAGGTAGGGTTTGGGCAACCTCCTACCACTCAGGACCTGAGGAGTATGGAGTATCAGAGGAGAGAGATTCTTAGGGACAAGTTTGTCAGGATGCTTGTTCTTTCACTTCTCAGTTTTCTTTGTTGATGGTTCCAGTGATTTCTCTGGGGTACTCAGTACCAATATATGTTCTGAGCCACAGACCAGGGTACTCAGCACCAAAGGAGAAGGTAGTAGTCAAGATGTCAATCCATGAAAAACCAAAGTCCTTCTGAAGGAGCCTGTGAAATTGAAGCCGATGGAGTTTTCAAAACACATGCCATTGATGATTTAGTGGAGAAGATGCCAGTAGAGATGCTTATTTTAGGTGGCATGTTTTGACAGCTTCTCACAAAAGTGTCTTAAGCTGCAAGATGCAATTTTTTCCTGGATTCTGGGGTGAAGGTGTGACAGTGATAGGAATGTTCTACAATATGAGCCTGCCCCAAACAAAGAAGACAACAGAAATGATCACTGGATTGAGAAATCTTCTGGCTGTACTTGATGAATTTCTTAAAGAAGTCTGTGGAGGCCATAAACCTGTGAGGAATAAGATCTTCCAAAACAAAAACAAAGTACAAAACCCAAACTAAAATAATATTAAAAAAAAAACACCAGACACTAAAGCAGTGGTTCTCAACCTGTGGGTCCCCAGATGTTCGTGAACTTCAGCTCCCAGAAGCCCTGAGCATTGATCATAGTGGCTGAGGCTTCTGGGAGCTGAAGTCAACGAACATCTGGGGATCCACAGGTTGAGAACCACTGCACTAAAGCAACAAACCTAAAGGAAAAGCAGAAAGAAATCTCCCACAGTAGAGAGGTCCCAACACCAGCAGACAAAAAAGCACTGAGGTGAGAAGTACCAAGTAACATGTGCAGTGGCAGGGCAAGGCTCCACCTAAACGACAGTCCAGTTCCATAAGTTTCTAAAGATGCAGCTCCACAGGTACAGAATGACCTATTTGGATGAGTCACAGACAGCATAAAGCAGAACCCCTTTTGCTGAACAGAAACTGACCATACAACCCTCCCGCAAGTTTAAATATTAATATTTCTGATATAACTATGAACTATAGGTTGGGACTGCATTAAATACAAAGGACCACTGTGGAAGCAAGACTTACTTGGTTACATCTGAACTATTTTGCAACTCATATCAAAGATTTTAGAATTTGGTCCCTTAGGAGAAACATACTTTGCAACCTGCAAATTCTTGATAGGAAACAATGTTTTCAAAATATTTAGAAATACTGTTTAGAAACGTGAAAATACCTTCACTTTTTTCAGCTTTGGTTTCATTGGATTTTCAAGTCAGAACTCAGAGAGTAATCAGAACAGGAGTCAAGCAGTAGACAGTTCAAGATGCAGAGCCTAATAGTTATTTTTGGGAGCTACCTAAACACGGGGATTCAAACCCTGATCTCCAGAGTCATAGTCCAGAGCTCAAACCACCACACCATACTTTAAACACTGAGTACAAAAACAAATCTAGCTATAAAACCCCTAATGATATTCTGCAGTTGTAATGCAATATGTTGCAATATCCCTTTATCTTTGAAACTAATTCTTCCTCTACTGTTACACCCCTGCCAAGCTATATGTCCTAAGCAAAGAACCTTCTCGCTTTTGTTTTTGGATATTTTTTAAAAACTGAGGCTTCAGACTGATGAAATCCTGAATAGTTGGTGGGCAACAGAGATATAAAAACAAACTAGACACTTCTCAGTATTAATGGGAAATCAGAGGAATGACCTGCATACCCTAAAAGCACCAGATCCTGTCCAAACTTGGAAGTCAAGCAGGATCAGCCCTAGGAAGTATCTGGATGGGACACTGCCAATGGATACCAGGTGGTGTAGGCTGTATTTCGGAAGAAGGAACTGACAAAATCACACATGAATATTCCTTGCCTAAGAAAACCCTATGAAATTCATAAGTTGACAAGTTGACAGGCGACCTGAAGGCACATATATTACACACCTCACAGATATGCGCACAAGAAGAACTAAGCCCTGTTTCCTCAAAGCAATTGACATTAAGTCTCCACTTCAAGCCAAGCTCTGTAACTTCAAGTTTCCCTTACATGTCTAATCAACAATATTAGGGCACCATAAAATCACCAATATTGTGCATGCTTTCAAGTTCTCCTGAACATTTCATCAAGTCATTGTACAGAGGAGGCATCACCAGCATTTCCCCTACAACAGTGGGTTCCTAACCAGGAAAAAAAGCAGGGTATAAATGCATGAGGAGGAGGAGGAAGAAGAAGAAGAAGAGGAGGAGGAGGAGGAGGAGGATGATTTACAGGGACTCTTGCAAATATTATTTGTTGCTGGGGTCTCCCAAGACTTAACTCAAGATTTAAAAATTTAAATTTAGATTTAAACATTCACATATTGATTGATTTATTAAAAGTTTCTGGAAACTAGGATTCAAATCCCTGCTTGGACACTGGGTGACCCTGGGCAAGTCACATTCTCTCAACCTCAGATAAAGGCAAAGGCAAACGCTCTCTGAAGAAATCTTGCCCCAAACCCCCTGTGATAGGTTCCCCTTAGAGTTGCTATAAGTCAGGAGTGACTTGAAGGCACCGCGGACAGAGAGAGGTTCTTTCTAGCCATCATGTCTCTCCTCTTTGAAAACTGACATATGATGACCCTAAGGCAAAGCTATCATAGGAGCCTTCCTGGCAAGATTTGTTACCTTTGCCTTTCTCTGAGGTTGAGAGAAGGTGACTTGCTGAGGTCACTAGTGGTTTCTATGGTCAAGTAGGGATTCAAATCCCAGTCTCCAGTTATAGTTTGGCATGTGGACACACTGCCAGGGATACGGCAGTGGGGGAAGGGTTGCTGAAACTGCTCTCGTTTGCGAACGAAGGAGCAGTTTGGGTACACACACATGCCTGCTACTGTGTCCCCAGCACCCACAGCCCCAATGCTGCATCCCTGATGAAAGGGACATGGCAGGAGGCATGTGCATGTACCCAAACTGCTTCCTCTTTTGCAAACAAGGGAGCAGTTCTCCTCCTCAGCTGCTGTATCTCTGTTTCTGCTGTTGGTGTCCAGCGGCAGGTATGTGCAGACCACTGTGAGGGCTCTGTGGATCCTCAGGGGTCTGCAGACCTCAGGTAAAGAACCACTGCCCTACAACTTCCAAAGAAAGGAGACAGGGTGCCACTGAAACTTTCTTTAACTTGCTGTTATCACCAAACAGTTGTGTGGAAAACCAGAATGGAAAATATCTCCAATAACACAGCACCCCTTCTTCAGGAGGAAGGGGACTTGTCCATACATGGAATACCCTTTGTGCATTTGATAATGTCAGCATGTTTATTCTGTTTATGCAGTGAGACGTATGTTTATCCAATGAGAAGGGGAAAACATTTCATTAAGAGAAATTTGAGGGACAGTCTCTGGACTGAGAGTGTACAAGCAGCATAAAATTAAAATTACAATACAGTTCCCTGTACACTTGCACACAAGTTCCACATAAGTGAACAAGGCCTGCTTTAAGTAACAATTCACAGGATCTAGCTACAACAGAAGGAAAACAGAGTATGGGAGATGTGAAAAATTAAACTGAAAAGATAAAAAAATGAAGGCAAAATGAGAATGAGGCACATTCAAGAATATGAGAAAGGGAGATAAGACAATTCTTCTGTGTCTTCCGTGTGGTTCTGAGATCCAAACCTGGCACAATGATGGTAATTCAAGGTATTTTCCATTGATCTTAAGAACTAAGATGAAGTGTAAGGAAGCAAATATTTGATGCAAGAGAAACTAAGGCGACTGGGGGCATTTAAGAAAAGCAAATTCCCTTGTCAAAACTGATTTTTTTTAAGTCGACAAATTGCCTAACAAACTTTAAGGTTATTAGTGTTCAACTAAAATTAAAGTGAAAAGCATGCTTAAAATATAAATATAATGAAAGAAGAATGCTTTGTTGCAGAAGACAGTGACAGGTTTGGAACATGATGATTGTTCTCATAATTACCTTTGCAACTGAACTGTAGAAGCAGGAATCCCATTATGGACATCTCCTTGTCCAAACTGACTATAGATGGGCTGCCCAGGAGGAACTAATGTCGCAGATGTTGATGCAGCTGCTCCAGAAGTGGCAGGTGTTCTTAGAGAACCTATAAATATTGAATTGCATGTCAGTGCACTACAATATACCAGTTACCTAGAAATGGTAAACCTTATATGAGGAAACCTTTTAATATGTAGGCATGAAACTTCACGAGAGCACCACAGACACAAAACCAACAAAGAGGAATGACTATGTCCTGCATCTTTATGACACGCCAATGTTATAGTGGCAGAAATAGAAAACCATAGAATAGAAATCTGTAAGAGATATAAGACTATGCCTCTTTATGTATGCATCATGTGCATTAGATCCAAAGAAAAGTTGTGATTTATGGACAAAAAGATCAGAAAATTTGGAGACCATTATTTAGAGCACTACACACCTAAGCAGGCTTTGCATAATTTCTACTTACCTGAGAATATCCACTAAGAAATCATATGGGGAATGCTTGTACTATTTGTCATCTGAAACTATTAGAACCACATTACATAATTTATTTTTTTTACATGAGCCTGAAATCAGGCATACAAAATTTATTTGAAGACAGTTATACCTGGCTAAATGTTTTAAAATCTGTAAAGGACAGAGAAAGAGATTCAAGATCATGAACAGGTGAGCTTTGGGACTAGTGTCTGTATTATTCTGAGGTAACATACAAGCTAGCAAAAGTTTTTTAAAAATGTTATGTGCTTATTGCTAAGCATGCATAAGACTGGCACCTGCAACAGCTTTACTTAATTTTAAATAAATCAAATCTTTAGACATTATAAGCACAGTCATGTAGGTCTGCAGGTCAGATTCCCAAGCAGGTTAAATACTTTACTCTGCTTACTTTTGGTCAAACATGAGCAAATTATACATAGCAGCTTAAGATAAGCTTGATATTGGTCAGTTGCTTAAATCTATAGTTTAGAATTAATAACACTGACCATGTATTCAAAGTGTCCTCTAACGTGCAGTCATTATCTTAACCCACCAACTCTTTCATATTCCAACTCTTAACATTCACTAGACTTGTAAGTACGTTAACTCTTCTCTTGAATTCTATGTATCTCTATGTATCTCTGGATCCCAGATTAAATCTATGTTCCTCCTAAAGCTGTTTTTGTTTACATGTGTGGTTTTCAAACTTCTTTATCTTACATTCCATCAAGCAGTCTATTAAAGAAATTGAGTTCCACCATGACAGAAAGATATGTCTAACTTTACAGCTGTTCTAATATTTGTAACTTAAATTATGTAACTTAAGTTATGTAACTTAACATAAATTATAAATATTAAAATACAAGGACACAAAATATTCTTGGGAGTAAACACAACAAACAAAAATAATTCCATTAATTGTTTGAAATTACAACAACAATTCTTAGTATGAACTTTATTGCTTATTGTTGTGTGCCTTCAAGTTGTTTCCAAATTTTGGCAACCCTAAGGGAAACCTATGAAGGACTTTCTGGAGCTAAGAGTATGTGATGCACAGTTATGAGTTACTTATAGTGACAGTGCATTCATGCAAGAAAGTATACATAACCACTTGTAGGCTATAATATTTTATAACTGTGCACACATGTATTCTGCTGCAGCTTACATGCATTGGGAATCAGAGCCTACATGCTGTTTGTAAGCTTTGATCTACTGCGTAACATCAGTCTTATACAAAAATCTTATATTAACTGTCCTCCCTGTAAGAACACATGAGAGCATTATATTCCAAATTAACACTAGCATTACTATTGAGACAAAACGTGACATGTTTTAGTAGAATATGCATTAGAAACTGTATTCTTTTATAGGAGACTCCACATGAGAAGGAAAGCATTTACCTAAGAAGTTAGGAGCAAAAGAAGCATCAGAATCGAGAGACACAGGAGAGCCCTTAGAAGAAAACCCCAGTGAAGGAAAGTAACCTAGAAAGACAATATACATGCGTGTGTTTGTGTGTGCACACATACTCTGCAGCCACCTCCCCCAAAATAAGAAGAGATCTAAAAATTTCAAACATGCCATAAGTTGTATGAAGGCTATAATTTTTCATGGCATAGCAGTCATGTTAAAAGAGCATTCATGGGAAATAATGAAATCAAGCTAGAACAGTATTTTAGCAGCTACATGGTATTTAAAATTTTAGCAACACTTTCTCCCATTTCCTTCAGATACGTACAAATGGAAAAGTTATATCCACACAAAAATGCTCTACTCAGGCTGCAATTCACACTGGTTGTAAAGTCCCAGATTTTGTTCCAGTCGTTTCCAATTTTACACTGGGTTATAATAAACTGAACTAGAGAACTGATATAAAAAGTTTCTGATTGTACCAGGAGCTGACAAAAATATACCGGGATAAACAAAACATGTATAGATCTCCAAAACAAAATTGAAAAGAACAGAATCAAAATTTGGAACTTTCTGGTCTTTTTAATGTGTCTGGATGAACCCTCAGCATAGGTAAAGGTTGACAATTTTAGCTCAACAAGAGAATATACTTCAGGACAAATGTAACAAGAAGCAAACTACTAGCAATTAAGAATATTACGGCTATGAATTAAGATGAAAACAGTTGTCTAAACCTCATTGAAGAACACTGTTCAGGCAGAGCCTCTACCGAGCAATAGTTCTAACTTTCATTCTGAGTGAAAGCCAATCTACACTCTAAATTGCATATGGTACTTTGGCAATCTGTAACTGCAAATCAACAGGGTAAATTCTACTAACCTCTGGACTCAGTCAACATGCAGCACTGGCAACTTGACTGAACTTTAGAACCTTGAAGGACTACTGTTTAGTGACATGGTGGGAGGTATGTGGGCCTCTAGAAAATGGAATGCAACTCCAGCATCCATACCTAACATGTGAACAATCCATGGAATTACAATCCAATATCTGGAGACTGACATCTGATCCTCACTCTCGATTTAGTGTCTCTTATTTCTAGCAGGGATATCAAAAAGGTTGCTCACTTTCTCTACAGGATGAGTTCCGCACAAAACCATGGAAGATGCTGTCTTTTTCTTCCCAATGTTGGGAAATGTTGAATAAGAGCTCAACATGCACAAGTTTGCTGGGCGGTATACCATGGCAATTTAAAGTGATGCCACTCTGTTAACAGCTATTCAGTCCCTACACCCAACATCTATTTTCTTAGATTCTGGCCATGCTTGGAAACTCTATAAATGCAGAAAGCAGGTAGAAAGAATAATGGGTAATGGACACAGTGACACTTGCTACTAACAGAGTCTGCTTCTGAGTTACTCAGGCTTGAGTACCTCCTTGATATCCTGCTGATCCTGTCAACTGGAGAGAGCCAATGACTAGCATCTCTTTTTTGCCAATGGTGAACTTCAGGACTTTGAAGTTTTTTTTTCCACAGCCACTTCTATCATTATAGTTATGTCCTTCCTTGATTGAATGATCTTAAAAAACCGTGTTAGATTTCTCTAGGTAAATGCTTACTGCCTAAGGATAAGTAACATTTCTTTTATTGGTGGGTTTACTTTAAAAGTAGTTTGTTGATACATCTCATGATATGTCAAGGGTGAGTAGTGTAAAATTTTAAGAAACTGAAAATAAATATTCTCCTCAACAGAAGACTCCTACATTTAATCTCCTCTTGATAAGTGAACTCATCACTTTTGATGAGCAAACTCACTGAAGCTAAACTGGAGAAGCCAAATCTCCTAAGAATTCCTGCTCACTTTATAATCCCATGCTTCCAAACAGAAAAGCACAACAACAGTACCATACTTGTTGAGTTCAGAGAGATTTATAATAGTATAGGAGGTCCTGTCTCTTTGCCTTTCTCAGCTACAAGTCAAGCAACATGAGATCTAAATACGTGAAATTTGGCATACGTATGGACAGCCTCTGGGTTTGCCCCAGGGTCTATTTGGTCTTTACTATATATTAATTAATTTTAGTTTAAGTGTGTCAATGTGTTTGAAGTCTCTAGGTGGCAGACTTCCCCATCACCACAGTGTTGCAGTCAACCCAGTTTGAAGAGAGGACTATTAAATACTGCCACTACAGTAGAGTGTCACTCCTTCACAGGAAGTGTACACTGACTCCCCCTCAGGGAGTTGTGGCGTCCACCATGAAAAGTCTGCAAGGTGGTCATGGCCTCAATCAGATGTGGGGAGAAAACTTGTGTCCACTTCTGACAGTTCCTCATTTTGTTGGCGCTTTCAGGACAAGCACATTGCCTTCAATAATCATCCTGATTCTAAGATTTAAAGTTCTGGTCGCTAGGTATTTTTTTTTCTGAAGCCAACACCTTAATCTATATGCCCTCAAATGGCCTTCCAGTAAGCTATGTTATTACAAACTTCTTCATATTTCTCATGTGGCAATCAGAACTTACTGCCACTCTTCAAAGAGTCAAACAATCCATTGGATTCTGCTTGCCAATTTAGCACTCACAGTTACAATCAATCAATCAATCAAATTTTTAAAAAATCATGACATTCATCCCACCTAACTCTCAAGTGCAAACATGAAAGAGCACTGCCAGTCAATTTACACAATATAATGGCATGCACAAGTTTTTAATAAGGAGTCAGTGATTAAAGTAATTCCTCTATATGCATATATACTTATAACAGGTATCTTTAATATATTCTGAATGTTTGCTGTGATCACACTGAGAGTTGAAAATCATTTTTTTACATAATTTTAACATAATTTTAAAAGTCAAGCTCAAACTGGGTATTGATTTCTTAAAATTCCAAGTAAGAATACCTTGTGGGGGGCCTGTCTGCTGATATCCTGTCACTGGACCATTATAAGCACTATACTGAGAGGCAGGAACATTTGGGATTTGTTGCCCTCCATAACCAGGCTGCAGGTATCTTGGATAACCAGGCTGTGGTTGACCATAGGGTGGCCCTGTGTGAGTCTGTGGGTTTACACTCATTGTGTTCACATCCCCAGACTAATCTTCACCTATAAGGAGAAAAGAAACACATTAGAAATCATCAAAACTAAAGATAGCTATGTTGGCAATAAGAAAAACTCCAAGATTCATATACCTATAATATCCATACTGGGCAAACCAAAAGAATGCCAAAATGAGAGACCATCAATCCAAACTTAATTCTCAAAACAGAAAGCATCTAAAGATCTTGCAACACTGGTCAATCTGTTATCTGAATTATTACACACATTATACTATCCTACCACCAGGGAGAAACATACATTTAATGAATTCGAAAGTCTCACATGTGAACAAAAGGAATACAGATCTAACACAGTAGCTTTTCAGATTTGCCAAAATATTTGTGCACTTCTGATTTTGGCAATTCACCCCTCTGCATCCAATCCCTTCAGCACTACATTTTCCAATATAGCCAATAATTGTTTCATTAAAATATTTATAAATCAATTATAAATCATTCTTCAAAAGAAAAAAAATGCAGGAGTACTCTATTGGCTCCCTGGTGGCACAGTGGTTAAATGCCAGTACTGCTGCCACAAGGTTGGGAGGTCAGTAAAATGAGTACCCAGCTTGTTGGGGGCAATTAGCTAAACACATTGTAAACCACTTAGAGAGCACTTAGCTGATAACTGGTATAGAAATACACAAGCTATTGCTATTGCTTATAAGAAAAATCTAACAGCTTCATCCAGCAAACAAAAAGGCACAAAACTGTGTAAAAGCTTTCCAAATCTTTAGATCTCTTCATCAGGGAAGATGTTACAAAACTGGGAAGGGAATAAGGATGTGCAAAGGGAGTACTGACCCATAAGTCTCATCATGTACGTGTTGCTGTTTTAGATGCAATATGAATGAAAGTCTTGAACACTCACAGATGGAACAAATCTAAAGGCTTCCACGGTGACTTTCGCTGTTGTTATTTCCATTCAAGTACACTTTGATTTATGGCTACCATACGAATGACAGAACTTCAAAAGACCCATTCATGCAAACTTGGGGCTGTGACATCCTTTAATGAATTAATGAATCAATCAATCAATCTGTAATATGATCGTCCTCTTCTGATATCTTGGAACGAATTAAATTTACAACAAAACCAGTTAAAATGCAAAATGTTAAACCAAAACAAAAAAGAACAATTGGGAGTAATAAAAAAATAATCAAGCAGCATAGCAGTAGTTTTCACAGATGCCAACACCACCTGGGAAATATTTGCCTGGAGCGAGAAGAGTATCACGTTATGTGTAAAGTGAGCCTTCCTGGAATGACCATTCTTACAACCAAGCAGACCTTTTCACCCATCTTTATGAAATACATCTTTCCCGAAAATGCAGATTAGCTGCACAATAAATCAACAAAGAAGAAACACACTTTTTCAAATTGTAAAAGTAAAGGTGCACCACCTCAAATCATTTTCATGATATTAGTAATGTGGAAGTAGTTAAATACTTTCCTAGAAAGATATATTGGCATACAAAATATCCGCAGCAAACAAACAATATTTGGTAACCAATCCAGTAATAAAAGTTTGAGAACAAACTGGGACCAGTTTCTACATGAAGAGCAAAGACTCTTGTTACCTCACAATTCCACTGTGTTGTGTTCACATGTCACGATGCACCATGACATGCCACAGGACAGGCAATTGTCCAAACGAGCCCTCCTATACTACCCTGGCTCAATGGAACCACCACCACAAGAAACCAGGCATTCAAAACATAGGAGGTGTGGACTTTTATGGCTTTCTCCTCCCACTGCTGTCAATTTCCTGGCCAAGAGCAAAGAAATGAGCACCACCAATATAAAAGACCATTACACAATTATAGCAGTGCAAAGGGACCCCATTCCTAAGGACTCCATTCCGTACAATATATCAGCAAGAAAGCACTTTCAACAGCTTTAAAAGCGTATAGGATTAGTGTTTGGAAGAAAAAGCTAATAATAGCTATGATGGCTATGTTCTCCCAGCATGATCACAGGCCTTATGGATAACTATGGTGGAATTCCCATTTGCCGTCTCTCTATGCCAGCTGTTGTATTCCAGCCTTTCCCATTATGTACATATTCTCTGTTTAGATTCACATGATCATAGGAAATATTTCATTCACAGAATTTTTAAATGCTCCATTGTAATTTTGCATTTGCTCTTCACAACAAGCACTATGTTGTCTAGATAGTAATATGGACAGTAGCATCATCGAATCTTAAAAGAGTTCAAAGGGTCTGCAAAAGTCACTGAGTTGCATCACCTGCCATCATCTTCCAAGACCGTCTATCCCATTGTCAAACAGGTCCTACAGTTCTCCCTAATGTGTAGGTGGTGTTTCTGTTCTTGTAATTTGAATCCCCTAGTTCTCATTCTAATCTCTGAAGCAGCAAAAAACAAGCTCACTCCACCTTCCACATGACATCCTTTTACATTTTTCAAAATGGCTATCATGCCACCTCTGTCTTTTCTCCTCCAAGCTACCGATACCAGCTCCCTCAGTCATTCTTCCTGCGGCTTGCTTTCCACACTTTGATCATCTTGCTTGCCCTTCCAATGAATATGTTCCAGCCTGTGAACAACCTTCCGGAATTGTGCTGTGCAAAGCTGAATGCAGTACTCTAGGTGAGGTCTGATCAAAGCAGAACAGAGTGCCACTACTACTTCCCTTGGTCTGGAAACTACTCCTGTTGATGGAGCCTGGAAATGCAATAAGGTTTTGTTTTGTTTTGTTTTATTTTTTGGCCACCAAATAACATTGTTGACTCATGTTTAGCTTGTGGTCTACTAAAACCCCCAGATCCTTTTCACACATACTGTTTTCAAGCCAGGTATCACCCATTTATGCATTTCATTTTTCTTGCCTGGATGGAGTACTTTACAATTAACCCTGTTGAAATTCATTTTATTAGTTTTAGCCCAGCTCTCCAATCTGCCAAGGAGATTCTAAATTCTGATCCTCTCCTCTGGAGTATTAGCTGTCCCTCCTACTTTGGTGTCATCTGCAAACGTTGATAAGCATACTTTCTACTTCATCACTGAAATCATAGATAAAGATATTGAACAATACTGGGTCCAGAGCAGAGCAGCACTTGAGTTATCACTTCTCTTCAGGATGAAGAGCTACTACTTGTGAGCACTCCCTTGGTTAAGTAGTCAACCAGTTACAAACCCACCTAACACTGGCACTCCCTAGACCACAGTTTACCAGCTTGCCTGTAAGAACAGGGGACCTTGTCAAAAGCCATACTGAAATCAAGATATACTACATTCATAACACTTGCTCTATCTATCAAGCTTGTAGCTCATTCCTGCCCCCCACAAGAGAGAGAGAGATTATTATTTTGGCTTGACTTATTTTTCAGAAACATATCCTGGACCTTAGTAATTATAAAGAAGTGTGGTTGTATAATATGGCTTTGTGGTACATCTGCACGCACTCTTAATTTTGCTATTTAAATACCAGTCCTCTACTCCTACACAGCACTGGATACAGATATATTTGTAGGTCCCTTCAGCAGTGGTATCTCAAGAAGCAGTAATATACCTGGTAACGTACAAGCATGAATCCATTTATCACTCTACTTTTATCTTTTTACCATTACCTGATCACTTCCACTTGGTACCTTGTACAAACAGAAGTAGCTAAAGTAATCAGGAGTTCATAAGGAACAAAGAGGTTAGCTTCATTTCCAAACCACTGGTCAAGGCCTGTCATGTTCAAACAAACTAGGAAACAGAATCCAGCTTCAAGCCCAGGCTTCAGACTGGGGCATGTTATAGCAGCAACAAACCAAGAGTTCTACTTCACATAGTAGCCTGCCTACCTTCCTGTTGACTTTTTAGATACTCTAGTCAACTCCACTGGCAGGAAGAGCCAATTACAGGGCAAAGCAGATAACAAGTGCAAATGTGTCCATTCTGTAACATCATTCAAGCTTAGTTTTTTAATATGATTTTTTTTCCAAATTTGGTTTTGTGATTACATTTACCAATATTATTCAATCTAAAATATTTTTAGTGATTAAATGTTTCACAGGTTTCTCTTCACAAATCAGTGTCATTTTCCCTGTATTTTTAAAATTTAGGTCCTATATATGTTGTTCAAGTCAACTTTGGGTTATGGCAAACCTATAAATAAATAAGATCTCGAAGTTTCCCTATCATCAACAGCCCTGTTCACGTCTTCTGGATTCAAGCCCATGGTTTCCTTGATTAAATCTATTCATCTGTAATACAGTCTTCTTTTTTTCCTACTGCCTTTTACCTTGTCAAGCATTGTCTTTTCTAGCCTGTCACATCTTCTCACAATACATCCAAAGCACAACAGTCTTTGTTTAATCATCTGGGCTTCTAGGAAGAGTTCAGGCTTGATCTGCTCTAGACCCATTTATTTGTCTTTTCAGCAATTCACAGTATCTGCAGAACTCTTCTCCAGCATCCCATTTCAAATGAGATGATTTTCTTCCTATCAGCTTTTTTAACTGTCCAGCTTTTACACCCATACACAGAAATGGGAAATACAATGGCATAACCAACCTTAACTTTAGTATTCTGTCTTTGACACTTCAGCATCTTGTTCATACCTGCCTTTCCAAATCAGAGTCTTCCCTTCATTCCTTGACTGCAGTCTCCATTCTGATTAATGACTGAACCAAGGTATAGAAGATCTTTAATGATTTCAGTGAATGCTAGCATGGTACGGTGGTTTGAGTGTTGGACTACAATTCTTGCATTGGACCAGGGTTTAAATCCCCCACTTGGCCATAGAAACCTACTGGAGAAAATGCAATTAGATACACTTGAAAGTGGGTCTCACTCTCAGAAGCAGCTCCAGCAGGGTTGTGGGTCAGGGTGAAAGCCTTGCCTAAGGAAATAACCCATGAACAGAGATGTGGGATTGACCAGGTATCTCCAAAACTCAGCTCCTCATGGGGAGATTTCCAGCAGCAGTGATAAGCGTCTATCTGAGTTGGGGGGGGAGGACTCATGCCCACTTGCTGAAACTAAGTCATTTTTTAAATGGACTTTGAGATTGCCCATCCTATTTCTAAAAATTTCTTTTTGCCATGATTTGGACAAACTGATAAAGCTAGCTTTTCTACAGGGGTAGAAAGAACTTCAGTAAGTCCCCTGACTTTTTTTTTTAAACAAAGACTGAGTATCCCGGAAAGGGGGGAAAGAGGTGCAAAATGTGCTATACATTCAAAAAGCCAAAACAAGTTGTTTAAAGAGCCTTTGTGTTAAGGATTAAAGAGGACACTAGATATATTTAACATTAACATTAAACGAACAACTGAAATTAAAAGGCACATTGAAAGAAAGACTAAAGTTTTCCTACCATGAGAAAGTTGCTCAGTTGCAATCCAGCTGATATTAGTTAAATCCTCTGGCAGACATAAATGGAGGAGGATAGATCTGTGAATTGACTGAGCAAATTGACTTAGTGAAATGCTACCATCTGGTGGCCAAGATTATAATTGCAGTTAAAATATTTTTTTTCCTTGGGAAATACTGCCACCCAATGGATAAATAAATCTCGAAGTAAAAGTTTTTTTCTTTTTCAAGAAAAAGATAACTGCTAGAGTTACAAGAGCCATAGAATCTAAGAGAGTAACTGAATCAAGTAATAAGGCAATTTCAGTAGAAACGGAAAAAATGATGGATGCAATGAAATAATTTGACAAGCAAGAAAAAAATAACAGAGTTGAAACAAGAATTAAAACGGAATACATCAGGAGATAAGGAGAGAAGTGAAAGAGAGTAAAGAATCAATTGGACAACTAATGCAAGAAGTCAAGGTGATAAATGAGAAACTAGAAAAGCTGGAACTGAAGGCTGAATAAATGGATAAAGAGAAAGAATAGCTGGACAATTTGGCCTTGCTTGAGACAAGAGAATATTGTTTAAGATTCTGATTGATTCCAGAAGACCCACAAGAAAACGTAAGAAGAAAATTCACTGATACCTTGGCAGACATTTTGGAGAAAAGGAAAGAAGAGATAAATTGTGAAGTGGACAGAGTTTATAGAATAAACTCTAAGCTGGCAAAAGAAAGACATTTGCCAAAATATATCATTGCTTACTTACTTTTAAAAAACTACACAAGATTCAATTCTACAAAAACACTCCAAAACTGAAAGTGGGTGGGAGGGCTATAATAATTCACCAGGAGATAATGGTTGGGAGAGAGATAACAGTTTTCCAGGAGATTCCAGTGAGAATGTTTGAAAATTTGGAAGGACTGAGTTTTAAATTTTGAGGTCAAAGATTTCAACTAGACTTGGTGCAAAAAGCAAGAGATTTTTGTGAGAAAATACAGGAAAGATTTGGAGGAAGAACAAGAACATAAGAAAGGCTAAGATGTCTACATTATTTTCACAGCTAAAATTAGGTAAAGCTCCAGGAAGTCACAATATTCCTCCAGAACTGCTTAAAGAAAACCTAGGCTGGTAAATCCCCGTTTTAGCTTAGCTTTTCACTTGGATCGATCATTCCGCTATTTTTCCTTTGGACTGGGGGTTATCAATTATTATACCCATTTACAAAAAAGGAAACCGATCAGACCCAGCAAATTACAGACCGATGAAGCTTGCTAAGTATTATTAGCAAGTATTATATGCAAGTCACCTGCACTCAAAACTGCTGGACTGGTTAGAACAAGAAAACGTATTGGATGAGGAACAAGCTGGATTGAGACGTGGATATTCAATGACAGATCAGGGTCTCGTTCTCCAATATTTGGTGAAAAATATACATCTTCATCTGGGGGGAGCCTTTATCGATTCCAAGTCAGCTTTTGATCTAATCCCTAGGGACAGGTTATGGAAGAAATTTGAAGACACCACCATTGATAGAAGGCTGCTCATGCTTATGCATGGCCTATATGAAAATACTCATCTCCAGGTAAGATGTAACTACCTGGAGCACCTCTCCAACTTAGTCCCTCCTTTTAGGGGAGGTAAGCAGGGTTGCATTCTAGCATCCACCCTATTTAACTTTTACATTAAGTCACTGATCAAAAGTCTAACAGGCACCAGTTTTCACCCCACCAAGCTAGCTAAGTGACCCCATCAATCCTTCTATATGCAGACGACGCAGTGCTCTTATCGTTTTCAGCAACAGGCTTAAGGAGATTCCTGAAAAAACTTGCCAATTATTCCAACAATGAATCCCTAACCATAAACTATAGTAAAACAAAGGTGATGGTATTTACTAGAAAGAAGACCATCCATAAATGGCAAATAAACAGGACTCTATTGAACAGGTCACAAATCACAAGTACCTCGGTATAGTTTTCCAATCTTCTGGAACATGGATCCAGAAGTAAACAGCAGTAGAGAATGCACAGAGGAGCATGCTAGCTCTACTCAGATTTTCATATATCAAAGGAGGTCAGCATATCCTTTCTGCTACCCAAGTGTTTACAACCAAGGTTCTATCACAAATGTTCACAACTGTGCACCTATAAAAATTTTGACTCATTTGAAGCACTGCAAACTAAACTCCTTAGAAGCATATTTGCCACTCCCTGCTGTGTCCCTAATGCAGTTTTGTGCCTAGAGGTGGGCCTCACCTCTGTTGAGGCTCGTGCCTGGATTCTTAAGATCAATTACTAGCTAAAACTTATTTTTTGCCCAACTGGGCTGGCTTCTCTAACACTAACTGATGGATTTCAATCTGCATGGAAGCAAGCATTATATAAAAAACTTTTAACACATGGGTTCACCCCCAACGTTTTGATAGCCCTTGGCTTCAACGGCGCCAAATCTGCCATCAAACAATGCGTAAGGGATATAGAGTTCCAAAAACACTTGAGCCTAGTCACCAAATATCCTACCTTAGGAATTACTACAAAACCTTTCACTCGCCCTAATTACCTTAGTAATCTAATAATTCCTAAGTATAGGAAGGCTTTTACTTTGGCACGATTTAATGCTTTACCATCTGCTGTACTTGAAAGAAAACACAGGAGAATCCCATATCATGAGCGTAGTTATCCTTGTGCTAATGGGGCAGTAGAATCTCTTAACCACCTTTTTCTACATTGCCCTTTTTACCAAGGGATGCATCTTGCCCTAATTACACCTATCATCCAGAATATCCCTGGCAGAACAGAAGCATTCTATATTTCCTATCTGCTTGCTGACCAGGACTCGCATATCACAAACAAGGTCGCTAGATTTTGTGCATCTGCCATTGGCACTCATAGGCAGATAACAAACTGGCAGTAGAGAACAGTAGTATAGAACCAGCCACCCAAGGGAGTTATAAAGAAGTGAAGTTAATATACTGACTCAGATAAAGGAATTTAATGTATACATGGGACTATTTATAACTGATTTTAGCCAAACTATCACCACATGTGAATTTTAAGTATTTATTGCACTTATTGCATTGTGTTTTAAGCCACTCTGTTTTACGCATTTCATATTTTATGTATTTTAAGCCAAAATCTGTTATTTCTTCTCATGCTGGACTATGACCGTAATAAAATTATTGAAATTGAACATAAGAAAGATGACTTGACACCTAAAGAACAGAAAAAAAGAAAAGAGCATAGAGACCAGATCACTTTGGATGAGGGAGATCAAGGACTCAGGCAATGCCAATCAGGTAGCAAAGAGGTTTTGGTGACATTGAACATCATTATAGAGGGCTCTTCTGATTAAATTGGCCAATGATGGATCACTAATGTCTTTTCTTGGAATAAAAATGGACTTAACTCTCCCCCCAAAAAAATTCCATTATCTAAGAAAACTTAATTTTGAGATAAAGTAATTTGTTTAAAAGAAAAGCATATTAGAAAGAAAGGCACTATACATTCTGCATAGAAAAAAACTGGGACAAGAATTGCACACACCAGAAAAAGAAGAACAAGGTAGTATTGTATATTTACCCTAACTTGGGCCTGGAGCTGGTAGTGGCTGATTAGAACAGTTGGTATAAAGTAGTCTAGAATAATTTGCAAGTAACTAAAACTTTAATCATGGGGGCATATGTTTTTGCAAAGATAAAGTGGAGGGTCTTTTTGTTTTACAAAGCTTAGGGACAAATTGTTGGACTTGCCATACAATAGGTGGTGTGTATTGGGCAACCCCCAGTAAAAAAATAGAACCTCAGATGGAAAGATTAAGATATCCCAAAGCAAGTTCCCACAGGAGTGTTTGGATCTGATGGACAATTTGGGATTAACTGGTTCACAGAGATGTAAAAATGAAGATTCAAAAGACTATACTTACTTTTCTGAAAGACATGAGTCATTTTCAAAAATTGATATGATTTGGATTTCAAAATCCTTGGCCACTAGGGTAAAAAAAAGTTGATACTAGCAAGGACTTTGTCAAACCACAACCCTATGTTGTTTGTGCTTAATTGAATAAAGGGAAGTTTTAGTTGGAGATTAAATGACTTGCTTCTGCAAAATGAAAGAGTTGTGGATAAATGTTGGGGAAAAAAATCAAAATAATTTTTTAGGAAAATCTGGATAAAGGAACTGATATTACAATGATCCAGGGCACCAGTAAAGCATTTGTAAGAGGATGTTTTATTCAATGCAATAATAATTTCAAAAAAGAGAGACAAGAGAAGATACAATTGATTTTGGATGAGATAAAAAAAGAGAATAAGCTAAAGAAATCTCCTTCAAAGGTTGTAACTGATGTTCAGATTAAAGCCTTACAAAGACAACTATCAATATTCCTGGCAAATGAAATGAAAAGAAAATTGAAATTTGCAAAATAAAACTATTTTGAATTTGCTATTTAAAATAAGCTGAGAAAAGAAAAAGAAAATGATTTTCAAAATAGAAGAGGCAATGCTTTGGCTATGGATGATGAGAAAATATAGAAATCGTTTCCCCTCTCTATATACAAGACAGGAAATTCCAAGGGATAAGTTGAAAGAACATGGAGAGTTTGAACCTCTCCATGTTGGGGAGAATTTCTATAGTAAGAATGAATGTGTTCCCTAGAATGTTGTTTTTGTTCCAGATGATACTGATTATTTCAAAAGACATGTTCTTTAAAATAAGGGCAGAAAGCTCTATTAAGATTCATTTGGCAGAAGAAGCCAAGAGAGAAGATTAAAATATTGCAAGATGCAAAATAATGAAGAGGACTGGAGTTACCAAATTTAAGATCACTCTTTGCCACATGTTGTTTAATATGGTTAAAAAAGTGGTTACTGCTGGAAAATAATAAACTTTTAGAATTAAGCTATGATTTTAGGTTTGGATAGCATGGATATTTATGATATGATAAGATAAAAGTGAATGTAGAATTCAATAACCATTATGTGAGATGTGCCTTACTGAGGACATGGACGAGATTTAAATCCAGGCTGTGTCTGGATCCATCATTATGGGTTTCTGTTAAAGAAATTTTTTATGGAAAAAAAATTGGCAAAAATAAGTGACTAAGTTATTAGGATATGCTGAACAACTATGCAAGAGATTTTAGTACAAAAGCAAAAGAAAGCATATGAATTCCAACAGTTCTCTTCTGGACAGCTTTTTGATAGATTTAAATTAGATTTTAAACATTATGGTTTTGAACTATCTAAATCTAAATTTTAGACTCAATTATGTACAAATGACAAACAGGTAACAGGTAAAATGTATAAGTTTTAGTTAAAGTTTGAGACATGAGCAAGAGATAGAAATTTTGAATATAATATATGAATGGAGCAGCGGGAAGGGAAGACAGTCAAAAGGTCTGAAATTTACTTTGTACTATGACCTTAAAGAAAAATTTTAAAATTTTATCATTGGTGTATGATAACAGTAAAATTATTGAAGACGTATAAAGGATCTTCCAATTTACATTGGAAACGTAATAAGCAGGAAAAGTCTTTATCATATATGGTGGACATGTTAAGAAGACCAAAAAAAAAGGTCCAAATACATAGCCTGATTCAAAAAATCTTGAAGATTAATATTCAGTTAAAACCTGAGCTCCTTCTTTTGGGAATGATGAATGATCAAGGGCCATGGAAAAATACTTCAATATATGACAATGGCTGCAAGGGTATTATATGCTTGGAAATGGAAGAATGACTGAACACCAACTAAGGAAGACTGGTTATTAAAACTTTATGGCTATGGGGGAATGGATAAACTTGACTATTTTGATTAAAGAAAAATCATTAACAACGTTTATGAAGGAGTAGACTCCCCCAACTGACTTTTTGAAAAATAATGAAAGTGAGCTGATGATTGTTGATTAATTAATATGGATCAAGTATATACAAGAGCCAGGACAGTTTAGCGGTACGAGTGTTGAACTATGCTCCTGGAGACCAAAGTTCGATTCCCTGCTTGACCATGGAAACCCTGGGTGTGTTACATGCTCTCAGCCCCTGAAAATCCCATGACAGGTTTGCCTTAGGGTCTCCATAAGTCGGAAATGACTTAAATGCACACAACAAGAACACAGTACATGAAGGGCAACCTATTAATAATATTCAGAGAGGTGGATTTTTAGAGTTAAAATATCTTTGCAGGAAAGTTATTTGGGAGTCGTAGTTTTGTGTTTAGTTTTGTTTTTTGTGATGTGTAGTTTGTGTACTTTGTAGTGTGTTTTTTGTTGTATGTTTTATTCAACTTCTACTTTAGGTAGATGTTCTAGGTGTAGTTTTTGTAGTTGAAAATTTGATTATATCTGTTATCCAATTTTTATTTTGTATAGAATTTTTTACTCAATAAAATGATTTTTTATAAAAAGAAAACTATTGGATGAAATTGGGCAAGTCACACACTTTCAGCCTCAGACGAAGACAAAGACAAACCCACTCTTGCCAAGAAAACCCCATAATAGATTCACCTATCAATGCTTATTTAATGCTGTTTCTTCTTCAATTTTCATTTCCTGAGTAAAATACTATTTAATTATCTGACTCTAAATGGTTTAGTCTTGACCATTTTAGCTTACTCGCCCCGAGATTGTAATGTTTGTATGTTCCATTTCTTGTTTTGCTATGACTAACTTCCCCTGATTCATGCTTCTCATATCCCATGTTTGTATAATGTGCGTTGTGCAACTTCCAATTTTTCTTTCATTTCTAAGCATGTCAACAACTGAACATCTTTTCAGCTTGAGTTCAGTAGCATAATTAGCCACAACGCTACCGTAGTTGCCCTCTGCTGTACTTTAGCAGCTTATTTGAGTGCCTTCCAACCTTGGAGTGTCATCTTCTGAAACCATTTCTTGTTTCATTTTGGATTGTCTCATCATAGGGTTTTCATGGTAAAAAAAAAATCAGGAGGTTTACCATGTCTACTTCTGCACAGTACTAACAAGTGTTAGCTATGATGCCACTGGCACAGTATGATCCCTCACAGTATGATCCCTCACTACTACTACTGCTGCTGCCCAGTAGCTGTTTGGCACTCTGTATAAACATCTCCTCCCACTATACACAGGACTTTGTGTTTCTTTTAATTACTTTTTTTCAGCTAGCGGTGTATGGATAGTGTCTAGTCTGGGAAGGTCACGATTTGGATTGATCAGATTCCAAAAATAACTTCTAGAGGTGACCATTACTAGCATTTCCTATACCAACTGGAATCCATACTTTTTCTCCATATTTTGTTCTGACAGTGGCCTACTGTGCAGTGCATCAAATGTTGTGACATACTTATTTCTTTTAGAGAAATTCATAATTTCTCATATTCTACACAAAGGCTCTGCTATAATCTATAAAGCACAATCTATAAAGCACTCTCTTTCAAAATTCTTTGGTGCACTCTATTGCCTAATGTATGTTTGAGATACTATCTCTAATGACTCTTCTTTTTCTGAAGGCAGCTTGGATGCCCGGCATTTCTCATCTCTATATATAGTGAAAGTCTTCATTGTAGAATTTTCAGCATCCACACATTCCATTCCATGGGAGACTGATGCACTGGTCCAAGGGTTACTACAATCCCTGGTGTCCCCTCTCTTGGGAAATGGAATGCATATCAAGTGTTTACATGCTGTGGACCATTAGTTTGTTTTCCAACATGTTGGCAGATTGTTAGAAACTGAACGGATTCCATCTTTGTAGCCTGAAACAGCTCTATTGGTATCTTCCAAGTGCTTTGAGAACTGCTTTTCCTTCTCTTTCTAAAACTTGGGGAGTGGTAATTGTCAAAAGATTCTTCCTTGAAGGAATATGGGTTGTTGTTTTTTAAATCTTTTCTGTACGGCTTCTTCTTCTCTGCATTGCTTTATCATCTTTGCATTTTATCCCAAAAATATAATGTATTCCCCTTTTTGAGGATATAGTGTCCCTACTCTTGGTTTACTTCTCTCGGATCTTGTTCTACCATTTTTGTTGTCTTCTACTCCATTCCATTGATTATTATTATAGTTGTATCTGTTCCCCTGCATGAACCACCAAACAGTTCCATTCAGAATTCTGACACTATTTTCCCTCACTGAGGCACATAATTGCAGTATTGCAGAATGTGTATTACCACATATGTGTTACTCACATGAAAATACATTAATATATGCACAACTACACTTATATGTAGTATCTATATATTTAGTTATTAGACCATACAATTCATTTGAGACATCTGTATATAAACAATTGGTATAATATATTTTCATTTCATTTTCATTCAAGTTTTAGTAACAGTTGCACTATCTTCTTTGTTTCCTGCACTGGATTTCTGTCACCCTTTACTATAACTCCGAATACAGCGGACCTTCCATATCTGAAGTGGTTCAGTTCCACAACCACCCTGCAACCAGCCAAAAATGCAAATGATCGCATCCCATATTAAATGGCAATGACACGTGTGGGGATGGTTTCATGCCTCTACATTCACATCACTACCATTTTATATATAGGATGCAATGCTCTGCAATCGCTCAAATTCGCATACCCAGCGGTTGTATATACAAAGAATCCATTATACTAGTCTACAGAAGACAACAGTAGCAGAGCACTCCTAGGGCTTCTTCTCATGAGCATTTGGTTAGTCACTAAAAAACAATGCTGGAGTCACCAGCCTGATCCAGCAGACCTCTTACATTTTTATTAGGAAGATTATTGTTTCCCACCAGTAGACAAAAATAATGCACCAAGTGAAACTGGCTTAAGTTGTGTCCTAACCATGACACCCAGAACTCATTTTAAACTCAAGGAAGAAAAAGTTCCCATTTTAATTAAGGTGGTAAAACAAAATTTGGAGTGAACGTTTGACTTTTTCTCTAACTCACTCTGTAATGCCTACGACAAATGTACACAAGAATAACATTGGCTGTTCAGGTTTACAGAACCAATGTGGCACAGAGGAATATTGGATCTGGATGAAATTCATGTTTGGGAAACAGCTCATGTCATGAAACTGATCATACAGCTGTGTGTTAAGTCTATCTCTAAGCCTAACCTGTTTCACAGGGCTCTTATAAAGCTAGAATGGATGCTGTCATGAATTCCTTGGAGAGTGAGAAAAAGAAAATGCAAACAACGGAACTGTAGTTATTTAATGATATATTTCTATCTCTTACTCAATTCCTCAGACTCTGAAATCAAGCAAAACCTTCAAAATAAAGCCAAAAAAAGCCAATATCAATTTTCTGTCCAACTGAGCCCTCTCTTAATCTCTCTCTTTCATATGTAATGCATGAGTCAAACATCGGCAACTACATATTCTTCATATAATCATTTCAGTAAAATTAAGGAATAAAAAATGAACCCAAGACTAAATAAAAGGTAGCAAAAGCCAAGACTTTCAAATTTATGGACAGTGGTGTCAAAATCCTAAATACAATGGGATATTCAGTGTCCTACTGAACTCAGTAGATTTTACTGGACATATTTGATTGCATTGGTATGCATATGACAGATTATCAACATTTTAAAATATGTGATTAAAAAAATTCCTTTCCTGAGACAAAATAAAATCAAGCTACAAAAAGCTAACCAGCCAGCCCTCCACTTTCACAGGGGTTAGGGGCACAGGACCCTTGTGAAAGTAGGAAAAGCACAAATAGCATATTTAACACACACAAAGGTACCTCTACTGGCAGGGTGGCCGGGCCTAGCCACACATGCGTTCCCTTGCTCACTCAACTTATTCATGTGGGCAGCAAATGGGAAGGGGCAGGATGGAAGAAGAAGAAAGATAACACCTATCCCATCCACTTTCTCCCCCCGAGTGAGTGAATGCACACACCTTCCTCCTCCCATCCCACCCCCTTCCCTCTCCTGCCTGCATGAGTAAGCGAACACACAGTTGTGCCTTCCTTCTGACCCATGCCCAACCACCCATCCATGCAAGAGAATACGCACAGATCCACGCCCAGTCACCTCGCCAGTTTGATTTCTTCCCAGCAACACCCGTGTTATCGAAGTCATTGTTAAAAATGGCACAGGGCAGCAGCGGCGGCGGTGGCAAACACAGTGATCTGTGAACAATCAAATCCAAGAATGCTTTACCCACAAATATAGAGGGTTGACTGTACAACTCAGGGACGAGTCATTATCCAGTATACGTACAATCCTTAATGTAAAACTATTAACGTTACAGAAACATACAACAAAGTTCAAACTGATTTAGTTCCATTCAACAAATGCATCAGATATGCAAAAGTCAGAATTATAAACACATTCTTTGACCTTCTTGACTTTGGCACACAGTTCATAAGAAAACACTGCTTTCAAAATATCAGAAGAGGGAGGCAACAAAGTCCTACAGCAGGATCACTCGATTTAAATCAATGACTTTAAATGAGTAAAAATGTCCATTGAAATAATTTTCAATCAAGTTCCCATTTTTAATCACATTTCACAATTTTGCAGAGATCTGATAAACCATGTTTACTTTTTACTCAACAGTATTGTTGATTTTATACTGTTTCGTTTCTTACAATCAGAGCTTGAACTGTATCTGCTTTGCATGCTTTCCTTTTGCATCTATAATGGGTATGAGTGCCATTAAAACATTCCCACAAGGACCTTCCTTATGACTGCAACCATGACATGCAGATGAGGTTACATATGTAAATATAGGAACCTTCATACTGGACAACCATCTCTCTCTCTCTTCTCAGTATTTCTACTTTATGCCTCACTCCACCCTGACGTAGTCTCATCCTCACATAATTAAATTAGGAAATCAAAATAAAATGCCTACTATATATGCGTCAAACAAGATCTGATAGTTACTCAGTACCAGTTTATTTGCACCAGATAAAAATGAATTCATTTTCTTCCTACTATTAATAATATGTGAAATGATCAAATTGGCTCCTTTATACAGAAAAGTCTCCTTTCAATTCAGTGACCACATTTGGATGTCAAACTAAAGCAGGTTAGCATGAGGACTGCCACAGATTCCAGGAGATCAGAAGTTTTTATTCCCAACTTCAATTAACCACAGATTTATTATATAAAGTGCAATTAGTGTTAACCATGGTTGTGTTAACTAAACCAGTTTCATACTCCATAGTTTGAACTTTTCTTATTGTAAATAAACCAGAGTTTGCTGATTGAAACAAGACAACACTTTCAATAACAATTAGATGAAAGCTTTCAAACTCCTTCATTCTACTGTACAGAAAGTGTGTGAACCCACTGGAGGACTATTCTCTCTGCTATAACAAATGATGATTCAGCACAGGGGTAAAATGTGCCCCTCCACATGTTGCTCCAGTGCTTCATCCAACAATCCTAGCCAGTTCAGAGAGCAGTCAGGAATGTTGTGAGTGGCAGTCAAAATCTAGAGAACCCTTCCCTCATTTACATGATGTCTAAACTCCCCTGCTGCACCTGCTGGGAGACATTGATTTGGTTTAAAGACTAACTTTAGGGCTAACATGTTTACAATACAATACACTATTAACCAAGTTATTCAAGAGAACATCATTATTAATGTATTTTTAAAACATAAGTAATATAAATATATGAAATATATTTAATATAGACAGATGTTTGTCCACTCAGGATTTTCTCCAGGTTTAGTTAAAAAAAAAGTCTCATCCATCCAAACAGGTGAATTTCCAAGACAATTCTGGAAAGCATGTATCTTTTTTGGTCAAATGCAAAGATACTAAGCATCCAGAAAAATCAGATTGAACAGTTCATCCCACAGACAGTAGATGTTAAAATCAACAATTTCTAAGTCTACTTCTCCTTTCTACCAAACTCCAAGAAAGTTATTTTAGTTCTAAACCAGTGCCAGTGACTGACTGGATGAAGATGAATAAATGGAAGGTGCTTTCAGGCAGGTGGCAGATAAGGACATACAGATCCAACTTTTCTTGGATGGGTTACATTCTCTCTGAAAATACAGGCTTGGATTCAGGGGGCACCCATGGATTCAAGCTTGAGTCTAAAGATGCAGTTCAGCCTGTCACTGCACAGTCAAAGCTTATGTATCTATTTCTGGAGTTGTGATATCTCATTATGAAACACAGTCTTAGTTATGTTTGGATTACTGAAACTTGCTTTACACGGAGTTGTCTTTGAAAAATATTCAAAAATTTCAATTGGCTTAGCCACTGTTAAAGACAACAGCTTACAACAAGCAAAAAATTTCCTTGCTACAGCTCCTCCATTGTCTGTAACCCTGTTTCCAGGCACAACTCAAAGGGCTGGTTATGATTATAAAGTACTACACACTTAGGTCCAGGCTATCTGGTAAAACAGTACGTCCCCACATCAGGCCCTGAGATCTTCAGGAGAGGCACTTCCTTCAGTGCCACCTTCTGCAGAGGCATGTCTGATGGGAACAGAGCCTTCCTGATGGCTATTCCTAGACTTTGGAACTCCCTTCTTAAGAAAGCTAGAATGGTCTTCCTTCTTGCTGTCTTTCTATCAGCAGGCAAAAACTTTACCCTGAAAGACCTTAGAGAACTGAAATGTTTTTAAAGAAACATACTTCTTTTAACTGTACTGTTTTTAAACTAAGAAAGACAACTTGCCCTCTCGATCCCTGCCCTTCATGGCTGGTCGTCCAGGGAGGAGTCGCTATTAAGACTCATTTAAGACATATTATTAATGTATCCTTCAGGGAGGGCAATTTTCCAGCTTGTTTGAAAGAAGCAATTGTACGGCTGCTTCTAAAAAAGCCCTCCCTAGATCCTCTGGATATGAATAATTATAGACCAGTCTCCCATCTTCCATTTTTAAGCAAGGTGATCAAGAGGGCTGTTGGTTTTCAGTTCCAAGCTGTCTTGGATGAAACAGATTATCTAGATCCATTTCAAACTGGCTTCAGGGCAGGATATGGAGTCGAGACTGCCATGGTCGCCTTAGTGCAGTGGTTCTCAACCTGTGGGTCCCCAGATGTTTGTGGACTTCAGCTCCCAGAAGCCCCAGCCACTATGGTCAATGCTCAGGGCTTCTGGGAGCTGAAGTCCACAAACATCTGGGGACCCACAGGTTGAGAACCACTGCCTTAGTGGATGATCTTCGCCTAGGTATCGACAAGGGAAGTGTGACCCTGCTGGTACTCTTGGATCTCTCAGCGGCTTTCGATACCACAGACCACGGTATCCTTCTGGAATGCCTGAGAGAGCTGGGGATCCGGTCCTATCTCTCAGGTAGATACCAGATGGTGATGCTTGGGGACAGCTGCTCCTAGAAAAAGGAGCTTAAACCTGGCATCCCTCAAGGCGCTGTCCTGTCCCCAATGCTATTTAACATCTACATGAAACTGCTGGGAGAGATCATCAGTAGGCATGGAGCAAGGTGCTATTGGTATGCTGATGACACCCAGATATAGCTCTCCATGCCTCGGATAATAGCATTGACTAAGGGTGGCATCTTGCCTCTAAATGAATGCTTTGAAGCAGTAATGGACTGGATGAGGAAAAACAGACTGAAGCTGAATCCAGATAAGACGGAGGTACTCGCTGTTAAGGGCCCTAGCCCAGGTATGGAGGTTTGTCAACTAGTCTTAGACGGGGTCACACTTCCCCTGAAAGACTGTGTCCGCAGCTTGGGGGTGCCCCTGGACTCGCCGCTTCAGATGACAGCTCAAATTAATGCAGCGGCCAGGAGTGCCTGTTATCAGCTTCGGCTGATATGCCAGCTGCGCCCCTTCCTGGACCTGGAACACCTAAAAACAGTGGTGCATGCGCTGGTAACTTCACGGCTTGACTTCTGCAATGTGCTCTACATAGGGCTACCCATGTGCTTAGTCCGGAAACTTCAATTAGTTCAGAATATGGCAGCCAGGTTGGTCACCGGAAGATCTAAAAGTGACCATATAACACCAATTCTGAAGTCCTTACATTGGCTGCCTATTGGTTTCCAGGCACAGTACAAGGTGTTGGTTCTTACCTTTAAAGCCCTTCATGGCTTGGGGCCAGCCTACCTGCGGGATCGTCTTCTCCCATATAATCCACCCCGCACATTAAGGTCCTCTGGGAGGAATTTACTGCAGCCGGTCAGAACTAAGTTGGCTGCAGTTACCCAGAGGACCTTCTCTTCTATCGCCCCCAAGTGATGGAATGGCCTGCTGGAAGAGACCCGGCATATAACCAGTCTTGACTGCTTTAAAAAAGCGGTCAAGACTGTTCTCTTCCAACAGGCCTTCCCAGACTAGTGCTCCACCGCGTTCCACCAACTGTCTTCTTGTTTTTAATAGTTAATGTGTTTTAGGGGGTTTAGATGGGTTGGTGGGTGGGGAGGATGGGTTATGTTTTAACTGCTTTTAATGTATTTATGTACTGCTGTAGTACCGCCTCGATCCGTTGGGAGAGGCGGGATATAAATAAATATTAATATTATTATTATTAAACTAGTTTTCCATTATTTCCAATGGCATATTTTAAATAATTGTCAATGTTATTAGCAGTTTAATTACATTTTTACATTAACCATTGTATGTTTTAGCTGTACTGCACCTGTTTTAACTTGGATGCTGCCCTGAGACCAGCTTGGGGGAGGGATATAAATAAATGAGCTAATAATCACTAACCTATTTGTTGAAATAAACTGAATATTCAAGAATGGCTTTTTTCATTCCACTAAACATTACCTTTGAAATTATACAGTAAACCTGCCTTTCCCAGTGTCAGTAATAATAAGAATTCTAATCAGAAAAGGTTGCACTAAACTCAAATGTTGAATGTCCAATTCAGCAATGCTTGCTTGTTGACTCCATGTCAAATCTGATCCTGCTCAGAACTCTAAATATTAGTACAATGGAGATTCATTCATACAAGGATAACAATCAGCTCCCCTCAACCTGCTGGGCTCCAGACACCTCAACCATACTGGCTGGCGATCAAGGGACTGTAATCCAACATACATGGGAAGTTAACAGCTTAGAGAAGTCTACTGTAGGATAACAGATTTTGTCAGCACATGGGATGCTTCACAGGTGTGATCTTCTGAACCAGCATGCAGATAACCATGAACAAACCAAACACAATACCTTTTGAAGCACATAAATAGGACAGTTACCACTAGACAAAACACAGTTCCATTTGCAATGGCAATTAATAGGTCAATTCAGGCTTACTGTAGTTTTATCAACGGCCATTATCACAGCTATGCATCTGTCCCATTCTTGTCATGGGCCTTCTCCACTTCTACCTAATATGCCAAGATTTTAAACAAAGACAGTGAACCTCTAGCCCAGAGGCATTATCAAACTGGCCTGTGCAAGTTGCTTTCTTCTTCCCGCATCCTCTCCTAGCACTAGAAAAAGGATACCGGGAGATGAAACCAGTATCCTCATTGATTGCAGCACAGATTCCCAGTGCTACAGTGCAGTCCCTACAGAAAGGCTGTCCTGGGGCTAGAAGCAGCCTTTCCGCAGAAATGCACAGATGAAGCAATCATACTACACCTCTCTCTAAAAAAAGAAAGGAGCAAACTAAAACACACAAGCAACAAACAGACTTGTAAGTGCAAATAACACAAAGACATACTTGTCTGCCTTACGTTGGTGATCAGAAATGTGTGGCCTTCCAGGTACTATGGGAATGCAACTCCCATCATACTAGCCCACAAAGTTAATCATGAGGGAAAGCAGTAAATGCAAGGCAACAACATCTACAGGACCACACATTCCACAGGCATGATGCTAGAGGAACCATGTCTCCAAGGATCCATACAGACCTAGGATCCATACAGACCAAGGATACAGAAATAGGTCATTAATCTTTAATCGGTTACCTGCCTGTATACTTCTGTGAACCATCAAAATGTACATGAGCCACAGATATGAGAAAAGGCCAAAAGATTCTGGCCAAATACACTATATGGTGTGCAAAATTTTGAAGCCTAATGTTCAATTAAAAGTTGGATTATTTTTGTTGGCATTAGTAGAGGATCAGCTGAAAAAGCACAGCAAGATACTATGAGATATGACCACCACAGCACAACTATTACATGCACAGAAGTGGAAGAATATAGATACTCCAATGAAAGAAGACTGGCTGGTAAAACTATTTGACTTAGATGAAATCACAACACTGATTAGAGAAAAGTCAGTAATTGGGAACCATTTATTTGCTCTTTGCAAGAAAAAAGAGTAATGTATGTTAATTGTGAGATCTGACACTAGTGTTTTGGGATAAGTAACTATTGAACCTTTGGAGTGCTATTTGTAATTACAGAAGCTTCTTCTATACAGATTTATCTATAATCTGCTTTAAGAAAGCTTGAAACGACCTTTTCAAAGATGTTTATTGTTTGTATATGTTCTGTAATGCCGCCTCGATCCATTTGGGAGAGGCGGGATAAAAATAAATTTTATTATTATTATTATTATTGTAGTTGGTGTTTAATATTTAGTGTGTAGCATTTATATTTTTCTCTTTGTGTGTAATATTTATATTTTTCTCTTTGTTATATTTTTCTTTTTTTAATTTCTTTATTGTTGCAATTTGTTGTTCTGTTGTTTTCTTTGTATGTATTGTATGAATTTAAAATAAAAATTTTAAAAAGTACATGGACCATGAAAAATTTGGACTGAATTTATTAGATGGCCTAAAGTCAGCAACTACTTGTCATCCTCATTTGCAACATGACAAGCTAATGTTGCAAACTGACCTGAAACTAACAGATTACTGCTTGGCTACAGCCACCTAGGGAAATGTCTAAAATGAGTCTCTACACTGGAAGTGAAATGAAAAATCCTAAAGAAGCATCTATCAGAATAATGCTTCAGATGAAATGTGGTCAAAGTATACCATGCATCCCCTTGCAGATAAACAATACTGTATTGGTTTTGCTCCTGTCAAACCTCATTTATGACCCCAGAAGAAAGCAAATGACAAAAATATAGAAAAATTAGAGAAAATTCTATCTAGCACTTTCCTAGAATCTTATCTATCCTCTACTCAGGAAGCCTTTTTCTGAACGTTCTCCCACAAACCATACACACCACCACCTCCCTGGCAAACTGGAGTGGTACACCCCACGCAAAGGCTTACCGTTAGAGACTGCTGAATGTATAAATCAGCCACTCAGGCTCAACAACTCCCTCCACCCCTGGGAACAGAGCCTTCACGAAAGAGATCCCCTTTGGTGGGCCTGTAAGGAAAGATGGGGGTAGCGGGGACCTTCTGGTCCCGATTTTTTCCAAACCCAGGTTAACCAGAGAAAGAAGCCAGCGAGAAAAATGATCGCCCGCTGGATATGTCTTCCCCAGAACGGAGGAGCCAAACCAGAGGTAAATTCAAGGGCTGGCGACAAGGCCTCAGGCCAGCGAAGGATAGATCGGGATCAGGCCAGACTCGCTCCGGAGAGGGGCTGTGCCTCCGCTGTCAGGTCAGCGACCCCGTTTCGTCCCAGAGGGACCTCCCGGGATTCCGACACCCGCCGCGGCCCTCCAGACTGGCTCGACCGGCCACACACTCACCGCAGGCCAGCTCCGCCGCCGCCGTCGCCGCTGCCTCCACAACTGGTGTCGAGACCGCCGGCGCCAACTTCCGGTTCCTGGACCCGTAGCTCCAGTCTCACGCACCGGAAGAAGGGCCTCTCCCCGCCCGGCTCGCTTTCCCTCCAGCTGCCACGTCCTCAGTTCACGGCCTGCCTGTCCCAAGTGTCGCGATACTCGGCGCGGGAGGACCCGGATGTTGCGAAGGCGGAGGAGGAGACATTCGCAAGTCTTACGTAGAATTTTGACGTGTTTCGTTTTCGGGCGGGTTCCCCCCTCCCCGCCGTAGGGGGGTGGTGTGAGAGGGGGCCCTTTGCTTGGCTGCGGCCTTTGGTCGTGCCCTGGGGCGTTGCTTTTGAATAGCAAACGGACCCATTTGGGCAGGCGTGGTGGATCTTTAGTCAGAAGTGGGAAAATTTCGTTTCCAAGCCCTGCCTTTAAGAGAGCCAGCGAGGTATAGGTGTTTGGACGTTGGACCACGACCCTGGCGACCGGGCCCATTTCCGCACTAGCCTGTTACAGCGCTGTTATTCCATTTTCAACATCCTATGGAATCCTGGGGCCTTTGCGGCCCCTCCCTCAAGTGCAAACCCCAGGATTCCATAGGATGTTGAAAATGGAATAACAGCGCTGTAACAGGTTAGTGCGGAAATGGCCCAGGATTCGATACTCTGCTGGGCCACAGAAACTCATTGGGTAACCCTGGGCGCATCTGATACTCTCAGCCGCAGAAAACCCCTTGATAGGTTATCCTTAGGGTCGCCAGAAGACATAAACGACTAGAAGGCACACAACAACACACCCCAAAGGCACCAAATCCCATCTGATCTTGGCAGCCAAGCAGGGTCAGCCCTGGTTAGTACTTGAATGGGAGACTGCCAACAAGTATCAGGTGCTGTGGGCTACATTTCAGAGGAAGGAACTGACAAAACCACCCTTGGGTATTCCTTGGCTAAGAACCCTCTGAAATTCATCCTGTCGCCATAACTCAACAAGTGATTTGAAGACGCGTACAGAACAGGAACATTCTGTCATGTGAATCCCCACTAATGTCTTAAGTGACTCAGCCTAGTGACAACTGTAGTCCAAAAAGTAACTTCTCTAAGCTCTGCTGTGCTCTGCAACTACAGGTGCAGATTCACATCTTTAATCCCTGCAAATGGCATTTGGGGGATGAAACTAGGCTAAGATTCTCTATATTAATGTTTCACATACATGCATAAATGTAATGCGTAAATCTGCAGTGTTCTGTCATCTTAAATCTGATCTACGTAGCGTATTAATACAGCTAAGAGCTGGTTTATAACTTAATATGGCAGTGATCCACAAATTATTTAAAATTGTATGCTAGTATCTAGTTTATCGCTACTGACCACTGGGTGACCCACTAGCTCCAGCTTGGATTTTTGTTCACATCTGAACTCTGCAAGAAGTATGTCTCACAGAAGGTGATAACACTAACTGAATGACTTATTATTGTTGTTGTTATTACTATTATTATTTACTAACTGAATGACTTTGAAGTAGGCAAGTAGCCACTGCACTTTAACCGCCTTTACAATTTGCCAGGATAGTGCAAGGTTCTAATGGGGGGGGGTCTAATAGATGGATGGAAGAACATGTAGGTAAAAGTTTTCATAGAATGATAAACATGATACTGGTCTTCTTGACTAAGGCTAAGGTTAGTTTTGTTGTCCTGGTTCTGAAAATGGCCAGCTCCTGTACATCTAAGAAAGAGGGCCATGAAAGCAACAGTCCTCCCTTGTTGATCCTCAATATTTGTTAGAGATGTGTTGCCTCTGAGCTTGGAGATACTTACTGGCTATTAAACTCTGTAACATTCTCATTGTGTTTTCCAGCCCCTTGATTTTCTTCCCTTTTACATACTGTTTTTCTTCAATTTCCTCACCCCTCTTCAGGTTCTCAAGTTACATTGTTAGATTACAACTCCCAGCGTGGCAAGTAGTCCTTTCTGTAAATGCAAAATAACTTTGTCCCATGGGGTTTTCAGTATGACTGATGGGTTGGAGGATAAAATCTATTTTAAAAATAGACCACACAACATGTAACTAATAATCCAGACATTGAAAAGGCAGTGTTCTTTGTAGACAGCCACCAGCTTCGTTGCAAGAGTAAGAGAACAAAATCACCTGCACATCTAGTGACTTGGACTACAGTTGGTCCCCTCATCCCCAATATTTCTTTTTGGTTAATTTATGTATTACTTAATTGTTGGCATTATTTTTATGACATCTGCCAAAAATCATGTATTTTGGAAGCGTACATAGTTTTAGGGGAGAGACAACATGGTGTAGTAGTTTGAGCACTGGACTATGGATCCTGGAGAGCAGGGTTTGATTCCCCAGTTGGCTGTGGAAACCAATTGAGAGACCCTGGGCACTCTCAGCGCCAGAAAACCCCATAATAGGTTCACTTTAGGGTTACTTCAAGTCAGAAATGACTTGAAGGCATGCCACTACAATAGTTTTATGGAGGAAATGGGTACTGTCAAAAAGATTAATTCACTAATTTTCTGAACCATCCTTAAAAACGATTTTGTATGTACACAATAACATTACAGTACTACAAAAACAATACATTAAGAATATAGAAAAGCTATAAATGTCAATGCCAGCTTTCCCATACTCAATAAAATGATGCCATTTAGTTATAAATCTTGGTGATTTTTTTTTCTTCCATCTCTCAGTATGGCAGTTTTACATGACTTACCTAATTGTGCTAATGGTCAGACTTGTATTTAACCATTCTTTGCAATATGGAAATGTAAGTTTTCCCCATGTTTTGACTGTAGAACTAGTTTAGCAGCTGCAGATAGGTTAGACCAGTTTTAGGCATGTGCTCTTCAGCTGGTAGGAAAATGTTTCCTCACGCCCTCTTATTCCTGGGAGCCCATCCAGCTGCTGGAAATGCTACACAGAGGGCAAGAATTTTAAAACCTTTGATTGTCAAAAAACACATTTTGTATTTTTGAGAAAGAGTTGAGTATACTAGGCAACCCCTAAATCTTCCTACAAAGGTCCCTGCATTCCTTAATTACTCTGTCCAGAAAAATTAGGCTCTTTTACTGACCTGTACATGTTGCTAAGAATATTCAAGATCCTTTGCCTCATTCCTGGTCTATGAGAAAAGGGCAGGTCAAAACTGCTGTGTACATTTTCTGCTAATAACCAGCTGCATTTTCTGCACATCAGCACATATAGGATGAAGCAAATTTAATGCTATACATTATTGAACGGCAAAAAAAAAAAGGTATTTTATCTGGTAAGGTTATATAACTCAACCTTTATTTACAGGGTAGCTACAATTAATACAGTCCTAACGCCTGGTGAGGGAATTCCACAGCCTGAGGAATACATTTTATATCTTTGCACCTGTTATTGTGCTGAGAGTCCCCAGGAACTGAATGGAAGACCAATTCAGCTCTATAGTGTAAGATTTTTTTGTTGTTATGAAGAAGGTTTGCAAACATTGCCAAACCATTTGAAGGATTTTTCAAAGATAGTAATTGCTGTCAAGGGCACAATTGTCATCAAGATTAAGGTGGAGAGGGAAAGGTTTAACTTACACTCTCTTTTGCACTATGGTCCAGATTAGATTTGTCTTCCCCACTGCAGCTATCTGCCACAGGTATGGTTGCTAACTATGCCATTAGTGCAACATCTGATTTGTCTGAAGCAAGGAGAAATGTATGTGACCAAATCCCAAGGGAGATAATAAACCACTGTGCCCATGGGCCCTTGCTTATGTATGTGCAATATGCTGACCTAAAACAGGTACTCATGGAACACAAGCTACAGTACCATCATGAAAAACATACTAGCTATTATTTTGACCACCACCACCACCAACAGCTTTGGCAGAAAGGCAAAGGTCAGACAGAATAGCATGAAGGAAGAACAAAATTAGACTGTATCCCAGCCTTCCTCAACTCAACCCCCCCCACCTTTAGTTATTGGAAATTTTTTTCCTGCATATCCAGAGGGCAACAGGTTAAGGAGGGCTTCTGTGTCCTGTGTCCCTTCAACTCACAATTATGGTGACAGCACTTCTGCCCCAGTTTCAGACGAGGGACAAAAAATTTCTCTTTGGCCTGTATGTGTGGGATGAGTTTTAAAAAATAACTCTCCTAGGTAGATAAGTGTGCTGTTCAATTTACCCAAAAGAACACAGGATATGATTAAATGCAATGCCCAGTTACCCCCAGTATATAAACTGAAACATAAGACAACGACCTTCTGGCCTCAGTTGTATGTTCAAAAACAAATTTTTTGATAATGGAAAAGTATGGGGAAAAGAGGGCAGTTTACACACTAAGCAATCTGTTTATACAGCCAGCCAGATATTGCAACATACCTGGAACATGCACACATTGTTTACACTTCTCAGTCTTGTATCTTAACACATCCTACCCTCAAATTTCAGATACAAATACTGAACATCATAAATTAGATTATTATCATCTATTTAAAGGGAGTGTGGAAGCTTTTTCTTTCTCTCTCCTTTTTCTCTGCTTTTTAATTTCTAATCCATATGCTTCGTGTTTTCTTTGTGTTGTTGTTTTCCTTTTATGTACTTGTAGAATTGTAGTGTTTGGGAAAAATTAATAAAGACATCTTTTAGAAAAGGAATTATATATTGTTTCGATTTTTATTCTGGCATATCAAACTATCACTACTCTATCTTCATACTGATCATGGTGGCATTTTATACAGATAATGATAAATCTGGATTATATTAGCCCTGCAGATAATAATACACTTGATTAATGTTAGCAGTTTTAAAAAATCATTGGAGCATAGTCCACAAGGAGATTATCCTACACAAGTACCATTGAACTAATGGCAGGCAGCTCCCTTTAATTTTGTTGGCTGGCCTTGTTCAGAAGAACTTCCACTTACACGTGCCCATTGCTGTACATTAAAGAAATGCAGTTTGCTTTGACTTAGGTCAAAATCTGGAGGTTCAGTACAGTATGGTGAATAACCAAAAGGAAAGCCCATAGGCTTCCAAGTTTTATTGCAATGCTTAAATCAAATCCTCTCCAGCTGGAAAAGTGTGAGACAATGCTCTGGAAAGAGACAGGAGGTGCACTATTTTCAGCCATGCTTTAGTAAGACATTCAGGGTCTATTGCAGGCTAGGAGTGGGGGTGGGGGGATGAGCACAGAGGGTGAGATTGACAAGATGCATGTGCAAAATGACACTGGCCTCTTACCAAAAGTGGAATCAAAACGGCTGGTGACAATCTGCTCAGCAGCTGGAGGTCTAGAAGAGTATGGAGCATTGCTCTTGCTGGACTAAACTTTCCTGTGCGTGAGCACAAGGGGTGTGTGGGGAAGCAGGGGCTTTCATGCAGACTTAAGAAGGTAGATGCTACTTGCAGCAATGGAAGCAGAAAGCACCATCCTTTAAGAGCTGGAGGTTTATTTTAAAGAGGGGACACTGGTCAGACAAAAAGAAAGAAAACCTGCTGAAATCATGGGAGCTGAAGAAGAAGTGGTTGTCACACTTTCTGGAGGGGCCCCTTGGGGCTTTCGGCTTCAGGGGGGCTCGGAGCAGAAAAGACCTCTTCAAGTATCAAAGGTAGGAAAAGAAGGTATACTCATTCTCTCTGGGAAAACACAAGTTTGAATATGTGTAATATATTCCAAGAGAACTGTTTCTGTTGCAGGAGCCCAGATTTCCAGGGCAGACAGTATGTCTGCAAACTACCAAATATTATCTTCATCCAAAGGCTGCAATCCTTTGCACGCTCATCTATCGTAATGTAACGGGTCGTACTTCCAAACAGACATGTAGATTATTATTTTTATATTTATCTCTATCCTACCTTTTTCCCAGTTTGGGACTCAAAATGGCTTACAGCAAATTCCAAAACATATTAAAAATCCACAGAGTACTAAAGTTAAAATGAGACTAAGGAAAACCAGATTAAAACATAATTTAAATGGACACACACACACCAGCACATTATTTGGTTGGATGGCCCTACATATTCAAATACATCAAATGCTAGTCTAATTGGAAAAGTTTTCTGTGAAAAGAAAGTAAGAGGATTGCGCTTCATGAAAAAGGTAGGCAATGGGTAACTGGTGTGCTTCATGTGTCTCCTACACCGCCCTCTTCAGCCAATTTTATATCAGGATGTTTTGTTTTAGGGGGTTTGTTTTATTGTTTGGGGATTGTTTTGTTTTTGCTTTGTTTATGATTTTAGTCCTGATTATTGCACATTTGACATGTTAAGGCACAAGGAATGAAAGCAAAGTAAGAAGAAACCCAAATTGAGTAGGGAGAATGTGCAGATGCAACATTTCAAAATAGATTTCTCAAATTATTAATATAAAAACATTTAAGCTGACTACATAAGTTTTTGGAAATAATCAGGAAGGAAATTTAAAACAGAGCATGAAAAAATCCTGAGAGTTCTAGTCTACACATACAGTACAAATCCCCTGCAAAATTGCAGATGGCACAGTAAAAGAACTGTTCTGTCTTTTCTTTCATATCGATAGGATAGTAAGCATTTTAAGGTGATACTTGCCTGCTGTAACAAAACTATGCATCACTGAAATTTAAAAGAAGTGTGCTTTTCACCTATCAGCTTTATCCATACACAAATGTATTCAACATTTGTTTTAAAATTCTTCAATTCTTACATAATGATTTTTCAGATCCAAGCAACTTAAAATAAGAATGGCATGAACAAAGTGGGTGCAGTGTATCTATTTAACATTTGCTCATTCTATGTTAATGGAAATCAATAAAATTGATGATGGTCTTTCATCCATAAAAATTTTTCAAGGAAATCTTTAATCTTTGCTTTGGGGCACCATCGAGATTCTAGATACTGAGTAACGGAGAGCACCAAGATCCTGAACAAGATTGCATGTGCCATATGGCCTGCCATGTATCACTTAAGCCAGCCTGTTACACTTGGGGGATAGATGACATGGTCCTCCTGTCAGTGCAGGATTCAATGCCAGTCTTGTACAAGCACCATTTTGTTATTCGCCTGAGGTGGCAACATGAACAGAATCATTCAACTGATCTCATGTATGAGAACCAAGCATGTCTCATTGTCTTTAAGAAATGATATATCCATAAGTAATTAAAGAATGTCATGGTACTTGGGATTGTCAAGCAATGTCCAAGAAGAAGGGAGAGCTTATAAATATAGGCTGCTGGAGTAAGAGGTCACTGTCTTTCATTTGTCTAAGTTACTATCAGCTGTTCAACCTGATTAATTTGTCCTAATTCAGGTAAAGTTAGTCATGATTAATATCACACTAAAAATAGTGGCATCTGTTAATTTTATGTAAGTACTTTGTTTTAAAGAGAACCAGTTGTGATTAATTTAAGCTACATGGTGCCATATCATCTGCCTTATCATCTGCTGAGTAGCAAAAAATGCAGCAGCCACTGATTTATTTATATACATAGAATCATAGAATTGTAGAGTTGGAAGAGACCACAAGGGCCATTGATTCCAACTCCGCTGCCATGCAGGAATATATACCATCAAAGCATTCCCAACAGATGGCCATCCAGCCTCTGTTTAAAAACTACACTTCGAGGCAGCACACTCCACTGTCGAAATGCTCAGGAAGTTCTTCCTAATGTTTAGACGGAACCTCTTTTCCTGATGTTTAAAGCCATTGCTCTGTGTGCTAGTCTCTGGAGCAGCAGAAACAGGCTTGCTCCATATGCTATCCCTTCAAATAGCTAACCATAGCTATCATGCTATATCTTGCTCTTCTGTTATATGTACCTGCAGTAGGGGTGGAGAAAGTGTGGGTCTCATTTTCATGCCTGCCAAGTCACTCAGGACACCTCCATCGTCCCAGAAGGTAAACAAAAATTGGCCCAGACCATAGTAGTTTTGCTGCCTTTATCCCAGTCTGCCCCAAATTGGCTGAAACTGGTCACAACCCAAACTGGAGATGATATTATATCACTTCCACATACCTTCCAACTATCTTGCTGTGTCGGAACACTTCTAATTAATCTTCTGTTGTTCTACGTCTTCAGATGTTTTTAAAATGTTACAGTTTCTCTCCCCTCGTTTCCATCTTCCCCCTTTCCTCAGCTCACTTCAGTTGCAGCACACTGAGTTCAAAGTGCAGAAGTAGTTTTCACTTAGTTAATTCAGCAGGGAAGAGAGGAATGGAAGGGACAGAATCTTGCCTTTCCTTGTAGACTCAGACAAAAGCAAAGTGATGCAGCTCGTACTAGCTTGTCAGTTCTTCCACATTAATAACATTTGCCATCTTGGCTATACTCTGAAATCACTTGGGCACATGTGTCCTGATTTTCATCTGTAAAATGTTAAGAGGGTATGCTTTCAGTTGTGGAAAAATACCAGCGTAGCCTGGAGCACAAATTCATGGAGGCAAAAATACTGATCCAGTTGCCCACACCAATCTACAGAGAACAATATACCATAACTATACCACTGTACAAAAATAAAATAAAATAAAATAAAAATAAAATAAATAAAATAAAATAAAATAAAATAAAATAAAATACAAGCATTTCTAGAAGCACTAAAATACAACAATTTCTAGAAACAATAAAAAGTAACTAATACATAAAAATCAAGATAGTTGGGGAGTATGATAGCAGTGAAAGAAAAGAGAAAAGCTGCTAGGATAGCAGACATCATGTTTTACTCTGTGTAATTCTATTATTACCTGATTCTGTACACCTCCCCAACAGCATATAATATGCCATTGTTTTGCCATCATCACTGGCTGGCAATTTGTTTCCAAGTCCACTCCAGTGTGTGTTATAAGGCCCTTTAGAGACTGACATTAAATTATCAGAAGTTTGTCTGCTATCACAGGTACCCACCTGGAGCCAGAGATCATTTCTATTGGCCCTTCTCCATCTTTTCCACTCCATCAACTGAGATATGATGAGTGATTACAGGGAAAAGGGCCTTTTCAGTCAGGGTTCTCTCATTTCTAGAAAGCCTTCCCCAGAAAGTGTTATCTAGCACCTTCTTTTGGACACCAGGGAAAGACCTTTTAATTTCCCCAAAATGTTTGATGTGGGAAATGCTGTGTGTTTTAATAACTTCTTCTGAACATTTTACTTATTTATGTATTCATTCATTAAGTTTATATCCTGCCTTTATCTTACCACAGGATCCAAGGTAGCTTATAATTGTTTAAAATAAAAGTTTAGCCAAAAAGTTATATTACAAAAGTTTTTAAAAATTAAGCAGTTCTATTAGAAGCACACACTGTTTAAAATACATTTAAGATATAACTGAAAACATACAAAATGAAAACATAGCACATCACTCTCAAACACTCTTCTGCCATACAATTAAAAATCAAAGTCCTGCCTAAACAGAAAAGTCTTAGCTTCCTGGTGGAAAGAGAGCAGGGAGGGGGCTAATGGACCTCCCAGGGAGTGTAGGCCCATAGCTTGGGAATGGTCACAGAGAATGGCCCCTCCCTAAACTGCAAACCCCAGGATTCCATAGGATGTTGAAAGTGGAATGATGGTGCTAGAACAGTCTAGTGCGGAAATGGCCATAGTCTCTCCAGATATGCTTGAAATGGTGGGAGAAACCCTTCCCCTGCAGATGTGCTTGAAATGGTAGAGCATAGGCAGGCTCAGATAGGGAGACATGGTTTTTCACATAGTCTAGTCCCAGGCTGTGTAGAGTTTTACAAGTCGTAATCAGCACTTTAAATTCTGTCTGGAAATGGACCAGTAGCCAATGAAGCTATTGGTTTCAACAGGGGAGTTATATCATCCCTGCAAGGAAACTAGAGTGGTATAGTGGTTTGAGGGTTGGACTACAACTCTAGAGACCAGAGTTCAAATCCTTGCTCAGCCATGAAAACCCACTGGGTGACCCTGGGCAATCACAATCTCTTGTAATCAAAAAGAGGACCACAAAACTAATATTTTAAACAGAGAAACACGGAAATTTTGTTTCTTTAGGAAGGCCCCCTCCTCTCCTTTTCATCTTGTTGAATTAATTTAGTGCAAAACTCTTTTGCAATTGAAATAGTTTGCAGCACTTGAAGTAAATCAAAGAGAAAGGTAGAAAGTGGGAGGATGAGGAAGAAATTGGAACATTTTAAGTGTAGCTGAGAAAGTGAGGTAGTCTCAGAGGAAGCCAAAGACTACCTTCCTGAACAAATTCTGCCAAGAAAACCCCATGATAGGCCTTAAAGTTGCCTTAAGTCAGAAATGACTTGAAGGCATGCAACAATAACAACGATCCCAGCAACCAGACCCAGTTAGCAGTCTGGATCTGCTGATGTTTCTAGCTTCCAAAGGCAGCTGTTTAGAATGCATTACACGTAATCCGAAAAGAACGTAATCAAGGCACGAGTCCTGTAGCCAGATCTGGCTTCTCAAGGAACAGGCACAGCAAACACAGTTAATCTCAAAGGTACAAGATCCCTTTGCATAGTTTTAACTGTATAAATGCACTCCTGGCTACTGCTGGAATCTAGGTGGCCTTCTATTGTGTTATTGATTTTTTAAAATTGTACTTTAACATTTCATACCCTCCACCTGTCCCAATTTGTCCCAATCAGCCCCTGTTAATTCTCTACCACCTCACTTTCTCAGCTAAACTTAAAATGTTCCAATTTCTTTCTCATCCTCCCACTTTCTACCTTTCTCTTTGATTTACTTCAAGTGCTGCAAACTATTCCAATTGCAAAAGAGTTTTGCACTAACTTAATTCAGCAAAATGAAAAGGAGAGAAGAGGGCCTTCCTAAACCCAGTACAAAATTTCCATGTTTCTCTGTTTAAAATAGTAGTTTTGTGGTCCTCTTTTTGACCACAAGCTGATATGCAAAAAAGGCGCAAAGAAAACAGATGAAGGAAAAGTAGGAGAGATGAGAGACCATATAGTACAAGCAGAAGAATGTAAGAAGTGAGGGAGGTGTGCTTTGCAAGTGCACAATGAGAGGTGAGGGAAGGAGTAGAAAAGATGGAAGAGGGAGTGACTCCAGCGGCAGACTGCAGGAAGCGAGGGAGTGACCCATTATGAGAGTGCCTGGAAAGGCGGGGGGACAGTAGGAGAGGCAGGAAGTGAGATTGGTGGAGTGCCAGAAGGTAAGGGAAAAAAGTGAGTAGGAGAAGGGAGAGTGAGGCGAGGGAAGGAACAGAAGGGAGGGGAAAGAGGGTGAGAGGTACAGTCAAAGGGTGCAACAAGCCAGAGAGGTAGGCGTGATGAGGAGAAATGTGCAAAAGTGGAGTCACAAGTTGAGGAAGGAGGGAAGAGGAAGGAGGTGAAGCAGCAGAGTGCAAAGAACAAGAGAGAAGAACATGTCTGAGGCATGAAGTGAGCCCCAGAAGGAGGGGGAAATGATGGTGGAAGAAGTTAGGAATACAGAGAAGGAAACAAGAGGACAGCAGCAGTAGCCAGCAGCAGCAGAGGTCCTCCTGGAGGAAGGGAACTGTGAAATTAATTGCTCCAGTATTCTGTTCCTGAAGTGGCCACCTCATGCTATTATTCCAAGGAAATGAGGAGCTGGGAAAAGGTAAGAGGAAAGGATAAACAGAAGCTTATTTTAAAAGATTTTTGTAAAATGGATCTAAACAATTATAAAGAAAAGATAAAGACGTATTGATAGCCTAATTCCATATTTATTTCTCTTGGAAGTATGGTTTGGGCATTTGAACTGCTTCCTAAGACATATATGTCCTACTACGTTAACTCGGCATAAGAGAGGAATACCTCTACAATGTAAACCCTACCAGAGGGAAAAAAAGCAGTTATAAGGGTGAAGATAAAGAAATAATTTATGTCCAGAAGTACAAGGGTGGTGTTAAGTTTGGCGGGGACGAGGGGAGGAATCTGCCATGTTAGATCAACATTGGTTTTGATATTTCTTTTTCTTAGACCAAGCAATGCTTTTTAAAGTTTTCAAGGGTGTAATTGTGTTAGTCTTTTGTAGGGCATAGTTCTTACCATTTTGTAGCCAAGAGTAGCTACCCATAATGATTAACAAGTTTAATTTGGTATAAGGTTTTGGAGACTGCCACCCACATCATCATATGCCTGGAGCATTGCCTCATTTGGCACATATTTATGCACATGGTTGGGGTGGGAAGATATAATTAGGTTAGAGGGAGTACAAATGTAAAAAATACAAACATTTATACATACCTTAACTGCCATTAACAAATGGCAGTTGGTGAGAGAACAGACATCCTAGAACAAATGAGGTTAGGAAGTACATTTTGATGGAAAATCAAATAGGTGAAAGCAATTTAAAGTACACTATTTTCTAGTTATAATAAATTCAATGTCTCTGCAGGAAATCAGATTGTACTTTTTCCCTTCAGTTCCTTAGATTTCTCTGCATCTTGCCCTGTAAATCGGGTGGTACTCCTTATAAGAAACCTCTTGTGATATTTTAATGAGTCTAAATATTTTTTTGCTATCAATGATGGCAAAAAAATCAGTGATCTGACGAGAGTACTACTGGAAGTACATGCCCCACAATATATTAATATTACTGTAGTTTTTGTTTTATTTCTACAGGCTTAGGAATGTACATTTTCACTTCACATGGTTTCCCTCTCCTTATTAATTCCCTCAGCAACTCTGCAAAATAGTTCTGCTGAGAGGCAGTGGTGGCCCAAGGTCACATAGTAAATTCCATGACCAAGTAGAGATTTGAACCTGGGTCTTCCTGCCCCAACTCCATTCTCTCAGATCAGTTGTAACTGTAAAAAATGATATGATTGTGAAACAAAGTGGAAGAAAAAAATTGCAATAATTAATGTGCCTAATTTGCATAATTAGAATGTAAATTATTGTGATCTGCATATGAGGAAGCGGAAGGTGACCTTATGGAGAAGGCAAACAGCACTGGAAAAAGAGGCTGCTCAGAGCTGGTAGATTTTGTCTGCCTTCCCTTGATACTGCCGCACAATCATGGAAAAAGACCAACTACTATTGCAGTGCACCAGTTGGCTAGTCTATATAAATATTTTAGGACCAGATTTTCATATTATATATTGTATATATAAGATTATAATCAGGGAACAAGGGAGAAGGAAGAAAAAGAAGAATATATATACACACACACACATATACATACATACATATATATATATACTCATAGATATAAAGGATATTGATACTAGAGGCAGAGGAAGTCAAGAGGAGTAAAAAATTTAATATAGTATTAGAGAGTGAAGAGCTTAAAGGAAGAATTAGTCAATAAAGAAATAATAGATTGTAGTTAAATCTATGGTAAGAATGATATTATGATACAAATGTAAACATTCTGATTTTTCTTTAATTTTATTGATTTTTAAAGTTAATGGATATATGCAGTGTTGATGGCATGATATTAAGAATATATGTAAATTTAATAAAAATTATGATAAAAAATAAACACTCTTTTTTTCTAAAAAATCAGTATGATTAGAGGTGATTTTCTTTCCTCAACAGTTGTGTACAGCAGTGGTTCCCAACTTGGGTTATGTGTACACCCAGGTGTACACACCAGGACATTTAGGGGTATGCAAAATAATGATGATGATGATGATGATGATGATGATGACAGGGAAAGGCTCCAATTCTTCTCTCTGTTAGAGGGTTGGAAGGGCACACAGGCAAGGAGAAGCCGCTCACCTCCTCAGAGCTGAGTCTGGTTCACTTTGAAGGATAGACTTAAGCAAGGCTGCCTCGCTCCGGTACCAAGGAGGAGATGAATGGCTGGGGCCTGAGAAGGTGGAGAGAGGCCTGTCTTGCATCTCTGGGAACCACTAGTCTTTTCCTCAGTACTGGAGGGGGGAAATCTGTACCACCCACTGTAAATGCAGGTTGGGACCAAGATGTGTGTGTGTGTGTGTGTGTGTGTGTGTGTGAGAGAGAGAGAGAGAGAGAGAGAGAGAATGAGGGAAAGAAAAGTGTGGTTGTAATTATGATGGCTACTTCTGGAGGGATGAGGTCATCAGAGGTGGAAGACAAGTTTGAGGGCTTGGTTCGTACCTGTTTTTTGACATCTTTGGCTATCTATGTTTTCTTTAGGGGTAGCGTGGACAGGCTGGTTGATGACACCCTTTCTTCCCAGTCCATCTTGCCTGGGGGAAGCAGTGAGGGGAAAAAGTTGAGAGAGGGCCTTGTGGTGGAAATGTTAAGCTATAAGCAGTTGCATCTTTTATCCTTCGCTGGCCTCAGCCGGTGCTCATACTTGGGGTGGGGAAGCAGGGGAGAATAGCCTGTCAGCTTGCCTCAAGGGATCTAAGATGGAGCAGCTCAGGCTAGGGAAATGAAGGAGAATCAATAAATGGGAGTTGCTGTGGTGCCTGTTTTTCTCAGCAGAGCACATTAAGAAAATGGAGACCTGCAGGCACCACAGTCAGTCCTGTGAACAGTGTTCAATGGGTGAGTTCTTCTGGGTCTTCTCTATGTCTCTTCGCTTTGTCATTATTTTAAGTTTTAAATTAATGTTTCCATTTGTCTATTATCAGACAGGATCAGTGTCTGAAAACTGGCACAGTAAAAAAAGGTGAAACATAATGTGGACAGTGCCCAATCACCTAGACGTTTTCAGTGCAAAACAGTAATAATAATTAATTAATGTAATGTAGTTTTTAATGTCATCTGTGAGGTATTTTCATTGTTTCTTTTGAGTTTTGAATCTAAATATATATGTACTGTCTGTTCACCTTATTATTCCATTGCTTCTTAATCCATTAGGCTATTTATTTACAATTACAACATATAAATTTGAAATAACAGCAACTAGATTAATTACAAACATGCTGTTAATGTGAGGAGTACAATTTATGGAAATGAGCTACCAAGGGGTACACAAGTAAAAAAAGGTTGAGAACTAATGTTCTGTCCTATAATGCCCATTTTATATTATGTATGCTCAACGCTCACACCAAACATTTCAAAGTAGAGGAGTTTTCAACTTTAGAAAGATACTCACTGTCCTGCAACCACATCTATTGGAAATTAATTTGCCCTTTGTTATATTTCTTCTACCCCCTTTTAGTCTATCCTATGCTGAAGTAGGTTGAAAACAGAATAACCAATACTGCGTTGATCTTCATTGTATCATACAGTATTGTTGTGTTGCACCATTTTCTATATCGGGTTATGTACTATGGAGTACACTTCACCTCAAATCTGCTCACTCCATAGAACACATTCTGTGTTGTGATTACAGAAGACGGGAAATGTTCATATTGTTGGATGTGGCTTTCTAAAACTAGACTGCTCAGGATAACAGAGGCCCAGTACATCAGCTACCAATGGTATGGTGGGATTCCCTATAGGCATCAGTAGGACTACTTTTAGGTCAGCAGATCATGGCACAGAAGCCCTAACACCTGTCCCTGTTTCTGCTATCAAGAGAAGAGGACTTTAAAAAACAAAAAATCTTAATTATATTTAAGATCAGTATATTACACATCTTCAGCAGTTATTGTAGTGTGTGTGGCATTAGTTCTTGGCAATTACTTTGGTTTTTGTTCTTTCATGAGCCAAGAAAAATGTTGCTCTTTGCTGTTGCTTCTCAGTGTCAAGTGTTTTGTATATTGGTTTGCTTTTAAGAAAAGAAGTCCTCCCATTTTTCTTTGTGTAACATGTTATCTACTGGTTTTTCTTGTTTGTCAAAATAAAACCAAAGGTTTTCGTTGCCTCAGTCCAGTGGACAACAAAATCCTACTGAAACTACTAGGATTCAAACACATTTTTGATTATGAGCTGCAGACAAGAGTGCATGACTTTTATAGGCTTCTGCCATCCTTAGTCTGTTATAATACGTTCAGTCTGTTGAACCAGGCCCAGCCTTTACCATAGGGTTAGACAATCCAATGCCCTTCAGAACATGGGACTGTAGCTCCCATGCACATCCCTGATCATTAACCGTACTCACTGGAGTACTGTTAGTATCGGAGGTCCAAATAGGCTTGACTGCCTCTCTTCTAACATGAGGCAATAAAATAGGAATCTAAATACAGTTGCTTTCCCCAACTAGAACAGAATAATTCAACTGCTGGATTCAGTCATTTCATTAATGAAATTCACATAAGGGATGACCTGTTGTGGTGGTGGTGGTGGTGTGCCTTCAAGTCATTTCTGACTGATGGAGCTTTTCTGCACTACACTGTTATAGTGCTATTATTCCACTTTCAACATCTTATGGAATCCTGGGGTTTGCAGTTTAGGGAGGGGCATTTTGCATTCTCAGCCAGGAAGCTCTTTGGCCTCAGTAAACTACAAGCCTCAGAATTCCACAGGATGTTGAAAGTGGAACAATAGCACTATAACAGTGGAGTATGGAAAGGCCCATGGTGACTGTAAGGCAAACCTATCATGGAGTTTTCTGGGGCTGAGAGTGTGTGATACACCCAAGTGGGTTTCCGTGGCTGAGCGGGGAATCAAACTTGGTCCCCAGGGTCGTAGTCCAATGTTCAAACAATTACACCATGCTTACTCTCAAGTGATGACTTACCATTCACTAACTGGTTCAGTGGTTCTTCTGTAATTGGGATGAGTAATTGGATTTGGGCCATGGTTTGGCACTTCTCTCTTTTGACTTTTAATAACTGTGAGCATCAGCTACCCAATGAGGATCTGGACATGAGGAGAAGGATTAATCTTTTGCAATACTCCTTTGGTCCTAATGAAAATTGTCCCCCTGTTGTTCTTGGATACAAGAAGGAGGTGCCCATGGGCACCCATGGAGGAAGAAAACTGTTATAACAGGGTGGCACAATGCATGCAGTTTTCCAAGTGAATGTCATAGTACACTGTTGGATATACTTTAGCTGGCTCTGATGCTCCCTCTTTGTCCCATTGTTACACTGAAATCTTTTTGCTTTATCAGTTAGAATTGAAATGTTTAGTGATGTGTTTTTCTAGATACATACTTGGTAAATGACAATAACTCACAAGGACCACCCTGTCTCCACAACACAATAGATGCTACGCCAATATACAACATACCTCTCAGAGTCAGAAAAAAAGAACTCCACAGGGACTCCTCTTGATGGTTAACAGAACTTGACTTCTACAGAGAATGCTCAGACAGAAATAATTTGTAAAAGACAGTTTACCACACGATTTCAGCTACAAGGTGTGATAATGGGGTTTCCCATTATCTAGGTTTATCAAAGGGAGATACTTCTCTCTTCAGGTAAACCAAGGGTTAATGAGATGTTAGGATTACATCAAGGGTCACAGGGTGAGAGTTGACCAACCAAAAGGAAAGGGTCAGCATCACAGGTCACAAAGTGAGAATTGACCAACCAAAAGGAAAGAGGTGGGCATCTTGGAGATGCTTCCAGATCCTTCCAAGGAGGAAAATATAAAACTTCTGAGAGGCCATGTGGCCAGAGAGAGAGAGAGAGAGAGAGAGAGAGAGAGAGAGAGAGAGAGCGGGGCCAGTGGAGCTGGCAGCATGCCCTGTCTCCTGGACCCCCCCTCTCTTCTCCTTTAGACCATCTACGCCTATAACCTAATTGTGAGTAACTAGAAATAAGTAGTTAGTCACGTTAGGGATGTTGTTATTTTGGGAATTGGCTGATCTTAAGAATGTATCTGTGCTGTTATATTTGTTTTGTAAATTCTTGTAACCAAGTGTACCTGGGAGAAGGGGAGTCTCCCAAGTGTGATATTGTTTATTTGCATGCCTTGATTAAAACACTTTTATAAACCTCCGTTTCTCTCCATTTCCATGCCAGGGTTGGCACACGCTACATAGGACCTCTCACTCAGGGGAGGGGGGAGGTGGAAGTTCCTTACGCTTAGAGATTGGGCAGGGTCCCTCCTGTCCTGTCCAAATGATTCTTAATTCAGGGGGATGGTGGCAGCATACCTGATAGAGTTGGGGAGATTGCCAGTCGTTCCATGCGTGGAAGTCAGCTTTGGAAGGCTGGCAAGAACCCTAGTAAAACACTGGGAGGGAATTTCCAGTTTTGCAAGGCTGGAAGTCAACTTAAGAGACTGGAAATAAACCTACAGTGTCACACAAGGAATAAGATGCTATACACAGTCTCAGGAAGAATGCTAATATTGTCATCAAAGAGACTGACAAAGCAATCATCATTGTGGACAAATCTAACTATATGTAGGAGGCTAAGAGAGAAGCATCCAACAGTGTATTTTACAGAATCCCATATAATGATGAATACCTCAAAGAACTCAGACTACTAAGGGAATTTCCCGCAAAAGTGCAGAATTGACACACCCCAGAAGCATCTGCCAAGCACATTCTGTCTATTATCCTAAATACATAAACAGGGCAACCCTAAATGGCTTAATTTCAAGCATTGGAACAGTCGCAGTTTGTGGCTCTGGAAATATGGACAATAGCCTTAGACCATATGCCACCAACACTCTTTGCTATGTGAAGGACACTACTGACCTCCTACAGAAATTACAGTACATCTACAACCTCTAGGGAACACCATCTTAGCTAGTATGGATGTGGAATCCGTATATACTAACATCCCAGGCAAGAAGGTGTCAGAAACATCATTTCAGATGGGAATCACAGCAGACCTAGCCACCAAGGTTGGGCACTTTGTTCTCGCACACAACTGCTTCACTTTTGGTAATAACATATACCTTCAACTTAACAGTACTATCATTGGCACAAACATCGCACCACAATATGCCAACATCTTCATGGCTGACCTGAAACAACACTTCCTTAACTCTTTCACCCAAAAACCTCTCCTCCACCTCAAGTACATTTGGACTATGGAGATGACTCACTCAAGACATTCCATCAGAATTTCAACAACCTGAAACCCTGTCATTGTTCCTAGCCTGGAACTATCCATAGAATAAGTTCACTTTCTGGACACCACCATACAGCTACAAAATGGAATGTCTAAGCACCACACTATATCACAAACCTACTGACTGCTACACTTACTTATATGCCTCCAGTTTCCATACTGAACACACTACCAAATCCATAGTTTACAGTCAAGCCTCTAACAGGATGGCATCTGCTCAGGCCCATAAGAAAGGAACAACAATCTCATTGAATTACAACAAGCATTCCTCAAGCTACAGTACCCACCATAGGAAGAAAAACAAAATGAAACAAAATAAAACAGAAAACAGATAGTAAACAAAAATGCTGCCCTCTTAATGGCTCTTGTTAGCAGACCTTTGCTTGCCTACAGACAACCTCTCAGTCTCAAACAGCTACTTCTCTATAAGAGGAAACACAACATGGATGGGGAGGTGGTTGTAGGACTTTGCCACAAACCCAGATGCCAACTCTGCCCATATATTTACTTGGGAAATGTTATCACAGGATCTAAATCACATCAGCCACAATATTGGAGTTATAGTTGGCCCTCCATTTTAATGGGGTCAACATTTGTGGATTTGATTATGTTATTATTTGATTTTATTCATTTTTAAAACAATCTTACTGTATTTGCCTCTGCTCTCTCTGAATCTCTAGGTCCTCCACTTCTGGCAGAAGTGGATCATAGAGCTGTACTGGAGGACCTAGAGATTCCTAGAGCGTAGATTTCTCTAGGCATTACTAGGTCTTCCAGAATGACTCTATGACCTACTTCCACTGGAAATTGATCAAGAGATTCCCAAAGAAATATTCTCGGGTTAAAATAAATTATGTTCATGATTTTGATTTTGATTCATGGTTTTTCCACTGTATTTCAAGTAGTTTTTCTACTTTTGCATGGGTCTTGCACTCCTAACCCCCATGAAAGTAGAGGGCTAGGACTGTACTTTCATTTGCTCATCTTCTAATGTGATGTATGCCATCTTTTGTCAACATTGTCCTTCAGAACTCTGCACCTGGCAAACAGACCAGTATCTGCACCTGGGGGATAAAATGACATAAATCAGACATTGGAAATGGAAATAGGCAAAAACCAGTTGCAAAACACTTCAGTCTTTCTGGACATTGCATCTCAGACTTCAGAACTGCCGTCCTTGAACAAAACAACAACAACATAAAAACCACTGCAAAGGAAGACTGGAAAAAGAAACAGCAGGGCTGGAATATCAACACTGCAATATCCACGTACTCCAGTGGGTATACTGGCATGCTGCACATATTATAACACCAAGTTAACACCTCACGCTCATGAGGGCTCTCTTCCCCATTTATCACATCTCCTTTCTAGTTCCCAATCTGCGACATACTACATTTCAGTAACTTGCTCCACCATTCATATAGTTATCTATTCACCTTAGCTTTAGGAAATATCCTTTCTCCTACCTGTTTCCCCAGTGACCATAATTAAAACTAAATACGTCGCCTCATCGCCATATCCATGAGTTTTGTATTTCTATTGCTATTCACACACATAACCTGCTCATTCATAGATATAAGTGTCTGTTTCTAGGCACTTCACTCCATGCATAAAGTAGACTTAGTCCACTAGCTTCTTTCTCTCAGTTAGCCTCAAAGGTGCTACAAGATCCCTTTCCATACTGATCCAGACTAACACGTTACAGCTGTGCCTTTGAATAATGAGTAAATATCACTCTTTTTGTAACTTTTCTACCAGCATAGTGTAAGAAACTGAAAAGTATTAATCAAACTGAATTAACACCAACAATTATAAAATAAATAGCAGGCTACTTACCAGTGCAGGCTGTTTTGCACTATATATCCTCATATAGTCTATTGGGACCATGCTAACAAAACACCTTCCTTGGGAAAACTGAATGAGTCCATCTCTTTTGACCTATAGCAGTGGTTCTCAACCTGTGGGTCCCCAGATGTTCGTGGACTTCAGCTCCCAGAAGCCCCAGCCACTATGGTCAATGCTCAGGGCTTTTGGGAGCTGAAGTCCATGAACATCTGGGGACCCACAGGTTGAGAACCACTGACCTATAGGCTATGGGTATGGAGTGTGTAGCCTTGCAGACATTGCTGGACTGCATCCCCCATCAGCCATTTCCAGCATAATCACTGGTGAGGAACATTGGGAACTGCAGTGCAGCAACAGCTGGAGGATCACACATCCCTCCCCACTCCATCAGGGTTTTGGATATTTTAAATGTTGTACTCTACTGCTGCTATAAATAGACTTCAGTGTTGCTCTGCTTTTAAACTTCTTTTAAACTTTTCAATTTTTTATTATTTATTTATTTATTGCATTTTCGTGTGATACTATTTCAGAGTTATGTTGCAAGCTGCCTTGGTGACTCTTGACTCTTGTAGCCCAGATGCAGAATATAGATCTAAATGAATCTAATATACAAAAGTTAAAGTTTATCAGTATGTCTGTTTGTCTGTATCAGGCAAAGAGTTCATATGATTGGCTGCCTAAGAAGATTCTATGGAATCCTGGGGTTTGCAGTTTAGGGAGGGGCCTTTAGAATTTTCAGCCAGAAAGCTTTTGGGCCTCAGTCAAATGTGCCTCTCTTGAATAAGCTTGCTGCTATGGAAATAAGGCCTAGCAGCAAGAAGGAGGGCAGTACATTCCCTCAGGAACCCAACTTCTGCATGTTAATAACTCTGAATACAGATTGGATTGAGGAATATGGGGAAAAGTTACAGATAGTGGACAAGACAGTTTGGGGAATTACAGACACAGGATCTCAAATCTTTCTAACAAGTACTACCTATGAGAAAATAAAATCCCAGCAATGCCGGGTATGTACACTAGGAGATAAATAAATCTGCATGTAGGACTGCAGAATAGGCCTCCAAGTTCATGTTGAACACTCAGAGGCTGCCCTTTGGGGGGATCCTAATATCCACACCAAGGCTACCATGTCTGGAGCAACAGCCAGTATTGTTACAGCCTAATCCAATGTGCTTAAAAAATTAGTTCAGAGTGTATGAGCTGGTCAGATTCGAAGGCCTTTGTAGAAGTGGATATGGGCTTGCTTTACATCAGAAAAACATTTGATGAACATAAGACTGTGCATTGTTTCATTAAACGAATGGAAACTTCGGTAAGGAGCTGAGGCATGGGAACCTGCTGTGAGTCAAATGATGTTGAACTCTGCTCATTGTGGCAGCTGCTGATTCTGCTGAATTTGCCCTTCGGAGGAGTCAGGTTATGATACTTAATATTTCATTTCCATTCCAGTGGAACAGCTGTTGTTTAGAACTTTATCTACCCATCAGTGTCCTGCAGGAATATGTATTATCCCTCTCTGTTGCTATTCTTAGGTTTCACTATAGGGAGTGTGATATTTCTGCATGATCTGGATTTTTGGCAATATTTATTTTTAATTTGCAATATGCATTACATATCTTTTGTGGCATTTCCCTCTTCAAATTGCAATATGTGGCCCTTCCTTCCTGGAAAATTGCAGTTTTACTCCCGCATAATATGTTTGTAGCTATTGAGACTGTTTTATGTAACTTGGTCACCTCTTGTCTACTGGTTGTGATGAAAACAGAAGTATGAGAAGAATCCAGTCTCCTTCTTTGGATCACAGGTAAACTCTGGAACACAGGATTAACTTATCCATAGAGTTTGCAGTAGTAGTACAGGGGTTCAGAAACCATTTTGGGCAAGTCCACTCTCTCCTGTCTGGTAAGAGATCTTATATAAATTCAGTATGTTTACAACAGCTCTGATATGTGATTGTTGGCAGTATCAAAATAATTCAGGAACAACTTTGTCACACAGATTGAAAAGTACCTGATGTTGCTGCAGTGTTACTCAGATGAATGTGACCTTAATTTTTGTATCATGGTTAATATCTACCAAGTGGAGGGGGGTGTTTTTTTTTTTTTTGCATTGCTGGGAATGTTAGTGCCCTATATCAGTTTTAAATGGGGACAATAGATTCTGAATTTAGGGTTCCCCATCTTTGCCTATTTTAATCCTGCTGATATTTTTTTCCCTTTTGGAGGGCCACAAGGAGGAAGGATCCCAGAGGAGGTGACAGGTGCAGTTGTCTAGCCTGGCCCTTCTGAAATATAATTTAAAGATGGATGGGATCATAGGAGAGTAGGTTTTTAGAAAGTGAAATGAAGGCTGCACTCAGAGCACTTGGGAAAAATAAATCACCAGGAACAGATGGTATACCTACAGAGCTGCTTCAGTCTACAGAGACAGAGGCTATTTCCGCACTACCCTCTTATAATACTATTATCCCACTTTCAACATCCTGTGGAATCCTGGAGTTTCCAGTTTTGAGAGGAGCATTTAGAATTCTCAGCCAGAGAGCTCTTTGGCCTCAGTAAACTATAAACCCCAGACTTCCACAGGATGTTGAAAATGGAATAATAGCATTGTAACAGTGTAGGGAGGAAATGGCCAGAGTCTACTCTAGTTCTAACTAAAATCTGTCAACAAATATGGAAAACAAAAGAATGGCTCACGGATTGGAAATGCTCAAAATACATTCCAATCCCCAAGAAAAGGTACAGCAGGGATTGCAGCAACCACAGGACCATTACATTAATTTCCTGTGCAAGCAAAGTCATGCTCAGAATTCTACAACAAAGCCTTCTACCATACATGGAGTGAGAAATGCCAGATGTCTGAGCTGGGTTCAGGAAAGGAAGAGGCACTAGGGATCATATTGCAAACATACGTTGGATAATGGAGCACACCAAAGAATTTCGAAAGAAAATCAGTCTATGGCCCTTTCCGCATGTGGGAAAGGAACCATGCGAAAACGGGATTCACCGGATTTCTTCGGCGCCTGGTTGAGTCCATCGGGACGAGGAGCAGTGTGAGCTTGTCTCTCCGCACTGCTCCGGCATCCAAAATGGCAGCTTCCGGTTGGTGGAGGCTCTCCACCAACTGGAGAAGCCCGCCAGCCTAAAGCCCGCCCCCGGCAGATCTGCAGGCATGCACTAGTGCGTGCCTGCAAATCTGCACCGGAGCGCGGGAACGGAGCAACACAGAGTCGCGTGCTCTGTGCTTTTTAAAAACCTCTAAAAAGAGGTTTTTAAAAAACACGCCACGCAACCACTTCCGGTCGCTCCGGAGCGGACTGAGATGCGGAACTGCAAAAAGTAGTCCGCCCCAGTCCACTCTATGGTGCAGAAGACTTCCGTCGGAGGTCGCTCTGCACCGTTTTAATAGCCCAGCGTGGAAAGGGCCTCAATTTCATAGATTATAGCAAAGCCTTTGATTGTGTAGATCAGGAGAAACTGTTGATCACTCTTAAAGAAATGGGTGTGCCACAACATTTGATGTGTAATCTGCATGCAGGACAAGCGGCTACTGTTAGGACAGACTATGAAGAAATGGAATGGTTTTCAATTGGCAAGCTGGTCAGGCAACGCTCCATTTTATCAGTCTGTCTGTCTATGCTGTTTAAGCTGAACATAGTGCATAAAGCAGGATTAAACTTGGAGGAAAGAGGTATGAAAAAATGAAGGAACACCAGCAATTTAAGCTATGCAGATGACACCGCACCACTAGCAGAAGACAGCAAAGACTTGGAACGATTACTGAAGAAAGTCAAGGCAGTAAAGTGCAAAAGCAAGTTTAAAGCTGAACGTTAAGAATATATAAGTAATGACCACAGATGATTTACATAACCTTGAAGCAGACATTGAAGACGTTGAACTAGTTCAAGATTTTCCATATCTTGGCTGAGTCATTAACCAGAATGTAGACTGTAGTCAAGAAATCAGAAGAAAACTAGGGGCCCTATCACACTACACTACACTGCTATTGCATTATAGATGCAATGGAAACATCCTGTGGAATTCCAGGGTTTGTAGTTTAGTGAGGCCTAAAGCTCTCTGGTTGAGAATTCTAAGTGTCCTTCCCTAAACTGCAAATCCCAGAATTCCATAGGATGTTGTCACAGCAGTTAAAATGGAATAATAACACTAATGTAGTGTGATAAAGCACTAGGAATTGGAAAAGCAGCTATGAAGGAACAAGAGAAGATCTTCAAGTATAAGATACATAATTGAATACTAAAGTTAGGATTGTCCATGCCATCATATTTCCAGTTCCTATGTATGGTTGTGAAAGCTGCACAGTGAAGAAAATCGATAGAAAGAAAATCAACTCATTCAAAATATGGCGCTGGAGAAAAGTTCTACAGATATCTCAGACATGCTAAAAAGAGAAATAAATGGTTCCTAGAGAAATCAAACCTGATCTCTCCCAAGATGACTAAACTGAGGCTGTCATACTTTGACCATATTAGGAGAAGACATGGCTCACTAGAAAAGACAATAATGCTTAATAAGGTAGAAGGCAGTAAGAAAAGAGGAAGACTGCATTACAGATGGATAGACTCAATCAAGAAAGACATGTCCCTGAATCTCCAAGACCTGAGCCGAGTGGCTGATAGTGGGGTAACTTGAAGATCTCTCATCCATAGACTTGATGACAGTTAACAGCAAAGGTTTCTGAGAATACAAGCAATACAATATTTTAGGTATTTTTAATATGCCCATTTAGAAAATGCTCTAAATGCTTTAGGCATTCAAAAGGAAGAGAAACATGTTATTCACCCCTACCCCAGTTATATGACTGTTTCTGTCCAAAAGCAGCCTGCAAGAATGACAGCTGGCTGCCCACATTGCCATAAACTAGTCTGGCTTTTTCTTCTATAGCACTGCTTCAACTGCTATAGAAACCTTAAAACCCAAGCTGATCAGAAACAATCCTGGCGGAGGAACACCAAATGTATGTATAGTGGCTAGTTATTCCTCTGTGAACTGCTCTGTATATCTCTAGTGGTTTCTTATGTGTGCAGTCTGAGTCACAGAGGCCTTGAAAGTCTTGAGAGGATTCAGTTGAGAATCACACACTAAATTAAATAAGTTTCTGCCTGTCTTGACAAATTTCTCCACTATGATACAACCACATGGAATAATTCCCCTGTATTAAACTATTGCTCTTATTTTCCACTGCCAGAACATCTTTTACATTTATTTTAGCCCCAGGTAATTTCCAGAAAGCTGCTAGAAAATATTTCACCCTACCAGGACCCTCTGTGAGTGATCTGAAGGTGCCATCCTTCAGCAAAGGAACCCGCAAAGGACACAACAGCAGCAAAAAATCAGTTTATCAGAATTAATTTCTGTCAACTGTAGGTTGAATCAGAATTGTTTGATCGAATCAACAGAAGTTTAATCACACAATGTGTGTTAATAAACAATGCCTGTTCATGTTACCACCACCTACACTGCCTTGGTAATGAGAGCTCTTTTGTTTTTAGAAAATTGTTACTATTCTTCTTGCATTTCATTATCTTCTGATTTCCCTCCTCTGCCCTGTATCACATTCACAGTTAGTGCATAAATGATAATACAGAATAGCATTTCATGCATCTGATGTATTAAACTCTGATGACCAAAAGCCAGAATGGAGGACTTGTGCTGCATGTGGCTCCCAAGCCCTACTTTGGCAGGATCTGTAGAACTGAGCCAGTCCCTTCAGCCTCCTATTATTTTTCAATTATGACATGAAATTTGAAATACCCTATTCTGCACACAAAAGCAGCCATTTATCCCCTTCAGTTCAAAGCCACACACACCCCAGAACTTGTTTCTTTGACTGCATAATAGCCCAAAATGGGGATTGGAAGTGATACAACATCACTTCTGGAGCATGAAGGCATTTGACTGCATGCCATAGGAGGGAATCAGGGAAGCAAAAATGGTTTCTGTTCCACGTGCTGTTGGTCAGATTTTACTCAGCTTCTAGGCATGCTACCCACTTCATGTTTGGACTATCATCTAGCCCTTTGAGGAGCAGAGTTATGGAGCCTGATATGCAGTCACTCTTCTTCTATGTAGTTGTTTCATGAGAAAGAAGCCTGCCTCTGCCTTTGAGTGTTTTAGCCAATGAGTGAAGTCTCACAACTATGGTTGACATTTACAACAGAATTATAAATGTAGACATGACCTCTCAATTCCAATTTCCAGGTCCTTGGGCATTGTTACAGCCCCAGTAGAAAGTCTCACTTTGGGCAAAAGGCATAGCTAAAGTCCATTTTGCTGAGCTCCTTGCAAAGAATGCACAGAAAGTAATAGATCTGTTGAAGTGAAGGATGAGAGATCCAACAGAGCAAGGTAAAAGCTGCTACATAGTCATTAGAATTTCATGGAGTCTGTTGTTTTTAATGATTTTGTTAATGTAGCAATATTAGTTTTTTTCCTGGGGTTCCAGAAAAAAAAGTAAAGTTCCAGTTAATGAGAGGTAGGGTTCTCCCACTGCCCAGCATGAGAGGAAAAGAATCTTTCACTTAAGCAGGGTTTAAGAAGCAATGGAAGGGAGCGCTGTGAAGATGCAAAGTGAGCCAAAGAAGGAAGAGAAGGACAGTTGCAGACTAAGGGAGGGAGGGATTATAACAGCATGAAATGAGGCTATCAGGAGGAAAAGTGGGGGAGAGAAGTTGGGAGGTACAGTGGGAGGGTGGGAAATTGGTTCAAAGTGAGGCAAAATTCAAGGAAAGGGAGTGTGGTTTGTAACTTTGCCTTTATTTTCCCTTGCATTTTCCTTTTTAATCAGCTGACAGCACTCTCAATGTCTTCCTGTGATATTTTCACGGATTTGTAACTTTTTGCCCTCCATAAAAAAATTATGGCAAAAAAAGGTCTGATAACATAGCATTAGAAGTGCTTGTTTGTGTGTATGTACCTTCAAGTCACCTGTCCATGTATGGTGGACCCATGAAATCTATAGAGTTTTCTTAGGCAAGGAATACTCATAGGTGGTTTGTACCATACCAGAAATATGCACAGTACTGAATATGGCTTCTATTTTTCTATGAATCTGCATAACAATCCTGTAGGGGAGACTTGCTGAAAGGTAATTATGGCTCAAGATCACATGTCAAGTTTCATGACCAAAGAGCAGTTTGAACTTGGGTTTCTCTGTTTCATCTCCAGCATTTTTAACATTACTGTATACTAGTTGTTGCAGAAGAATGGTTACTATTAAAAATGATACCAATGCTGAACATAATGCCCATTTCTGCACTACACTCTTATAGCGCAATTATTCCACTTTCAACATCCTATGGAATCCTGGGGTTTGCAGTTTCGGGAGGGCCCCCTCCCAAAACTGCAAACCCCAGGATTCCATAGGACGTTGCAAGTGGAATAATTGCGCTATAACAATGTAGTGTAGAAATGGCCAATGATAGGAAAAATGTATGTATTAATATGTTTAAAATTTGCATAGTTAGAATGTAAAATAATAATATGCATAATTACAATAATGAATACATGAAGGGCTGGATTATGCTCACCTCACCACTAATGCTTATGCTGTAATAATATTTGTTAGTTTTTATAATACTGGAAGACTTTATTCTGGGAAACTGAACAGATAGTGTGCTTTGAAATACGACTTTTATCTTATAATCATCTTTCTGCAAACACAAAATGTTCAGGGAATAGGTTCCAGATGCACCTGTTTTGCCTGGTTTTTTGTACAAAATCTGTTAAGGAGCAAAATATAGGATAGCTACACAATGTCATTTGATTCTTAATATTAGAACTATATGCCTAGAAGCTCCATTAAGCTGTGCTGGCAATATTCTATTCCAGGAGAGATTTATGAGCTTCTGAAGATCTCACTCTGGGAACAAGGACAGTTGGGAAGAGTTTCATCCTATTTTTAGTATTTATCTCTCTATGCTGGGAGCTGGCGGTGAAGACTGAGATTTGGCTCAAGATGTCCTAGCCACAGAGAATCTCCTGGAATATAAGGATTTAGCCTTTATGATAGGCAAGTTAGATGAGTTGGCAGTATTGTGCAGAACTGAGGTTGCCACTGAATTCTTGCCCGCTTAAATGTGCATGTGTTCATTTGCACGCATGTTTATATAGAATAAGGAAATCAAAGCACATCACGGATGGTAGGATTAAGCTAAATATCTGTGCCCTATGATTTCTTTCCCTCCCAAACTAATTTTTTAAAATCACTTTTCTCCTGGTGGCATTCCAATATAAAACCTCAGGAGAAAAAGAAGTTTGAACATGATTTGAAGGGAGAATTGTTGTGTTAGAGAACATTCAGCTTGCCACCCACACTTGCATATGCTTCATTTTTAATGGACTATGTAGGGCCTCGGTTTACTTGTACTTTCATAAAATCTATCAGTTTGCTTTGCATTTCCCAAAAAGTAATGAAGAACCGTTCTTTTTCTGGCCACTGTTAATGATCTCTTACAATGCAGTGCTATGCCAGACCACAGAGCGATAAGCTTTGTTTAATTTGTTGAAACTTACTCCCTGGTAAGTATGTATATAGCATTGTATCCTTGATCTCTTTAAACATATATTGAATTTTTCCACTCCTGTCCGGGTTGGAGGAGTCAATTTTTAAAGCTATTTTGCTCCCATGTTATTTCCTCATCTTACTAAGCAGAATGGGAACCCCAAACAGTATCTTCAACTTTTTATAAAGATGTGATCCATATCAGATCTTCCGAATCCCATAAAGTTGTTATGTAGAACAGTGAAGCTAGGAGAGTGCATTGGCCCCCCAGGGCCATTTTTCCCCTCCTTGAACATACTCCAAGAAGTAAATGTGCATTATTTTTTCTTACTGAGCACTTCTGAAATAGCCAAGGCTCAGAAAATTAGAACCATGTTTTATTGATGTAAAGATAAAGATCTGAACTGCTAATTGCACTGTAAATCTGTAAATCCGTTGAAGCAACTATTCAGTAGTTGATTTAATGGATCTACTGGGAATAGCAACTGGATTTAGATCAGTTTTGGCTCTTCCCAGTTAGGAAGCATGAACTCTTGCTATTGAGTTTTGTTGGTTGTTGTTAGTTCTATATCCACTCACTCCATTCTTTTCAGACCTATTTGTAGTGTTTTTTTTTTTTTTTGGATCTGCACTAAGAATCATCCAAAAGTTTTTTTAAAACTGAGGCACAGTTTGAAGCACAAATTTTCTCCTCTGGGATTTTTAATTTCATTTTTTTAATTTTAATTTTAAATTTTTTTTAAAAAAAATAGAGTTATACTGTTATAGTACAAATGTGCCATTTTACTAGTGCACTATAGTGATATATCTATTTAAAAAACGAAGGAGAAGAAGAGAAAGATACTTCTTTGTTCCAATATCTCTCAAGAATTAAAAAGGAACCTACCGGAGGGTGGAAATAAAATGTTGCAGCTGGTGCCAGGAATTGCTCAAAAATAGTCCAGGATAACAGAAATGTTTTTGGTATATTAAAAAAAAAAAAAAAGCAAGAACTTCAGCAATAGTACAGCAACCAGCATGTTTACCTCATTTGACGGACTGCTGTGTTATGTTTTCAGGCTGCATAGAGAGAACATTTATAAATTTATTTCTACATTAAAAGACCATAGCAAAAGCACACATTCAGTGAAAGAGCCACAGATTTTAAAATTTGATAGGCTAATGTAGGGAATGAAAATAATGGGCTTAAGAGGAAAGGTGAGAGCCTCAGGTGGGAAATCAGTGAACTACTGGAGGACAAATGAGGGGTGCACCTTTCAGAAACAGACTGATATGTAGATATTCTGAAAGAGATTTCGGATGAATGAGAAGATAGCTCAGACACCTGCCTCTGGAGAGTCTTGGGCCAAAGCCCTGTTGCAATGTATCTCAGAAAAGCTCTAAGCCTTCAGAAAAATAACTTTTGAGACTAGAACTAGTTTGCTCCAAGTTAAAAGACTCAGATGCCTTTAAACATTTGTTTGTGGTACAGGAATTTTTAAGTGAAGCAATTCAGCCTTTCTTGGCCATAAAAAGGGTGGGTAGGGTCACAAAAATTAGGAAGAACTGCTCATCTTCCCTTTTACGCCTATGACTCCTTTTCTTCAGCTTCCCATTCTCCCACACTCACTCATGTGCACACAAGAATAACAGGATCTAAAGCTGACCAGATAACATTGGGAAATAGAAGCTTCTACATCTAAACCCACTGAGTGTACTCACACACATTACTTGTTGGCTGAGGTTAGCCCAGGGCCTTTCCACCCTATGCTGTTATAGCACTATTATTTCACTTTCAACATCCTGTAGAATCCTGGGGTTTGTAGTTTATTGAGGTCAAAGAGCTCTCGGGCTTAGAGTTCGAAATGCCCTTCCCTAAACTGCAAACCCCATAGGATGTTGAATGTGGAATAATAGCACTATAACAGTGTAGTGCGGAAAGGCCCATACTCTCCAATTGTGCAAATTTGGTAGGGACAGTCCCAACTGATCTTGTGTCATCTCACTTTTTAAACAGATTTTAAAATGTCCCAGTCTTTCTCTTTTCTTCCCACCTTCCCTCTCCCTGGCTTAGCTGCAAACCGAGTTCAAATCAGAAGGAAATAAAGAGAGGAGGTGGCGGAAGGCTCAGGCAAAAGCAAACTTCTAGTAGATTAGGGCAAAAGCAAACTGCTGCAGCCTCTCTTAGCTTGTGTGTTCTTCCTCATTAATAACTTTTGCCATTGTGACCTCATTGTGATATTGCTTGGCTGCCTGCATCCTGCCAGCATTGGAGGTATGGGCTAATCAGTGGGGGAGTGCCTAATAGAGCTAACTGGCAGAGGAGTCTCAAAACAGCGGGCATAACTGTTGGGTTCCACTTTTCTGCCCTATTTCTCATTATAGACCTCTGGTTCCCCACTACAAAATGGTATGTGTTGTGGGGGAAGGGAATTATTTAAAAAAGCAGTAGATGCTGATAGTGCTCTCAGGCCATTTCCACACTACACTGTTAACAGTGCTGTTATAGTGCCTGTTGCTCCAGAGATATAATCTTGTATGAGTGCACACACTGTTTCTTGTCTAAAAGCTGTACTCTGGAAACCTAGATGGGATGAGAGGAGGAAACAAGATGGGCAGTGCTCAGGTTGGTAGGAACAGAACAGCCTGTTTGCTCTCTTGCTTTATTACTAGGTTTCATGTTCCCATTCCAGATTTTTTTAAAAAAATATTAGGAGGAGAAGGGCAATGACTCTGAAAGGCCAGGATGTTGGCACTTCTGCTGATGGATGTGGCAGATGGAATGAGCAATTTCTATTTTAAGATTACAAGAAAAGCTAGGAGCTATCCCCAAAGGCTGATAAAGCTCCAACAATTTGTCCACTATGCAATTTGGGAAGCTCCTTAGTTTTCCTTTCAATTAACAGGTGATACGGGGGAGGGGTGCGGTTAAATTAGAACCACAGCATTGGAACTTCCCTTCCTTGCATGATTTAGAAACAAAGCAACAACCTGATGAATTCTTTGTCCTTGCTCATGACCTCAAGTAAGTCTGCTGGGCTTTCTAAGGACATTTCCGCACTAGTCTGTTATCATGCTATTATCCCACTTTCAACATCCTATGGAATCCTGGCGTTTGCAGGTTACGGAGGGGCCGGCTGGTATCAAATACATCAAATCAAATACATGAACTACTGTGAAATTACTCTAAGAAATTGGGGATGGCTTGACTTTTCTCGAATACACGCTTGAGTAAATGTTTGCTTAGTGTTTTGGGCCATCTTTGGCCTATAGCCATTTGAAAGTGAGATGTGTGATGGTGCCTACAGTGTTGGAGGAATCCCTGGGAGATGTTTGCAACCAGAAGCAAGCCCTAGAATTTGTTGTTTAGGTTGATGTCAGCATCTGGCAACCTTGGGCAGCTGCTAGGCCATGACCACATCAGGGACCCACTGGTAACACCAGTCCTGGGGCCATGTGGAAGGGAATTAATATGTGGCGCTAAAGCCTAATCACACAGAGTAAAGCAGAGATATTCAAATATAAATTGTTACTATTTATGAGCATGAGGAAACCTTATGAAATTCATGGGGTCACCTGCATTTTTTTTGTCCTGTCTTTAAATTTTTTTTTTCTTAGCTCTGGCCAAGGTCCTACATACATTTACTGTGGACTAACTATCTGCTGGTGCAGTTACAGTGGACCCACAATGGTGCAATGGGCACAATGGCCTGGAGTCTGCCCACTGAGCAACTGTTGATCAGCCCCCCAACACTGATTTGGAAGCCACCAACCAGCAGTTACTAAGCACTGCACTTATGTGACACCTGAAGAAGTACAACCTCATGCAGAGCTATTTGTATGCTAGTATATATTCTGAAAACTAGCATAGTACACTGGCTAAGAGACTGTAAAGGAGAAACCTGGATTCAATTTTTTTTTTATCATGACATCATTAGATGACCTCAATATTTTTTCAGTCATATTGCCCCACTCTTCAATGTAGAATAGCAGTACTTTACAAAGTTGCTATAAGGGTTATTGTTGAAATAAAGCTAAGGGTGCATATGATTATCTTGCTAATATCCTCACCATGTGACGATGGATATGGGGCAGTGTTTCATCTATACACTGAACACTTGAAATGTTCTGCATAAATGCTAGTAATTACTATTATCACAGTGATATTAATAGAAGATAACTACAAAAACACAGAAACACTTTTCCTGCATTCCTTTCTTCTTTCCCCAAAAGGGAGCTGCTCTTTTTGACATATGAACCTGGTACATAAGACCGTTCCATTTTTTAAATAGCATAATCATCACTCAGTCAAAAGAATCTAGTTGAATCCAGGCTAGCAATTTCATTTGAAACTAGCGTATATACCCGGGGTTGCCTGGGGTTTTATTTTCTCATAGGTAATACTTGTTAGAAAGATTTGAGATCCTGTGTCTGTAATTCCCCAAACTGTCTTGTGCGGTACCTGTAACTTTTCCCCATATTCCTCAATTCAATCTGTATTCAGAGTTATTAACATATAGAGATTGAGTTCCTGAGGGGAGATACTGCCCTCCTCTTTGCTGCTAGGCCTCATCTCCATAGCAACCAGCCAGGCTGAAAAGCTTTCTGCCTGAGAATTCTAAAGGCCCCTCCCTAAACTGCAAACCTCAGGGTTCCATAGAATCTTCACAGGCAGCCAATCATATGAGGTATTTGCCTCATACAACTAATCATATGAGGTCTTCGTCTGACACAGACGAACAAACATATCAAGTTTGACTTTTATATATGAGTAGATTGTCACAACTCAACATCCTGACTTATTGTAATTTTTCTGGCAGAAGACAATGCTAGCCTGTCCAGCACGTGCTGTGCCTGGTGGAGGGAGTCATTTGTGGGATTGTTGATCAATTCAAATGTTTGATGATATCCCAGTTTCTGCATTACTTGTTTGTGGTCCCCCCCCCCCGCCCTGCAATGTCTGGCCACTGCCCTTTAATTATCTATTTCCAATTTGCAGCCATAGCAACTACCAGTGAGCACACAAATGCAGGAAATGTTTAATATGGATGTCAGTAGCAGTTTTGGAAGGAGAACATCTGTAGTTTCGGTTGTCAGTATGCTAATAACATTCATATCCATACATTTTTTAAATAAGCTTCCAGGAACTATGGCCATTTCTGCCAGCTGGCCCCTCTCAAAACTGCAAACCCCAAGATTCCATAGCAATAGCATTTATTTTTTTCTATACCGCTTATCAACTGAGTGTTATCTAAGTGGCTTACAATGTATTTTTAGCTAATTGCCCCCAACAAGCTGGGTACTCATTTTACCGACCTGCGAAAGGATGGAAGGCTGAGTCAGCCTTGGAGCCTGGCAGGATCGAACTCACAACCTTGTGGTTGCAGTACTGGCATTTAACCACTGCGCCACCAGGGCTCCATCATAGGATGTTGCAAGTGGAATCATAGCACTATAACAGGCTAGTGCGGAAATGGCCTATGTCTCTTCTGAACTTCTTATTTTAAAGGTGTAGGCACCAGTAACTTGGGTTTTCCAGGAAAAAAAATTAATTGGAAAAATTTTAGGAAAACTTTCCAGTGTCCTAAATAGTGCATAATCTGATTCAGGCTGTATATTTTACTTGTAGTTACTTAAAAAAACTTTTTAAAAAAACCTGTTAAATTTCCTGACAGCCCAGGTATTTCATAGCGAATGGTTCTGTTCTGGTTTCTGGAATGGAGAAATGGCCAGGGTTATGGACATAATTACAGCTAAGCATCTCCTCCCAAAGAATGGAGCCCAGTGGGCCCTGAATCAGGGCTCACTAGGCATAGGTTTAGCCAAAAGCAAGGGTATACAGTTTGAAAATCAAAAAGTAACTTAAATAAAAATGCAAGTTATATACCTACCAGTCTTGAAGTGTAGTATCTCGTCATGAAATTGAGCCACAAAGATGGAAGAATTAGGAAAGAATTCACACAAGGATATGTGGAAATGAAACTAACTTCTGAAACTTCTCTTTAAAATAGAGAAGCATTTTCAAACACTTGGGAGACAAAGAAGTGGAGTTTTCTCTTTCATTTGTGTCTCCCAAGTATCTGAAAAAGTTTCTCTATTTTAAAGAGAAGTTTCAGAAGTTAGTTTCAGCCCCAAACCCAACCAAAGTTAGTTTCTTTCTCTCATTTTAAAAGAAGGCTGTAAGTCCAAGTTCCATTGGAGGTAGAAGAGAGAAGGAAAGAGCAAAGAAGTAAAGCACAGTGAGAAGTGAGTCTCCCCTCCAGAAATTTCCTGATTTTTATAATCCCAACGTCTTGTGAACCTGCAAACCATTGATTCTTTCCCTATCTCATTAACACTTTATGTCATTTAAAAATTGTTCTGCCTGAATTTATCATTGGATCAAACAATTAATCAGCGGCGGAATGTGTGGAAAGAGGACGAGAGGGGGGGTGAGGCTATGGCGCGGGGAGCATGGCCACGCTGCATGGGGGCATGACCGCAGTATGGGGGGCATGGCTACAAGCCAGGATGCCCCAAAAACATTGCCGCTAGGAGCAAACGCCCCCATCACCTCCCCATCCCTATGAAAGTGCATTTAATAATTTTTCTGTTCCCCAGATGCATTTGTTAAAGCTTACCTCCAGACATTCAAAAGGTCATAGACATCTGTACCCCAAGTTCATCCTTGGTGTTATGCAGATAAGCACCTGATCTAGAATAATAAATTTGTCCACATAGATCATAGAGTCATAGAGTTGGAAGAGACCCCAGGGGCAATCCAGTCCAACCCCCTGCTATGCAGGAACACACATCAAAGCACTTCCAACATATGACCATCCAGCCTCTGCTTAAAAACCTCCAAAGAAGGAGACTCCACCACACTCCGAGGCAGCATACTCCACTGCCAGACAGCTCTGACTGCCAGAAAGTTCTTCCTGAGGTTCAGGTGGAATCTCCTTTCCTGCAGTTTGGACCCATTGCTCCTTGTCCTAGTCTCTGGAGCAGCGGAAAACAAGCCTGCTCCCTCCTCAACATGACATCCCTTCAAACATTTAAACATGGCTATCATGTCCCCTCTTAATATTATCTTCTGCAGACTAAACATACCTCCCTAAGCCGCTCCTCATAGAGCATGACTTCCAGACCCTTCACCATTTTGGTCACCCTCCTCTGGACACATTTCAGTTTGTCGATATCCTTCTTGAATTGAGGTGCCCAGAACTGGACACAGTATTCCAAATGAGGTCTAACCAAAGCAGAATAGAGTGGTACCATTACCTCCCTTGATCTAGACACCATACTCCTATTGATGCAACCAAGAATCACATTGGCTTTCTTGGCTGCTGCATCACACTGCTAACTCATGTTCAACTTGTGACCTACCAAGACTCCTAGATCCCTTTCACATATACTGTTGTCCAACCACGTGTACCCCATCCTATATTTGTGCATTTCGTTTTTTCTGCCTCAGTGTAGAACCTTACATTTCTCTTTGTTGAGATTCATTTTGTTAGCTTTGGTTCAACTCTCCAATCTGTTAAGGTCATTTTGAATTTTGATCCTCTCCTCTGAGGTATTAGCAACCCCTCCCAATTTGGTGTCATCTGCAAAATCGATCAGCATGCCCTCTACTCCTTCCTCCAAGTAATTGATGAAGATGTTGAATAGCACTGGGCCCAGGACAGAGCCCTGTGGCATCCCCCTAGTCACTTCTCTCCAGGATGAAAAGCAGTCATTGGTGAGCACCCTTTGGGTTCAGTCTGTCAACCAATTACAAATCCACTTAACAGTAGCCCTGTCCAGCCCTCATTTTATTACCTTCTTTGCAATAATGTCATGGGGAACTTTGTCAAAGGCCTTACTGAAATCAAGATGTGCTACGTCCACAGCATTCCCTTCATCTATCAAGCTTGTAACTCTATCATAGAAAGAGATAAGATTAGTTTGGCATGACTTATTTTTGAGAACTCCATGTTGACTTTTAGTGATTACGGCATTGCTTTCTAAGTAATTACAAACTGACTGTTTAATGATCTGCTCTAGGACCTTTCCTGGTATCAATGTCAGGCTGACTGGGCAATAATTATTTGAGTCCTCTTTTTTTCCCCCTTCTTGAAGATGGGGACAACATTTGCTCTCTTCCAGTCTGCTGGGACTTCTCCTATTCTCCAAGAGTTCTTAAAGATTATTGCGAGTGGTTCTGAAATGACTTCTGCCAGTTCTTTTAATATCCTTGGATGTAATTCATCTGGCCCTGCAGACTTGAATTCATCTAGTTTAGCTAAGTATTCCTGTACTACTTCTTTACTTATTCTGTGCTGCATTCCAGCCCCCCGCCTCCTCACCTGTTCCCCACCCCCCAGGTTGAATACTTCTATCCTTTTGAGAGAAAACTAAGGCAAAGAAGGTATTGAGTAGTTCTGCCTTTTCTCTTCCCCCTGTTAGTAATTGGCCATCTTCTCCATGCAGCAACCCTATCATTTCCTTGTTTTTCCTTTTGCTGCAGAAATATCTAAAAATGCCCTTTTTATTCTCTGGCAAGCCTGAGTTCATTCTGTGCTTTAGATTTTCTGATCTTCTCCCTATATATCCTGGCTATTTGCTTGAATTCCTCTTTGCTGGTTTCACCATTCTTCCATTTCCTGTACATGTTTCTTTTAACACTTAGCTCAGCTGAGTTCTTTAGTCAACCATTCTCATTTTTCCCCCTTGTTGGCAAAGTTTTAAATTGTGCCTTCAGTATCTCACTTTTAAGAAACTCCTATCCATCTTGAACTCCTTCTCTTTCAGTATTCTTGACCACAGAATTTCAGTAAGTAACTCCCTAAGTTTACAGAAATCAGCTTTTTAAAGTCTAGAATGCATGTCTGGCTACACTTGGCTTCTCCATCCCACAGAATGACAAACTCCAATAGAGCATGGTCACTCCCTGCTAAGGATCCCACCACCTCCACCTCATCAACAAGGTCATCCCTGTTGGTCAGGATCAGATCTAAAATAGTTAATCCCTTGTCACTCTTCCACCTTCTGGACCATGAAATTGTCTGCAAGGCAAGTGAGGAACCTGTTGGACCTTATGGTCTTGGCAGAGTTTGACTGCCAACATATATCAGGATAGTTGAAATCTCCCATTACTACTGCATCTCTGCTTTTTGAATGTGTGGTCATCTGCTGCAGGAAGGCATCATCCAAATCCTCAGACTGGCTTGGAGGTCTGTAGTAGACACCACAATAACATCCCTATTGTTTCTTGGTCCCTTAATTTTTACCCAGATGCTCCTGACCTGGCTTCCTTCACAGGTGAAAACATCCTTGACATATAAGGCTTCTCGTCCTCCTTTCTTGTCTGCAAAATAGATTATACTACTCCTATTACTATGTTCCAATCATGAGACTCATCCCACCAGGTTTCAGTGATGCCTATTAAATCATATTCATTTTGTTTATTAAGAGTTCGAGTTCATCTTGCTTCCTTCCCATACTCTGTGCATTAGTGTAGAGACACTTTAAGACCATGTGCCCTTCCCACAAGTCCTTTACTAAAGTTGCTTTTCCTCACCCTGTTAGTCTCTGGTACCACTTGGCCTGCTCTATCTATATCATTTGGGCTATTTTTCCCAGCACTCACTGAATCCTTTTGTTACCCTGTAAATTGGGGGTCCCGGGAGGGGCGCCCAAATACCAAACAAACCTAGCAAAGATGGGGAAACTAGCTGGAGCACTCTCTTGGCTAACGAGAGGCAGGGCAACGCAGCGGGATCTTTTATCCTATGTATACCAGTTCAGGTCAGTGAGAAGTCAAGCAGTTTCAAAATACTAACAGTATTTATTAAACAAAAATAATAAAAACACAAACACACTCCTAACTAGAAAAGGAAAGAAAGAGAATTTGGGGAATGGGCAATACGCCACCTGTCCGAAGTCCTGGAGACATCAATTGAAGAGGAGGAAACCCGGCGTGGAGAGCGAGGGGAATCTGCTGCAAGGCGGTAGCGAGGTGAGGAAGAAGATCCTTCAAGTGATTTCAGCTAGTGATTCAGCAAGAGTTTCAGTGGAGTTCAGCCAGGTCCAGCGAAGTCCACTGAACTACTAAAACTGGGGGTTTTTTATAGGGAAAAGAACGACCGCAGGCTAGTCTGGTCTCTGGTGAGAACAATAAGTTTTGGGCTGGAGACAAAGCCTCCGAAAGGTCAGAATTTACATGATTGCGTTATATGCCAATTTGACAATAGTATGTTGTCATACTGGAATGGGAATTCCAGCGTCATACTGGGGTCATGCCAGCTTCCCAAGCTTGACTCTCATCCTTGAAAAAGGCTGGTAATTCCCTCAGCGTTATTAATTCTTGCTGCCACCACCCACTGAATTCTGAAGTAACTGAATAGTACACAATCCCTGTGTTTAAGGACCTTCCTTCCCTCTCACCTCCCCCCTTCTGAGTGAGAGAAGTCCTATCTAGCGTGTGCCAAAGACTGGCGTGGGAATGGAGAGAAACAGGTTTTACAGAAAGTATTTAATCAAGGCATGCAAATAAACAAGACAATATCACACTTGAGAGGCTCCCCCCTCCCAGGCACGCTTAAGTTACAAGTAGTTACAAAAACAGATATAAAAACACAGATACATTCTTTAGATCAGCCAACTTCCAAAATAATAAAAAGCCTAACACAGCTAACTACTTTATTCCAGTTACTCACAATTAGGTTATAGGCTTAGATGGTTGACGAGAAGGATGTGGCTAGGAGGCGAGGCCTGGAGCCTGCAGCCTGCTACTAGCACAGATCCCATCTCTTGGATGTCTCTTTGTTCTCTCTCTCGCCACATGGCTTCCCAGAAGTTTTATATTTCTTCCCTGAAGCATCTCGAAGCATCTCCAAGATGCCCACCTCTTTCCCTTATGGTTGGTCAGTTCTCACCCTGTGACCTGTGATGTTGACCCACACTAAAATGTAATCTAATCCCAAGACCTCATTAACCCTTGGTTTACCTTAAGAGGGAAGTATCTCCCTTTGCTAAGCCTAGATAATGGGAAGCCCCATTATCACAGATGCAGCTAGCTCGGCCATTAAGTGCCTAGCTTGCCAGGGTGTTCTCTCAGGCAGAGAGTCCTTTTGTTTTACTGTGCATTTGAAATTGAGGTGTTTGTTTTGGGAGGTCTCCCTCTGAAGCAGATCTGGCAATATCTGGAGGAGCAACAAGTATCATCCATGCCTAGCTTCGCGCTTGTTCGGCAGGGCCTCACAAACACTTGGCTGGTGGCAGAAGGCCGAATTATGATATCAAAAATGATATCTTTGGCTCACTAAGGCCAGACCAGATCGCAGTGGTAACACTTTCCCTGAATAATACTGTCTCTCCCCCTAGCTGAACTCAGTTAGAAGACCTCTCAATCTGCTTTCTGAGACTGTTAGCAAAACAGTCCTGCCGAAGGTTGTGAGGTGCATCCCATCTGTTGCCAGAAGGCCATCTTCATGGAAATGCAGCCTGTTATTCAAAAACCCAAATTGTTTCCGGTGGCACCATCTGTGGACCCAGTTGTTGACCTCCACTATTCTTCTCTCCTTTCATGGGCCATATCCTTCCACAAGGAGGAGAGATGAAATGACAACCAGCGCACCAAGGTCCTTCAGCTTCCTACCCATAACCTCATAATCCTTTGCGATGCAGTGAAAGCTGCGCCTTGTAGTGTCATTGGTTCCCACGTGAAACAAAAGGAGTGGGTTACGGTCAGTGGGCTTGACCAGTCTCATTAGCCTCTCCGTTACGTTGTTGATTTTGGTCCCAGGAAGACAGTACACCTCACGATTCATCCTGTCCGGGTTGCAAATTGTTGTTTCCGTTCCTCTCAGCAAGGAGTCCCCAACCACCAGAACTCGTCTCCTCTGGAGCTTGTCTAGGGTTACTTGATGAGCAGATTCTTCCATGGCCGCATGGACATTCTGTTCAGGTTGAGACTGTTGGTTTTGCTGCTGTTGGAATTTGTCCTGCTGGTGTTGGAGTTCCTGTTGCTGATGTTTGATTTCCCCTTGGTGACGTTCCATTACCTCTCCTGCTGTTCCATTACCCCTTCCTGCTGTTCCCCTTCATCATTAATAAGGTCGAGAACTTGGAAGTGATTCTGTAGCTCCAGAGTCTGTTTGGTTCCTGGCCCTTCTACTCCTCATTTGAGAGTTTCTTCATCAAAACAGTTTCAGAACAGTCCTTGTCAGTACTAGCTCACAGCAAAGCCAAAATACTTGACATTCATTGATCACACCAAATAATAAGCTTAAACCAGCTATTTCAGCTTTATTACTTTTGTAACAATTTTATAGGAAAAGAATAAAATGTACCGTATTTTCCGGCGTATAAGACGACTGGGCGTATAAGACGACCCCCAACTTTTCCAGTTAAAATATAGAGTTTGGGATATACTCGCCGTATAAGACTACCCCTCTTCCAACGCCCTCCTCGGCTCTCGCCCGCTTTCCCCTCGTTGGCCTCCTCCGCTGGGGCTGGGAAGGAAACAAAATGTTTGCCCGAGCCGCCGCAGCTGCTTCCACCAAGGGAAGCAGAGGAGAAGAGGGAAGAGGGCAGCACCCCGCGCCCGGCTCTTTGGGGCTGGGGGGCGGGTGCCCAGACGGGAGGAGGGCAGGGGAGGCCGGCGCCGGCCCTTGCCCTCCACCTGACCCACCGGCCTGGAGGGAAGCCCTCCTTTCCCCCCTCTCTGCCAACTTGGCCGGACTCTTCACCACCTCCGTCCTCGCCCAAAACACCGCCACTCCCCCCCGCCTCAGCGCTCCCTGGCCTGGGAGCTGTAGGCAGGGGTGGGGGTGGAAGCGGAGAGGCAGCGCAACCGGCGCTCGCGCGAGGGGGAAGAGCGGCGAGCGCGAGGAGCCTCGCCTCGCCCAAAACGCCGCCGCTCCCCCGCCTCAGCGCTCCCTGGCCTGGGAGCTGTAGGCGGGGGTGGGGGGTGGAAGCGGGGAGGCAGCGCGACCGGCGCTCGCGCGAGGGGGAAGAGCGGCGAGCGCGAGGAACCTCGCCTCGCCCAAAACGCCGCTGCTCCCCCCGCCTCAGCACTCCCTGGCCTGGGAGCTGTAGGCGGGGGTGGGGGTGGAAGCGGGGAGGCAGCGCGACCGGCGCTCGCGCGAGGGGGAAGAGCGGCGAGCGCGAGGAGCCTCGCCCAAAACGCCGCCGCTCCCCCCGCCTCAGCGCTCCCTGGCCTGGGAGCTGTAGGCGGGGGTGGGGGTGGAAGCGGGGAGGCAGCGCGACCGGCGCTCGCGCGAGGGGGAAGAGCGGCGAGCGCAAGGAGCCTCTCCCCCCCCGCATCTTCAGGTAAGTGCACAGCACCACCCTGGGTGGTTTCATACGGTGGCTGCATACGGTGGGGATGCGGCCGCGGCCATTTTTGAGCTGCCCCCACTGTATGCGGCGACCGCAAAGATGACACCCGGTGTATAAGACGACCCCCAACTTTTGAGAAGTTTTTCTTGGGTTAAAAAGTCGTCTTATACGCCGGAAAATACGGTATATTGTTTTCCCATGAAAGCGTAAAAGAGAAACTTATCCTCATTTCAAACACCAGCACATCAGCAAATAGTTTTAAAGAAATATATATTCCTAAAGAGTTAAACAGTGTGCTAAACTTAATTTACTTAATTCCTTTACTCCTACCAGAGTATCAACTCTGCTCTTATTGAAGAAAACCAAACTATAGGATAATAGCAACAAAACATTTAAAAATCGTTATTATGCTTTTGAGTTTATGCTTTGCAATAATTTACAGCCAACATGACAGCTTTAAAATGAGCTTTTAGTTTTATAATTTTAATTGGGAGTCTTCAAATCTGCAGAATGCAGTTGCTTTATGCTCAGAAGTTCTACTTTAGACCACCTGCAAGTTGGCAACCTGCTCTTCAATGGCTGCCTTCTCATCTTGTGTCTCATATTTCATCTTTAAGGACACACTGGCTTTCCTACTGTGGGTTCACACAACTCCAAAATTCCATTCTGGAATTCATGAACTACTGTTGTAGTGAACAAGAATTTTGTTCACCACAGATAGCAGCCATTGTGCCTTAGATGGCTTTTTCTTTGCTTCTGAAACTCCAAGACACACTCCAAGTCACATTCATGTTCTTCTGATAGGCTTTCCATAGACAACTGGCCATAATGCAAACAGAAAATTGGACTTTATAAAGAGGCCCTTAGTCAGATCCAGCATTTTTTGTCGTATGTTATTGTTTGCCGTTGTTCCTCATTTAAATTTAGCTGCAAGGTTAAGGATGTCACAGCAATGGGAATCTATACATAACTTATTGGATCTCGGGAAAGAGTAAATCTTGTCACTGGTCCTTATGAAGAATCTTATTGGTAAAATTAGTCTGAAAACAAGCACTATGGAGATTTTTTTTATTTATTGGTTTCCGTTCACTGATTATAAGAACGATATATTAATGCCTCAGCAGTCTCATCCTGGACTTTGGAATGAGGTTCTGTCATAGGTCTAATTATAGAGAGAGTTTTATGTAACCAGTTTTATTGGAAAATGCTGCTTCCTCATCCTATGATTGTAATTTTTGGTCAACAGTTGTCTTTTTTTAGTTGATTTTATATTTGTATGTTGTGTTTTTCATCTAATAAAACCCATTATAATAAAAAAAAGAATGCTTACTACATTTTAAACAGTGTATTCTCACAAATGGCAGGGGACCTGAGAGAAAAAGCAGAGAAAAGCCTATGCCCTATCTTTCCTGTCAAAGACAAGTGTATAAACTATTCATAGGAAGTTAATGGCTGATAACAGGCTTGAAAGGGTTACATTGCTGCATGCAGGGCAATAAGATATACCAAGCAGAGCGGAGCTTCTAGGCTTCATGGAACTTGTCATCCTGTGAAGCATTCCAGAGATAACAGAGTTCCAGGCGAGACATGAATAACCTAATTAGACTGTGAGGCTTTTGCCCATTCCTCCTTCCTGTTTTGAGGCCAAGGGAGAAAGAAGGCTTTGCCTTTGGTTAGCCATCCAGACTACTCTTTTAAAATCCAAGCTGGGTAGGCATATCATGGCATTTCCTCTAGTCCAAGAAATAGTCTCAGTGGCCCCTTCTCAAGTGGCCAATACACAGTGGCATGGAGTATGAATCCATTAATCATCAATATACTCAGCAAAATATTTCACACCAGTGGCTTTTTCTAGAGTGTGCCCACATTACACAGTTATAGCACTTTGATAGCATTTTAACTCCTCTGGCTTTGTCTCAGGGAATCCTGGGATTTGTTGTTTGGTTAGGTGCTTAGAATTCTTGCCCAGAGAAGCTCTAGTGTTGTCATTCAGGGAAGCAGAACAGAATTGCAAGTCCCTTTACCAAACTACAGACCCCAGGATTCCATAGGATACAGCCATGTCTATCAAAAGCCATTTCCGTACTACACTGTTATAGCGCTATTATTCCACTTTCAACATCCTGTGGGCTTCTGGGGTTTGAGTTCTTTGGCTGAGAATTCTAAGTGCCCCTCTCTAAATTGCAAACCCCAGGATTCCATAGGATGTTGAAAGTGGAATAATAGCAGTAGGACAGTGTAGTGCAGAAAGGCCCCAAGTCAGTTTAATCATGGAGCCTTGGCCATTCAGAAAAGCACTTTTGCAGAATTTAAAGGTTTCATCTACATAATTAGAAAATTTTTTAAAAACTTTTCTTCTTGGCTTTAAAAGTCCTAGTAGTCAGAAAAAGGGTTTAGTGACACTTGTTGCTTTATTACAAGCAGGCGATTCACATGGTGAGGCAAGCTGGAAACTATGATCCTTCTCCCCTTCACTATGATTGTTTGACACTTATGTTGCAATTAGATTAGATTAGATCTTTAGGAGGCAATCCCAGGATACTTCTTTGGTAATCCTCAGCACCTCCTTTGTCCAGGAAGTGATTTTCTCTGGCCTCAAGCAAGCAAGACTGGGAAACCCTGAGTGACACATCCTCTCTCAGCAGGAGTTATAAGAAGACAGATCCTCATGTTGCTATCTTCCTCCTAGAAGCCCCAAAAACTGACATGCTCCCATAATTATCTTCTGTATTGGTTCTTCTGTATTGTATTCTGTATTCTTCTGTATTGACACTCCAATATTTTTTTTTTGCCAGATAAACTGGATGAAAGCAAAACTTAGCAAGATTTTTTAGTAAGCATTTTCATTTCCTGCTATTACCTCTTTTTTTTTTGATAGAGGTGAAGAAAGCAAACCTTCAGTTATGTAGAATGTAATTCAATATCCTGAATGTCTCATGAATATTGGAATATTCGTGGAATAACTGCTTCAAGCTTCTTGATAGTCACTGAAAGCTCATTGAACCCAAACCTTTCCCTCCTTTTCTCTTTCCAAATGTTCCCACTTTTCATCAGACTGATTTTCAGGCCCTTTTCGCACCTTACCTTCGTCACGGCAGTGGGGAGCGGCGCTCGCACGATCAGCCGCTCACGCAAGCCACTCACAACAGCCCTTCTGCCTCCTGCATCGGCTTCCTGGTAGCGTGACCGTCACGCTAGCGCCCTGCCCCTTCCTTCCGCAGTGCAGTCTGGGAGCTGTAGGCTGCGCTGGGCGAAGGAAGCACGACCGGCCCGGCTCGCTGAAGCACCGCACGCAGGTAAATGCGCGAGGGCACCACGAGCATTGTGCAAGTGCGCAGTATTTTCGGCTTACAGCCAAAAATAAAAAAATGCGCGCGCCCCCCACTTTAGCCTCGTGGGCGTCGCGCGAGTGGGAGTGCGTCATATGGAGCGACGCTCCCATTCACGCGATGCTCAAGGGGTGCTCACGCAAAAAAAATGCACACAAAAAGGGCCTCAGTCTGTAAACAGGAACTCTACAGCACGGCCTCATGGCATCATAGCATTTGGAAGGGCATAGGCACCGTAGAGAGCACAACACTTCATTATTGTTTTATGTATTGTTTGGTGTTCCTTAGTTTTGAGTATTTGATAGCAGAATATCATTTAAAATATCAGTTTTGAGCAGTACATCACAGTACAGTACATGCATCCATTCCAAATGAAGATTTTATGCTGTGTTTCATGTGTACACCTAGGAGAACTTATGGTTGATGACAGCTATACTTCAAAAAGTTCTAGCAAGGCAAGTCCTTTTTGATGGAAAGGAAAAATGAACAATTAAAACAATTAAAGCTGAAATCCTGTACTCATTTACCTGAGAATAAGTACTACTGAATTCAACGGAACTTACCTTTGAGGCAGTGATGTAGACTCGAATCGATAGACATGGACTCAAGTCAGACTTAAGTCACTTCAGTGACTCGACTCAGACTCGACTCGGCCATAAAAAATGCACTGACTTGACTTGACTCAAGACTTGTATGTTTTTAATGACTGACTTGCTGCTCTTGGTTCAGTAATATAACACATTCATCCAGAAGCCTTATGACTTTGAACAACACCTCCGTCTCTTTTTGGTCTCATGGCAATCTGTTTCAAGCCCAAAGTGTGGATGCATTTCTCAGAGGCGAACAGCAAATGGGTTAGGCAATGGGCAGGCTTCAGGTCTGCTCAGCAGTCAGTTCCTGCTGCATATTCAAGTAGCCTTCTAAAACTGTTCCGAAGAGCAGAAGGCAATACTCACCCCCAGAGTGCAGGGTGCATTTCTCAGAAGGGAAGAGCAAATGTCTTAGGCAACAGGCATGAGAAGGAAGGATTCTTCCTTCTAAAGCTGTTGAATCTTCAGTAATGAGGAGTAAGATAGGACCCTATTCCCTACTTCCAAAGCTGCAGATGGCAAAATTGTAAATGTGGAGAGCCGGCTCTGTTTAAATTGTTAAAACTGACTTTATTTCACTCTATCCAATAATTCTGAATTTTGGTTGGGGTATAAAGTTGGCTTCCAGACTTGAGACTTGACTTGAAAGTATCTTCAAGGACTTGAGACTTGAAGGCAGAGACTTGAAACTTGACTTGGAACTTGGAGTAAAAGACTTAAATACATCACTGCTTTGGGGAGACCTGTACAAGATTTTACAGTATTACTAGCACCAAAAATTCATTTGATGAACCTGACTAAATTCACAAAAGCTCAGATGCCATCCTACATTTGATAGTCAGCCATGGGCCAAAGAGCTCTTTGTTGTTTTGGGTATAGCAGACTAACATGGCCACCCCTTTGGAAACTGTCCTTCTGTGGTAATCCATTGCCTTTACCAGTTCCTTTTACCACTAACCTTTCTTCTTTCCCTCCTTAGATCCGCAAAAGAAGTAAAGCCTGTCGTGGGGGACTGTGGGAAAATGATGAACTAGTTTCCATCAATGGAAAACCATGTGCTGGCCTTTCCCATGCAACTGCCATGCAGCTCATCGACTCTTCCAGTGGTCTCCTCAGCATTGTTGTTAAAAGGTAATGGGGGTAGTAGTGGTTGGGATGGGGTTGAGTGGAATATGTACTACTTCATTGCTGTATTGAGCTGCCTAAATCACACCCTTAATTAATTAATTAACAGAGTTGTTTAGGAAGTTCCATATGACTACATTGAAAACCTCATGAAAGGCAGTTAATTAATTAATTAACTGCCTTTCATGAGGTTTTCAATGTAGTCATATGGAACTTCCTAAACAACTCTGTCCTGTGCTCACACTTCAACCTCAGAATGCACAGAAGTATCAACTAAAGGAGACTCTGTCAGCATTACAGGGACTCTGTTCTGAAGCAGAACCATCTTATTACATATATCTTTAAAAAAAACCCAGAAGAATCAGAATGACTTATAGGAGACTTTCATGCAGTCTGTTGTTAAGATACTTTGACAAGGTTCTCCATGATATCCTTGCAAATAAGCTGGTAAAATGTAGGCTAGACAATGCTACTGTTAGGTGGATTTGTAATTGGGTGACCAACTGAACCCAAAGGGTGCTCACCAATGGCTGCTTTTCATCCTGCAGAGAAGTGGCTAGTGGGTGCCACAGGGCTCTGTCCTGGGCCTAGTGCTATTCAACATCTTCATCAGTGACTTGCATGAAG